>OW052185.1:38662383-39262383 GCA_932526625.1 Rhingia campestris | reverse complement strand
CCATGTGTTATGTAGGTATGTAAATATTGATCAAATTTTTATTTAATTCGGTCACTTACAATTTATTTGGATTAGTTTTTGAACACTGAGCGGAGTTCCAAATCCCCCATCGGTCGCGTCTTCGGGGTCGGGTAAGGGAATCCTCTGTAGTTATGCGGGGTAGGTGGTAAATAAAATTTTAAAAACCAAAAAAAAAACTCACTATACTGTAGCGGAATAACTCCCAAAATGGAGTCATCTCAGTAAGAATGGACAAAGTTAATAACCTATTTCAGCTGATCCGACATGTTCGGACAACAGGGCATCTAATAGGTTTCTCACGACAACCAGCAAGATACCTTTGGTTTGATGAAGAGTGCCGATAGATTCTCGAAGCCAAGAACGAGGCCTACAATGTGAAGACGAGAGCTGCCATTATGCTTTATAGGCAAAGGAGGAGAGAAGAACACCGGAAGGAAGACCTCGCCTTAGTGTCGCGCACAAGTATAGAAACCGACCTCAACCAACTTCGAAGCAGGACCGGACTAATTGAAGAGGGATGTTGTTGAGGCTCAGGTTCATTCCAGACTATAGCGCCGCTATATTAACAGCTTTTGAATACAACATCATTCAAGTGGCCGCCTCTATTGACCAAAGCAAAATGTCCCCCTTCTGCAATTTCCATAATTAACTCAATCATCTCAAGCTGTATAGCGATGATTTTGAAATAATCCCACAATAAGAAATCTGTATACGATAACTCTAGAGATCTGGGTGGGCAGTAAACGGAGGAATAGTTTAACAGGACACGTCCAGGGAATTTTCATAGCATTTTGAATTGCAGTGTGGTATAGCGCACCGTCTTATTGACACTAGTAACCGTCCACCACATCCTGGTCAGTCTTGGTTTGACTTCATGCCATATGCAGAGTGTAATTTAGTTGTTGAGACTGTGGCAATTTTATTTTGTTGACATAGCTACCAAACGATACTCCTTTTCCTCAATAGCAAAGCTTTACGATCCAATGGGATGTATCGATGCATTATTAAACATCGAAGAGTGGAAAAAGAGAAAGCACGGTGAAGCAAATTTCTACTTACCACAATTCCTAATGGGACACGGAAACTTCCGGGAATACCTTCACAGGCTTAGGCTGGCCGATGATCCGAGAATGCCGAGCACGTGCTGTTGGAATTCCAAAAGTATGAAGCTGCGAGAAACACCCTAGAAAGCAAAATTGGCAGGATAGTGACCCCACGAAGTCTCATATATTATATGCTATCGAAAAATGAAGCATGGGAATCTGCCAACCGCATCATTGCAAATATAATGAAAGATCTGAGGCGGGAAAACCAAACGAGACCACAATAGGGCGAAAATCCAGGTTAATAAGAAAAAAAGTCAAGGCAGTACTGTAGGAATTAACAGGACAGAAAAGAGGGGTGTTTTAGCCACACATACATGTTCTAACATGGGAATTGGCATAAATCGTGCCACAGAGTATACAGCAGCAGCAGCTTTGAAGAAAAGGATTAAATTGGAACAAGCGGATTCACCAAGAACTGAAACGATAATGGGTAATTTTTCGTCATGAACTTCTAGCCATCGAAAAGATCCAAATACAGCGTTGGATTTTCACCGACAAAAACACTAGGGCATTCGACATCCACGGGCTTAGCTTCGAAAGAAAGCTAAAGCTGCTGCGATATTTTTGCTAGATCTACGTGCTACCTAGAACGAGCGAGTTCTCAATGAAATACTACCAACAATGAAGCTGTTACCACCCATAAACCTGGTCACCTACGAAAACCGGCCGATTTAATCAAATGGATTATCTGAAATCTTAACAAGATCTGACCTGGTGCCAAACTCAAACTGTTTGAAAGGAACATCTAAATTAAACGAAACATTTGTAAACATTTTGTCGAGACTTGGTAAAGTTCAATGTCCCTAACGTCTATTAACACAAAGAACGCAATGCAAATCCTTTGGATCACTTCGCACTTCAAAAATCAATGGTCATGGCAATATGCCAACGGGTAACACAATTACGTGATAATTTATAACCCGGCAGAATTTTGATGAATTTATTGGATTGACACGACCAATGACCGATATATCGGATATACACTATGGAACGTGACCTGGACGCTGATGGGATATTATGTAAGTTGTGTGTGCGTGTGAAAATTTATAAACATACTTGTTCGTCCCTCTTGCCCATTTCGTCTCTCCAATATTCAGGAATAGGTCATAGCTTTTGAATGGTAGGTATAATGGGTTTGAGTGTGCCTTGACAATGAAAAAAATAAATTATTTAATTTGTATACACGACAAAATGGTCTAGCGATGACGAGATTAACTCCATTGCACAGATGATACATCTGTTGTATCAGCTTCTCATACTTTGAAAAGCTAAATCTGCAGAGATTTCCTATGACAAATCGTCCCTTTTTTAAAGCTCAACATTTTTTCCCTACAAAGCATTAATTTAAAATCACATTAAAAAGAAATACCAAAACCAAGTTCGTTCTCTCTATACAGTCTCCATTCAAGTGGCAGGTGCGTCCTAATACCACTCAAGCGGATTAGATACTTCACTAGACCTAATCCATGGGACAAGATATTTATTGAAGAGATCTTATTTACAAAGACATTTCCCCCGAAACAAATAAAACAATTCGCAGCCTTAAAGCCTTTTCCATTTGTAACGTATTCGGCATGTAATCGCCCTTTGCCATGTCCTCATCATCCGAAGCCTAAACACAAACACAATCTTCATCTAAACATATCTGATGGTATAGTCCCTACGACCAAAATGAGGGTATCATTACGTTTTGAGGACACACACTCGCCATCAAAACACACACACACACACACACACACACACACACACAATACGAACAACACCAAGTGAAAGGGATAGGATATCATAGGCTGGAGAGTAAGAAAATATTTTCATTCCTAAACACACAAACACGCACACACGTATTATAGCTCTGAGGTGGATAGTGTAGTATAATACCCTGTGGAAGTGTCAGCTGGAGAAGCTCAATCGCCTGGATACAAACTAAAGATCCCTCGTAGCAATGTTCTCCATCAACAATATCCTTGTCCACATCATCGTCATTTTCATCCTCATCATTGTCATCGTAGCCCCCATCAAATTAGACTTCATGAATAACCAAATAGAATGATGTTTGGATACACATACACACATACGCCGGTTTTTGAAATGACAATCGATTCGAATAGATTCTAAAAAATCACGGACACAGGAATGATACAAAATGATTTCATTATTGTTTAGAAAAAAAAAAATCAAAAATCTATTCCGAGGAGGCTTGACTTCTATTAGACTGGAATGATTGCAAGGATTGTATTCAATCACAGAATATGTATCCTTTTAAGGTACTTGAAATGCCCATTTGATTTAAAGAACTCTCAAACTATATGAAGATCCTTATTTTCTAATTGAACGATAATTGAATTGCAGGTCTTGATTTATAAACTCCTTGATGGCAAAACGATGTAATACTTGAGGAGGGTCCTTTGACCAATTTTGATTATTTGAATTCTGACATTTTCCTTACCACTTCTACAAATGGAATAAAATAATCGGATACCTCACTTACCGGAGATGGATTCATATACAACAAGTGGCACGTTACCTACCTGGAAAATTAAAAGAAAGACCATATTAGCTTGATTGGTTAAGGAATAGATTTGTTTTATAAAATTCATAGGAAAACGCAAATCAATGTCCAGAGATGATAGCAAAAGATTAGCCCGGCTGGGAATTGACCGTGATATTTGGTTTGGTGAATCGAGAACTGATGAAGTTTTTGATAAACGGTCTACATAGGCAAGAAGAACGGAAATGCTCCCTACTTTAAGATCAATCCTAGCTAGGGCAAGTCGATCGATGACACCCGAAAATCGGACATCACCAGCAATGAACTTTTAAGTTACTCCTCACACCAGTATACCGGACGATATCGCTTCTTCTCAAAATCGCAATGACATGTCAAGCATAGTCAATCAAAAAGAGATCTTAATTTAACGTCATTGACCTACCCAAATCCCTGATTGACGACATCTCGTCAACAGCCACGAGAAGAACTCGACAAATGATACATTTTACCGCAAAAAAAAAACGGCAATCAATACTCAACCCATACCTCGGAACAAACTGTAGACGGATGAAGCTATATACACCATCAAAATAAAATCCTTGCCCTAAAGTTTCCATCGGACTCGCTCTCTGGTGGCGGATAGAGGAATCAACTGCAGATATGCGGGGTAGGTGGTAAATAAAATACCACTCGGGGATCAAAACTAGGTAAAAGTAAAGCCCCTTATTAAAAAACCTCCACAGACGGCAGCTAAAGAATTCCTAAAATTCAGTTAACGGTGGCGTCTACAACCCAGTTATGACAAACAAAGTAAATAATCTATTTGAGCTACTCCGGCATATTCGGGAACAGGGCATCTAGGAATCTAAAGGGTATGTAAGGCCCCTTGAACAGAGATGAAGGCGGAAGAGCTGAGAGGCCAGTGGCAGCGCTCAATACCGTAGTGGATACTGATGGCCTCGTGTCCTTGGGGTTTAGAACAAATTGGAACTTGCCCTCCAGTTTATGTGTTGTGCCTTGAGTTAACTACACACTCACGGAAAAAATTGTTGTTTCGAAGCAACAAATTGGAACTTGCCCTCCAGTTTAGGTGTTGTGCCTTGAGTTAACTACACACTCACGGAAAAAATTGTTGTTTCGAAGCAACCAAGAGCCTTGAGAAGGACAGATTTTATTGTTGACGACCATGCTATATGAAAAACGGACAACGACGTTCGTGAGAATTTTATACAAGAGATGTGCACCCGAACAACTCGAACCAACTCATAAGCAAAATTTGGTCGGACGACCAATCCTAAAGAATTGAACCTCAGCATAGTTTGCTAAGTTTGCTAAGTAATATTCACCAACTCATAAGGAAAATTTGGTCGGACGACTAATCCTAAAGAATTGAACCTCAGCATAGTTTGCCCAATCCACAAAAAGTAGAGCATCTGAACTGCGCCAACTACAAAGGAATAATAAGTCTTCTCAACATTGGCTATACAAGATCCTATATGAGAACGCCTGAAACCGTTCAGCAAAAACCTAGTCGGTCCGTATCAGTGTGATTTTAGGCCTGTAAGTTTAATATTGCTCAAATCTTCATACTTCAGCTAATCCTTGAAAAAAACCGATGAAGTTCAAATCGATACTCACCACCTATTCATTCATTTCAAAGCCGCATATACGACATTATTTATAGAGAAGAACTATACAGAGCGATGTCTAGCTTTGGTAATTTGCCCAAACTCGTCCCCGTCTGTGCAGGATGACCATCGGGGTCGTAAATAACCTTACCGACACATTCGATACCAAAAAGTCATGTGACTTCAGGCCTAAATCATTCTTGAGAAGATTGTGCAAAACTCCCAAGCCAACACCAGAGGCACAATCTTCCATAAATCGGTGCAACTATACTAGGATACGCCGTCGGTTTTGACATCATAAGTCGGATTCAACGTGATATCATTGGCTATAGATTCAACCAAGAACCATACGAGCAGTGTACACTGATATAATTCTAGTCAACTAAGGAAAACGAAGACGTGTCGAAGACGTGTCGAATTAATCCAAATTCCCTCAATTTAAGGTCGAAAGCTTCATAACAACCGCAGCTATCGGACAACCAGGATCATCGGCTTAAATTCCAGACAATGAAAGACGAATGTGGCAACAACACCACGGTCGTATTATTCTCTTCGGTGACCCTTTGACGGGCTTAGTGGCTCGATAGTTAATGCGATGAACTGCCGCGCCAAAAAATTGTAATTGTACTTTTTGACCCCTTGATGGTGTCTTTGAGACCCTTGTCAACCACATCATGCCATACACTTCGGTAAAATAAGTTTTGGCTGACTGGCCGCTCCAATTCGCATTTGGACGACATTGCCGTATCCAAAGAGAAAGAACGCAGACTTCTCCTACTTACTTTTATATGTAGGTAACGTTATTCATCTGTTAAGTTCCCTAAAAATTCACCGCAACCATCGCCATGTGTCGTCCTAGGTGGCTCAGTAGTCTTGAGAGCTGATCGGTATGTGTCAATCAGTCGCATGGGACATTTCCATTCCATCATAGAGATAAGGTTACCGACGTTGAATTGATGATGTTCTTTCACATCCTTCTTGTGAGACTTATATGAAAAATCAAAACGTTATCATATAGTCAAGAAGACATCCTCTTCGGAGAGCGGATTTCGAGAATCCGTCGCAAACAGGTTGAAGTCTAAAGACGAAACTATGATCAGACTGAGATACCACAATCTTCTAAAGGATGAAGCTCCACCAACTTTGCATGTGCTCAACTTACTGCAAATGGAGTGTGCAATCTTCTGGAACATTTGAGGGACCTGCAAAGTAGCTAATCTAATATCATCTTGCATGTCTATATCGATGACTTAAAGGTCTTAATAGTCACCACGATCCGTTCTGGTGCCGGCGCGGGGATAAAGCTACCGTCAGTCGGCGGTATCCCAATGGACTTATTCTTTGTGGATAATTCGACCGGTGCAGTGACTTCTTTAATGGAACTAAGATTTTGGCGTCTCAGTCGTCAGTCTCAACACCGTCAGTAAGAGATCTTTCAATACGATAGTGGGTCACATTCAATCGGAGGTATAGTCTACCTGGTAGACTCGATCTCTTCAGCCACGGGAAACTATTGCTAAAATTAAATTAACAGGAACGTGCCAGACATCAGATTCTTTAGGTCTAAGTCCTCCATTGTTCGCGCGAAAGAACCCAATATCGGAAATATTGATCATTAAGGCCAGTCGCACATTGGACGCGTACGAATTCGACTCGTGCGAACACGTACGGATACGCACAAACAATATCGACCTTCTAAGTACTATGGGAGCGCGCAAACTGTGTGCGAGTTAGTCGTACGTATGCAGTTCAAATACCGAAAACAATCCGAACTTGTTGGGATTTTTCAACAGTCTCGTACGTTGAAACCACTTCACGAGTGCGATATCACCGGGATACTGCCTTTTTGACGCAGAAAATCGTATTCAGTGTGCGCACACAATTCGTATTACAAGCCTTCATACGTTTACATACGATACATATTCGTATCCAATGTGCGACTGGGCTAAATCTTTGTCGGGGCTATGGTCCCTGGTGGAACGGATGTCACCAAAAGGACACCACAAAAGCAACAACGACGGTAACCAAGAGCTAAGACCGGCAGGTCAAAACGAAGGCCCTAAATCTCCGTCACGAATACTTCACGATCTCTGAAAAATGATCAGTTCGGTCGGCGGAAGACAGCAAGAGGAGACCAGTGAGCAACAACTTTAACAAGGGGTAAGACTGGTGAAGCTAGTAGGAAGACTAGCTGAAGTAGCGTGCGACAGTAAATGGATGTCGAGGAGGATATCTCATGCGAACTCTGTCACTGTCCGGGATCAGAAGCAGCCGTAAGAAACTACTAGGCTATTTTTATGCCGAGGTCCTGAAGGATCTCACAATTATCCCTATAGCCTAGACTGTCCGTTTTTACATTAAATGGGATTATAGCAACTATTTTGAATTTAGCGAGGTCACACAGCATGACAGCTGTCATGTATAAATATGAAGGTGTAGTCATGGAGAATCACAAGGTAACAAGGACACTATCGAAATAGTGAGTTTTGCGAAAAGGGTCAGCCACCATAATGCACCATCTCACAATGCAATGGTCCAACAAAATATACACATATACACAACTATTCATGTGTGCTGATGTACTTCATGAACGATGGCGGGACCTCCTGTTATATGCCGAATCCGAACGGCTAAGTTTGGATAAGCTTTTCTTGTCAATTGATACTACTCGATTGATTTGCCAGATCATTACAAGAGATACGTACAATGGTCCAAGTAATCGATAATTTGAGGCGATGTGTTCATTGTAAGCACAGAAGACACTTGTCCATGTTTGCCTTATTTTTAATGTGAGCTTTGATCAGAATCCCTCTACTTCGATTCGCCCTCTTTCTCAGAAATTTAATTTTTTTTCAGCAAATGTTGACTAAAGATTGACATTTGCAGGCTTTGTTGACATTTGAAGCCAATGGGCTTACCGTTCTCATCATCTTCCAGCAACAAGAAATGAATACAAACAAATCCGATAACGCGCATTTCCAACTTAATGACAATGTCAACAAACAAAAGTGTTGCATTTGGGGAACTGAAAATTTAGATTGTTAATCGATAATGCACTCCTCAAAATACACGCAATGTCCTCAATTGAAAATGATGACTAATTAATTAAAATTAAATGGCGTCCATAAATCTATCAAGGCATAGCCTCTAGGCGAAGTTCTTAAATCAACAGTTAATGACAATTTGACTAACACCTTCGAGTGTATCCTGCGGGGCAAATACAATGAAATACTATATTATGCACTTTTAATTAAATGAATCCTTCGGCGTTCTATCATATGTATAGACGTGCTCCTTTAATAATTGAAGGCTTACTTACTTACTTACTTAAGTGGCGCTACAGTCCGGAATGAACCTGGGCCTCAACCAACATGCCTCTCCAATTAGCCCGGTCCTTAGCTAACTGCCTCCAGTTGCGCACTCCAAGTTGGTTGAGGTCGGTTTCCACTTGTGCGCGCCACTTAAGGCGAGGTCTTCCTCTACTGCGTCCGACGTCTGGCTGGGAATCGAAGACTCTGCGAGCCGGAGTATTGGTGTCCATTCGTTCTACATGTCCTAGCCATCTTAAACGTCCAATGCGGAGTTTTTTGACCAGGGGCATGTCGCTGTACAGCTCGTATAGTTCTTGGTTGAATCTTCGTCTCCATAGCCCGTCAACGCAAACGGGACCGAAGATTTTTCGAAGAATTTTCCTCTCGAATCTACCAAGGATTTCTTCATCCGCTTTTGATACAGTCCATGCTTCAGCGCCGTAGAGCAGGACTGGGATGATCAGGGTCTTATATAGGGTTTCCTTAGTAGTTCGAGTGAGGGCTTTACTACTAAATTGCCTTCTTAGCCCGAAGAAACAGCGGTTGGCAAGAGTAATTCTTCGTTTAATTTCTGACGAGATGTTGTTGTCAGAGCTAATAGCGGAGCCGAGGTAGACAAAGTCCCGTACTACCTCAAAGTTATATCTGTCAATGGTGACGTTCTGTCCAATTCGTCGATGTTGTGAGTCCTTTCGTGATGACAGCATATACTTAGTCTTACCCTCATTTACTGCTAAACCCATTTTCGCCGCTTCCTTCTCTATACTAGCAAACGTGGCTATGACATCACGTTGAGTCCTGCCAATGATGTCAATATCGTCAGCGTATGCTAATAGTTGCACCGACTTTTGGAAAATTGTGCCTCTGGTGTTGGCTTTGGAGTTTTGCACAATTCTCTCAAGAATCAGATTAAAGAAGTCACATGACAGCGCATCGCCTTGCCTAAATCCTTTTTTGGTATCGAATGTGTCGGTGAGGTCGTTTCCGACCCTGATGGAGCAGCGAGAATTCTCCATCGTCATCCTACACAAACGGACGAGTTTGGGCGGTATACCAAAACTAGACATGGCTCTATACAGTTCGTCTCTATAAATGCTGTCATATGCGGCTTTGAAATCGATGAATAGGTGGTGGGTATCGATTTGGACTTCTTGAGTTTTTTCCAGGATCTGCCGAAGTGTGAAAATTTGATCGGTTGTGGACTTTCCTGGCCTAAAACCACACTGATAAGGGCCAATCAGGTTGTTGGTAAACGGTTTCAGGCGTTCACATATTACGGCAGATAGGATCTTGTAGGCGATGTTGAGGAGACTTATGCCTCTGTAGTTGGCGCAGTTCAGAGGGTCTCCTTTTTTGTGGATCGGGCAAACGATGCTGAGGTTCCATTCTTCAGGCATATTTTCATCCGACCAGATTTGGCTTATGAGTTGGTGGATGTTACTTACCAAGTCATCTCCGCCGGCCTTATAGAGCTCAGCGGGAAGGCCGTCATTTCCGGCAGCCTTATTAAGCTTGAGTTTAGATATTGCTATCCTCACTTCACTCAGGTCGGGTGGTTGGCAGTCTTCGCTGTCGTTGCCAATATTGAATGGTTCGTTCTGCCTGACAGCGGAATGTTGTTCGTCATCGCCGTTTAACAGTCTGCAGAAGTGGTTCTTCCATATCCTCAGCATCGACTGTGTCTCAACTACAATATTTCCTTGTTCATCTCGACAGGATTCTGTTCGAGCCTTGTATCCTTGGCTTTGACGTTTTACACTTTGGTAAAACTTGCGAACATCGTTCCTGGAGTGGCACCTCTCTATATCCTCGATCGCGCGCTTTTCTTGCTCTTTTTTCTTCTTGCTGAAAAGCCGATGTTCTGCCCTTCTTCTTTGCCTATAGAGCTCAATGGCAGCTCTCGTCTTCACCTGCAGCTTAGCCTTGTAGGCCTCGTTCTTGGCTGCGAGCATCTGTCGGCATTCCTCATCAAACCAGGGGTTTCTTGCTGGTGGGCGCGAGAAACCTAGCACTTCAGTTGCGGCTGATCTAATGGCCTGTTGGCATCGTTGCCATTGCTCTTCGACATTCGATGCTGGTGGTATGGTGTTAATCGAGAGGTTAAGGGATACGCGTTGTGCGAAGGTCTTGGCGGTCTCTTGCGATTGCAGTCTTCCGACATTAAATTTTTTCACAGTATTTCTGGATTGTTGTGGCGTGGTGGATATCCGCATTCTTACCTTGGCTGCTACAAGGTAGTGATCCGAGTCGATGTTAGCTCCTCGGAATGTTCGGACATCCAAAATACTGGATGCGTGCCTCTTATCTATCGCAATGTGATCAATTTGGTTGACCGTTCGTTGATCTGGAGACCGCCATGTCCCCTTATGGATATCGAGGTGAGGAAACCGTGTGCTGGCTATAGTGGCATTTCGTTCCGTAGCGAAATCAATTAGCCTAAGTCCGTTACCAGACGTGTTGTCGTGTAGGCTATGTTTTCCGACAATACTTCTAAAGATGTCTTCTCTTCCTACCTTTGCGTTAAAATCTCCCAGCACGATTTTAACATCGTACTTCGGTAGTCGCTCATAGGTTTTGTCGAGGAGCTCGTAGAAGCAATCCTTAGTTGTATCATCTTTTTCTTCCGTCGGAGCGTGAGCGCATATAAGGCTTATGTTGGCGAATTTGGCCTTGATGCGGATTGTTACTATGCGTTCGCTAATGTCTTGGAAACATAAGACTTCTTGCCTAAGTCTGGCACTTATAACAAATCCGCATCCGAATAGTCGCTGTTTCTGCTCACTATAACACGGTCCGTAGTATATGTCACAGTTTTTCATCCTCTTTTTGCCCGGCCCATCCCATCGTATTTCCTGGATGGCAGTAATGTCTGCTTTGTAGCAGTTTAGGGCTTCCGCTAGTTGTTCGCCTGCACCTCTCCTGTTTAATGTTCTCACATTCCAGGTGCAGATACGAACGTCGTTGTCCTTTTTTCGTTTAGCAGGGTCGTCAACAATAAAATCAGTCCTTTCCGAGGCTATTGGTTGCTTCGTAACTATGTTTTTTTTCTGTGGGTGGGTAGTTAACCCAAAGCACAACCCCCAACCTGGAGGGCCAGTTCCAATTTATTAGATACCCCTAGGACACGGGGCCATCAGTATCCACTACGGGATTGAGCGCTGCCGTTGGCCTTTCGGTTCATCCGCCACCATCTCTGTTCAAGGGGCCTGACTAACCCTTGAAATTCCTAGACAACCTGTTGTCCGAATATGTCAGAGCAGCTCATCTAGGTTCGCCTGGGACAGCCGGCCGGGTATTCATCCGTGCCATTCTCACCAGGGTGTTTATAGTGTTGCTGTTTTTCGTCATGTTATCAACACTCGCGCTTATCGTTTAGCAAGTCAAATCCGGTTGGATGAGACCAGTACCCGATGGTTACCACTTGGAGGTAAAGATAAGCACATTTGATGTGTAGTCAGAGTTGCAACACTGGGCATTGCCAAGTTAACGCCAATCAGAGTCTACCCTCGTTCTACAACACCCAACCAATTGAAGGCTTATACTTGTTTATTGTCCCCTCTTAAATAACAGAGTAACATAACATCACGTAGTTTCCACCCGTACTCGTAACTCATTAAAGAACTAACCACCCGAGACCAACACGCATACAAACATGCAATATGATACCAACCGAATTAATACAAAGATTAGCAGGATTAATTAACTCAGCAAGGACACTGGGGACAAACTCAATTGAATAGCCCATCATAATGCAATAGTTTGTCGTGGTCTTTACGACAAGAGCTGACAGTTTCCCAATTCATCGAAAATTCCAAACAGATAATCTTCACATAGATATTTGACGAACGTATGTTGAAACTTGGAAACATCTTCGAAGGCACTTCACCGATACTCAAGACTTGGAGGGCAAAAATAAATAAGGATTTTCGTACCCCGGTAAGGGTATTTCTATGGAGATAGCTTTACCAACCCAATTTGAGTTGGAAATTGAAGACACCTACTCGCCTAATTGATTCTGTCAAGAATGTTGTACGTTCAAGTGGAATCTATCAGACAAGGATATCAAAAACTTTTCAAACGAATACATTACGCTAGCAGAGGGATTGTAGACGAGAAATATAATTAAGTGAGCAGAATCCTGATGATGATGGTAAATTTAAGGCTTATGTGTAGGAAATTATAATTTTAAACAGGATTGAGATGATTACCACGAATGAGATTTTCCCTTTTATCATTAAAAATATTCACCCCCTTTGAAGCTTATGGTTCAGCGTTGTCATCTCAAGGACGGAAGTGGAAATGTTAAGCTGAAGAACATGGTGAACAACTTGAATGGGTTCGAAATCCTTTGTTAAATTACATATTTGTAATGAAGGAGTTCTAGACAGATTCTTGTCATCTATGTTTTGGTCGCAAATGAAGGTCTTAGCAACAAGAAGTGCAACACCGTCAAGTCAATTAAAACAAAACAAGGCACTGATCATCAAATGTTTAGCTTTCGAAGAAGTAGCTATCTTAGGGTCGCATAATTGCAACGAACTATAGGTTTCGTTTCAGTGGAGAAGGCATTGCTTCTTTTAAATAACTTGCTTCGTCTTTTATTAGCAAACTACTTCAGCCAATCGTTTAACAACGAAAGGCTTGAAGTTGATCTTGATTATTTTTCCTACATGAGAAGCTGTCCACAAACTTCATTAAACTCATTTGAAGTATCCGAGTCTCTCGTAGAAGCAAAGGTAAAGAAATATTCTCCCGGTCCCGACGGCATACCTTCTATAGTCCTGAAAAATTGTATTAACTATTTAGCTCAACCCCTTACTGCTCTTTTCCAACTCTCAATATCACAGGGAGTCTTTCCTTCTCTTTGGAAGACCTCTTTCATAATCCCTTACATAAAAAAGGCCCTAAGAACGAAATTTCTAACTACCGACCAATTGCTAAACTCTCTTGCATACCGAAGCTTTTTGAAAGCATCGTTTATGTTGTATTATATTTTAATTGCAAATCCATCTTTTCTCCTTACCAACACGGATTTCTTAAAGGTAGGTCTACAACCACCAACCTAATAGAATTTGTATCTAACACTCTGTGCGCATTAGAGAATGGCAACGAAGTCGATGTTATTGCCACTGACTTTAGTAAAGCTTTCGATAAAATTTCACATGAAATCATTCTTTTTAAACTTAAAGCACTAGGTTTTCAACCGAGCTTTATTGTTTGGATTAAATCCTATCTTCTTGAACGCCAATACAAAGTTCTGTTTAGATGCTCTGTTTCGGACCCCTTTTTAGCCACATCCGGAGTGCCTCAAGGTAGCCATCTCTGTACGTTGATATTTATTTTGTCTATCAATGACGTTGACTGTATCATTTTAGCCACATCCGGAGTGCCTCAAGGTAGCCATCTCTGTACGTTGATATTTATTTTGTCTATCAATGACGTTGACTGTATCATTGAAAACTCATATTTATCTGTTTATGCCGATGACATGAAAATCTTTAGGCACATTTCCTCTTCCGCTGACTCTGACCCACTTCAAAGAGATTTAAACAACTTTTCAACCTGGTGCCAAAAAAAATTCCTGGAGCTCAATGTCATCAAATGCCAGACCACGACATACTCCCGTAAGCGTCTCCCATCAGTCGCGAGATCCTATTAAATATTTGGTGAGCCGGTACCTAATGTGCTTTTCATGCGTGATCTGGGTGTTATCAGTGACAGAGAACTTAAGTTTCGCTTTCATATTGATAATATCATCAGCAGAGCCAACTCCGCACTTGGGTTTGTAAAACGCTGGTCTAAGGAATTCTCGAACCCCTATGTTACAAAATATCTCTTTTCCACATTTGTTAGACCTATCCTTGAATATGCTAGCCAAGTATGGTCGCCTTATCACAATACCCATTCCCTCCATATTGAGAGTGTCCAACGCGGATTCATCCGTTTTGCTCTACGCGCTCTCGCCTGGGTAGATAGTTTAAATTTACCACCCTAAGAGGATCGTTTGAAATTGATAAATATAACCAGTCAACTCAAAAGGTGCCGAAGATTTTTCGAAGCATTTTTCACTCAAAACTGCCAAGGATTTCTTCATCAGTTTTTGATACGGTTCATGCTTCAGGGCCGTAGAGCAGGACTAGGATGATCAGATTCTGTATAAGATTCCTTAGTAGTTTGAGTGAGGGGTGTAGAGATAATTGAATTCTTAGCCGGTAGGAAACAGCGTCTGGCAAGAGTAATTCTTCGTTTTATTTCAGACGAGATGTTGTTTTCTGAGTTGATATCGGATCCGAGGTATACAAAATCCCGTAGCACCTATAAGTTAGATCTGTCTATGGCGACATTCATCCCAATTTATCGATGTTGTGTGCAATTTCGTGTTGACAGCATATACAGCCTCATTTACAGCTAAACCCTGCCACTTCCTTTTTTCTATCCGCAAAACGTGGATATGACATCTAGTCGAGTCCGAACCATGATGTCAATATCATCGGCGTATGCTAGTTGCATCGATTTATGGAAGATTGGGCCTTTGGTGTTGGCTCGGGAGTTTTGCGGAATCCTCACAAGAATGATATTAAAAACGTCACATGACAGTGCATCGCCTTGGCTTAATACTTTTTTGCTGTCGCATGTTTCGATGAGGTCGTTTTCGACCCTGATGGAACAGCGATAATCGTCATCCTGTACAGATGGACGAGTTTGGGCTGTGTCTCTAGTTCGTCTCTATAAATGCTGTCATATACGGCTTGGAAATCGATGAATAGGTGATGGTTATCAATTTGGACTTCTTGAGTTTATTCCAAGATAGAGCGAAGTGTGAAGATTTGAACAGTTGTGGACTTTCCAGGCCTATAACCACACTTACGGGCGATTTGGTTGTTGGAAAACTTTTTAAAGCGTTCACATATTACAGCCGATAGGATCTTGTAGGCGATTTTGAAGAATTTTGCCTCTATAGTTGGCGCAGTTTACAAGGTGTACTTTTTTGTGGAGCAGGCAAACAAAATTGAGATTCCATTCTTCAGGCACACTTTCATTCGACCAAATTTTGCTTATGTGTTGGTGAATGTTACTCATCGGCTTTATAAAGCTTGGCATGAAGGCCTTCATTTCGATGATTTTTGTTAGATATTCAGCCCAATCGAGGTATCCGTCGCATTGGAAAATTCTGATTTTGTACGATTCGGATGATTTTTGCTTTGAGGTATTCTTTCGAAAAGCTGATCGGAATATTTCTCCGACATTTTGTAACGTATCCCGGCGAATTGCGTTGAAGTGCGTTCAGGTGCATTTTTTCGTGCAATTTTTCCCTCCGACACAAATTCTTCGTTGAATTTATTTACGAATCGTAGTGAAGTGAAGCCATCGCGTGACGCGTCTTTGTAGTATTTTTTTCGATAACACATACCTCCGACGAAGTATGCATTGCGGAAAATTGTCCGCTCCGACGGATACCTGATAGGGCTAATTGCTATTTTAATTTCAATTAGGTCGGGTATTTGGTAGCTTTCGCTAATATTGAGTGTTTTTTTCAGCGGGATGTTATTCGTCATCGCTGTCTGCAGAAGTGGCTTTTCCATTTCCCTAGGACAAGGAGCAGCTCAGATCTCGATTGAAGCGGCCTGAATAATCCTCGAAATACTTAAATTGTGCATTGTGGGTGAAGTGGATTTATGGGTAAGGCGTTTAACTGGGTCCCTGGATGAAATCCCTAAAGTTACAACACCTAATTTTGTTCACTGATCCACCTCTTGCGAAAGTCTGACATACATCCAAAAGTAATACATGAGAGGTTGCTCAAATTCGCCGTTTGGATTTGGCTTTAAACATGATTTCCTATTCATGGTGGTAAATATAATAACTTTGCACACAAAAGTTAAGGGCGAAGCTAGGCTTGAGTTCCTGTATGGCCCGTTAATGCCAGTTATGCAAGAATATGTCGCAGCAGCTCGTGTAGGCTTTTCACTTCGTCCAGCTTTTGATTGATTTTATCTTCGCAGTTTTTTCGCTTTCGGCGTGGAAAAGGAAAAGGTGCCTTAGTGTTAGGACTTTGAGCTTAACTGCGTTAGTGGACGCCACCGTTGGTTACATCTTAGGAATTCTTCCATAGCGACTGAGGACGTTTTCTTTTTAATTGTGGACCGTGCTCGGTTGGTAATTTATTTCCAACCCACAGTACATATCGTTACTCTTATCACCACCTGAAGACTTGACTTATCCGATGGGAGACCAGCAACACCACACGGCCCTTAATGCCTGCTGAATGGGATTTTTGCACTGAAAAAATACAACTCTTAACCTAACCTGAAAAAAAACCCCTTGGGATAAAGTATAAAAGTCCAGTCATTTGGAGATCATGGAAAAGGTTGCTCTTTAAGGGAGACAATGGTAATCTATATATTATTAAAGCGGATGGGAACATTTCTAGTTTTTTTTTTTGTCAAAATCTGCTGGTATAATTCATCGGTTTCTTATGGCTTACCTTCGAAAGCGACGAGCATAGCACAAGACTTATATACTTTGCCGAATTTATGAATTAGAATCTTCTTTAAGACTGGTCTCAATGACTTCGATAGTTTCATCTATATGCGCTCTAAGCTTTTTCGTCAGGTAATTCAATTTTAAAAAATAATGTAGTCCCAATTTGTATATCTAGCTAGTTCGGAAGAATTTCCGAAACGAAATTCAACTCCAATCGGAACTCATAAATGCAGGTTACACTCGCGCTCTGTAGATCCTGCAACAATTTTTTTTAACAACTTCGAAAGATATTCAACGCGCAGCTGTTAAAAATTATTTAATTTACCGTATTATGCTGCTGCGCGATCACATGCGATCAATTTCATCGGAAGATCTGTTCGAAATGCAAATTCGGAAGGGAAGATTCGGTATGGAATTCTCTTCAGAAGAGACATCAAATTATCCAATATAATCGTGGTGGGACACTTCATCTAGGATTTCAGGACTTCTGTAAAACTGGATATTGTCTAAAATGATTTCTACAGAAGTTGCAGCGATGCGGAAGATGTGGAATCAATAGAACATTTCCAATGTAAGCTTTCAGCCTCCATTGGAGACTACTTCCAAAAAAGATAAAAATATCTGAACAATGGATGAACATTGACCCAAACAGACTTGTTATGAATTAAAAAAGTTTTTAGAAAATGAAAGCATTTCTGTCATTAATTAGTTGTACCAAAATACACATTCTTGTGATATATGTATGTGTATTTATTTTACTGACCACTCTCTACATACAAGAGGTAGGTTATCCTCTACAGGACACTAGGGGATAGTGTTTTAGTCCCATGAACAAAATTAATCAGAACTCATAGAATGCTCTACTTAGATCAGAAAGGACTTTTCCTGCCAGTTCACCAAAAAAAAACAAAAAAATCGAATATACTTTACCTTTACAACAAGAAACAGTAAGCATTCGCCAAAATTGTCCCTATTATAATCCATCAGAGTAGAAGTCCTTCATTGCAATTAGGTTCAAGAACAATTCCATCAAATGTATCCTACCTCTGCATAGAATGTGTAGACCTAGACAAACGAACTTATCTGCTTCCCCCTTTATAAAGGCAAACAAAAGATTTTACAATTCTATACGTCGAATATTGGCTTCCAACAAACAGAAAACAAATCTTTTCACTTCGAGTCTACACTTAGAAAGTCCTGTTCACATAAACAGACATACGCCTCTATTGCATATAACTGGGACTCTATAGGTACATTAAATGTTCCCCTTAACGTCTCTAAATGTTTTTCCGACTTTATTACCAAGACGGAGAGAACAACCTTCAAACTAAAAGGAATTTTCCTTCCATACTTGAAAACAAAAGGTCTTCACTGTACAAAAAAAACCCAAACCTTCATAAAATTATTGCGTTCTAAAATCAAAGGAAAGGACTCACCAAATTGGACTTAAACTGGAAAGGAGAAGAAGAAGATTACAAAATTGCTTTCCCCACAATATTAGGAGACTTCTCCTACCGGCAAGTTGAAGACCCACTCAATTTAATTTAGTTAATAGACTCATTGCATGGCTGTGATATCGTTCGGAATTCTCATGATGCATGCATTTTATGATATGGTGCAAGGATGTTTTGGGACTTTATGCAACGACGATCTTTATTCCTCACAAATTGAAGAGGATTTTCTTTCTTTTGCCAGGAGTGCAATTCTCCATGGAGGGCCATAAAAGACATGAATTCATGACGAACTTCGCAAGGATTGTGTGGGATGTTTTGCTGGGGATTTTATTTCCTGATGAGATGCGATGTTAAATTTGAGGCGAGTTAATATCGAAAGAAAGCCCTTAGATTGCACACTTTTAAGGGGTTGGTAGCCATACCAAAAAACAGTGGGATATAATGGGTAATTAGGCAAGGAGGATGTCATCGAGATTTAGTGTCCTTACGTAATTGCGTTATATAGTCTGAGTTAATGATTATTTTAGGAACGGGATGCGATGGCGTTTGTTTAATCGAGATTTGATTTTTTTTTTAAAAATATTGAATATTTCAATTTTTTTGTTTTTATATAAAAAAAACTACAAGAAATCGAATCACTCATACTTAACTTAAATATAAATCAGAGTGGCAAGAACTCGTTGTCATATTTCTCGAGTACTCGCCATCCTAATTACACCTTCCTTTGGATGCCCAGCCAGCCATCATAGAATACCGTCTAGATGCTGGACAAGTCCCTCCCAAGGCCTTATAACTAAACATAATGTCCTTAAAACTAAGGAGTGGACTTTAAGTGGTTTGATGAGGAATGCCGACAGATGCTCGCAGCCAAGAACGAGGCCTACAAGGCTAAGCTGCAGGTGAAGACGAGAGCTGCCATTGAGCTCTATAGGCAAAGAAGAAGGGAAGAACATCGGCTTTTCAGAAAGAAGAAACAAGAGCAAGAAACGCGCGCGATCGAGGATATAGAGAGGTGTCACTCCAGGAACGATGTTCGCAAGTTTTACCAAAGTGTAAAACGTCAAAGCCAAGGATACAAGGCTCGAACAGAATCCTGTCGAGATGAACAAGGAAATATCGTAGTTGAGACACAGTCGATGCTGAGGATATGGAAGAACCACTTCTGCAGACTGTTAAATGGCGATGACGAACAACATTCCGCTGTCAGGCAGAACGACCCATTTAATATTGGCAACGGCAGCGAAAACTGCCAACCACCCGACCTAAGTGAAGTGAGGATAGCTATATCTAAACTCAAGCTTAATAAGGCCGCCGGAAATGACGGCCTTCCCGCTGAGCTTTATAAAGCTGGCGGAGATGACTTGGTAAGCAACATCCACCAACTCATAAGCCAAATGTGGTCGGTTAAAAGCATGCCTGAAGAATGGAACCTCAGCATCGTTTGCCCGATCCACAAAAAAGGAGACCCTCTGAACTGCGTCAACTACACGCCTACAAGATCCTATCTGCCGTAATATGTGAACGCCTGAAACCGTTTACCAACAACCTGATTGGACCTTATCAGTGTGGTTTTAGGCCAGGAAAGTCCACAATCGATCAAATTTTCACACTTCGGCAGATCCTGGAAAAAACCCAAGAAGTTCAAATCGATACCCACCACCTATTCATCGATTTCAAAGCCGCATACGACATCATTTATAGAGACGAACTATACAGAGCCATGTCTAGTTTTGGTTTACCGCCCAAACTCGTCCGTTTGTGTAGGATGACGATGGAGAAATCTCGCTGCACCATCAGGGTCGGAAACGACCTCACCGACACATTCGATACCAAAAAAGGATTTAGGCAAGGCGATGCGCTGTCATGTGACTTGTTCAACTTGATTCTTGAGAGGATTGTGCAAAACTTCCGAGCCAACACCAGAGGGACAATTTTCCAAAAATCGGTGCCACTACTAGCATACGCCGACGATATTGACATCATTGGTGATGTCATAGCCACGTTTGCTAGTATAGAGAAGGAAGCGGCAAAAATGGGTTTAGCAGTAAATGAGGGTAAGACTAAGTATATGCTGTCATCACGAAAGGACACACAACATTGACGTATTGGACAGAACGTCATCATTGACAGATATAACTTTGAGGTAGTACGGGAATTTGTCTACCTCGGCTCAGCTCTTAACTCTGAACACAACATCTCGTCAGAAATCAAACGAAGAATTACTCTTGCCAATCGCTGTTTCTTCAGGCTAAGAAGGCGATTTAGTAGTAAAGCCCTCACTCGAACTACTAAGGAGATCCTATATAAGACCCTGATCATCCCAGTCCTGCTCTACGGCGCTAAAGCATGGACCGTATCAAGAGCGGATGAAGAAATCCTAGGTCGATTCGAGAGAAAAATTCTTCGGAAAATCTTCGGTCCCGTTTGCGTTGACGGGCTATGGAGACGAAGATTCAACCACGAACTATACGAGCTGTACAGCGACCCTAGATACCCCTAGTCAAAAAACTCCGCATTGGACGTTTAAGATGGCTAGGACATGTAGAAAGAATGGACACCAATACTCCGGCTCGCAGAGTCTTCGATTCCCAACCAGACGTCGGACGCAGTAGAGGAAGACCTCGCCTTAAGTGGCGAGCACAAGTAGAAACCGACCTCAACCAACTTGAAGTGCGCAACTGGAGGCAGTTAGGGACCGGGCTAATTGGAGAGGCATGTTGGTTGAGGCCCAGGTTCATCCCGGACTGTAGCGCCACTTAAGTAAGTAAGTAAGGACTTTAAGTCCGCAACTGAGCCCCATCATAATACCACTCGGATTTTGGCGTTCGGTATAATTCTATATAAGATCGGAAACACAGTCTCTCAAACAGATGTATCTTTTCCATATCTATATATGATTAGCCTTATAAGAGCCATGTAACTAAAAAATTTCGACCATGAAACAAAGGTGAACAGTTAGTTTGTCAATACGTAAGTCCCCGTGGCCCTAGCCAGGACTTACAAGATACAAGCATCTACACTTTTTTTAAAATATATAGGATACAGCTTTTATGCCGCTATGTGAATACTCAACAACTTAAAAAAAACACCGATCTCTAAAAACGAGGTTTTTTTATTTAACTTGGTCCTTTTAAATGTATTTGCACCAGTTTTTGAATACATACTTACAACATCGCTAATATTGACCAAAGCAAAATGTGCCCTGTTTTGCTAATATTCGCAATGAGCTCGTCAAAAAATAGAAGTCCGGAGGAGTCAAATCTGTAGATCTGAGTGGACAGTCAATTTTCCGACAGGAGACGTCCAAGAAGCAAATGAAAGCGGGAAAGATTTGTTCTTACATTAAGGCACATAGTTCTTTTTCAATACAACAGCGGAAGTATTCCCAAGATGGAAGCAATCGTGGCGTATACAGTCCCAGTTGGAATGGACTAGGTGAAAAACCTAAATGAATTGCTTCGAAATATTCGGACAACAGGTCATTTAGGAATTCCAAGGGTTAGTCAGGCCCATTGAATAGAGATGGTGGTGGAAGTGTCGATAGCAAACGACAGTGCTCATTCTCGTAATAGATGCTGATGGACCCCTAATAAATTGGGACTGGACCTCCAGGTTGGGGTTTGTGCTTGGGTGTACCTGTATACACTCACGGATAAAAATATTGTTACGAAGCAATCAAGAGCTTCGAAAAAGACTGACTTTATTGCTGATAACCATGCTAAACGGAAAAAAGGAGAACGACGAATGTAAGAACATTAAACAGTAAAGTCGCAGCCGAACAACTAGCGGTAGCCCTAATCTACTTAAAAGCAGACATCCAGGAAATATGAGGGGATGGGCCGGACAAAAAGAGGACGAACAACTCTGACTTTTACTACGGACTGTGTTACTCGGATGTGGATTTGTTATAAGTGCCAGACAAAGGCAGAAGTTATATGTTTTCAAGACATTACCGACTATATTGTAACAATCGGCATCAAGACCAAATTCGCCAACATAAGACTTATATGCACTTAGACGGAGAAAAAGATGATGTAGGGAAAGAAAGTAAGATGTTAAAATCGTGCCGGGAAATTTTAATGCAAAAGCATGACGAGAAGATATCTTGAGCAGTATTGTCGGAAAATGCAGCCTCTACGGAATTAGGCTAATTGATTTCATTGCGGAAAGCAATGTCACTATAGCCACAGCACGGTTTCCCCACCTCGATAATTCATAAAGGGATATTGCGGTCTCCAGATCAACGAACGGCCAATCAAATTAATCACTGCACATACCGAGGGGCTAACATCGACTCGGCCACTACCTTGGTGCAGCCAAGATAATAATGCGGATATCCACCACGCCACAATACTAGGAAAAGATTTGATATCGAAAAACCGAGTCACAAGAGACCTCCAAGTCCTTTACAGAGCGCGTATCCTTTTACCTCTCTATTAATACAATACCACCAGCATCTCATGTCGCAGAACAATGGCAACAATGTCAATAAGCCATTAGATCAGCCGCAGAAGATGTGCTAGATTTCTCGCGCACACCAGCAGGAAACCGTTAGATGAAAGCAGCAAAGTTTACAAGGCTAAGCCGAAGGCTGAAGGAGGAAAGAACACCGGCTTTTCAGAAAAAAAGCAAGAAAAGCTCAAGACATTCGTTAGTTTTACCAAAGTGAAAAACGTCAAAGGCAGGAGTACAAGTAGCGAATAGAATCAAGGAAATATCGTAGTTGAGGCTGAATGCTGAGGATATGGAAGAACCACTTCTGCAGACTATTAAACGCGCGCCGAACGCTGGCAGGTAAAACGAACCATTCAATATTGGTGAAGACCGCGAAAACTTACACCTACCCGACATTAGTAAAGTGAGGATAACAACATATAAACATAAGCTTAACAAAACCTCGGGAAATGCCGGCCTTCCCACTGAGCTGTATAAAGAATGGAACCTCAACATCGCTTGCAACTACAGAGGCAGAAGTTTTCTCAACATCACCTAAAGATCCTATCTTCCTTAATATGTGAACGGAACGCCTGTAACGTTTACCAACAACCTGATCTGCCCTTATTATTGTGTTTTTGGGCCAGGAAAGTCCAACAACTGATCAACTTACACCTCAGCCGAACTTGGAAAAGAAAACCCAAGAAGTCCAAATCGATACTCACCACCTATTCATCGATTTCAAAGCCGTATACGACAGCATTTATAGAGACGAACTATACAGAGCCATGTCTAGTTCGATAGACCAACTCGTCTGTCTGTGCAGGCATCTGAAGGAGATTCTCGCTGCTCCTCCTTAACATTCGATACTAAAAAAAGGATTTGGGCAAGGCGATTTACTGTCATGTGACCAGAGGCACAATCATCCATAAATTGGTGTATCTACTAGCAAACGTGATGCCATAGCCATGTTTGCTAGTATAGAGGATGAGCGGCAAAAATTGGCTTAGCTGTAAATGAGGGTGTCATCACGAAAGGACACACAACATCGACGAATTGGACAGAGTGTCACCTTGGACAAATATAAATTTGAGGTGTTACGGGACTTTGTCTACCTCGGCTTCGCTATGTGAGGCAGTTAGGTTAGGACAGGGTTAATTTCTGAGGCATGTATGTTGAGCCGCAGGTATATTCCAGACTGTAGAGCCATTTAAGTGAGTGTGCCAAATGTTGCACCCCTACATAGCTTATTTTATATTCTCTCCTTTTAACTTTCCAATTTTCAATAACCCTGACATTCTTTTCCAGTAAGAAGAGCAGAGTACTTTGAAATATAAATCCGTTTACTGTACTTGCAAACGCTTTAGAACTACTAACATCAAATCCATATGAAGTTACTTTCTTGTCAGTCTTCTAGTCTCCCAGAGACTGAAACACTCCCTCTCACCAGATCGCCACGTCAAAATCATACTCCAATAATATTACGCAACTTAAACCAATTATCCCAAGACCATACTGAAAATTACGAGTCTCGGTTATTACTATTCTCGCCACATTTCACTTACACATCCTTAGCTGTCGTCAGTGAATTATATTTATTCCCAACTGTCGTGGTCGTAAATTTGTGTACACAGTCATCATGTCGGCCCACATCGGTTTGTAACGGCAATACTCCGCAATAAAATCTCATAATTTCCCTTTAGACGTAGAAGATAACATTCAAAAGGGACTCGCACATAACCTTTAAGGACAAACTTTCCAAATCACCAGAGCGGCGGTATCAGACGTATTATTACTTTGACCTTTAAGGACAATATCAGCCTTATCAGAATATGCAAATAAAAATTTAATTCTTAGAACTCTATGATTCATCATCCATCGTCATTGGATCCTTATTGCTTGTGATTTTAATTGACGTCATAGATACGGAATACCATCCCTGCAAACGGGTTATACCAGTTTCGATCAGAGTAAACGCGTCTACATGTGTCATGTCATTGTGTCAAGATGTATCTGGGTATCGGCTTCATAATGAGTGTAAATAATATCAGGGTTGGATTATTTGATTTGATTAATATCTACTACCACTACAAGACAAACAATAGAACGCTGAGATACTTTATTGAATTTCCTTCTCTGATTTCCTTTCCTGAAGAAAAAATAAAGGGAATTCTTAATTCTTTTGGATTCCTGGTGGTGAAAAGACACATATAGATGGGAGAATGACAGAGCAGCACTACGAATGTATGTGTATGTATAGCAGATAGGTATAGGAAGGAAGATATTTTTTGTTTGGTGTTTATCTTCATCAAACAAAGGGATATAGGTAGGTCCTTGAAGTTAGATTTGATGAAAATGTTTCTATGTCTTTCTCATTTTCTGTCATTGTTGTTGAGGATTCGTTTAGGAAACCGAATCAGTATATCATGATATCTTTGAAGACAATCGAAATGATTTGTCGTAACATGAATTGTATAATTCCATACAGGGAAGTGCCAAGTAGCATGTGGTATAGGTTTTGTATTTCCATCTATTTGTGTTCAATTTTGAACTTTTTTTATAAGATGGCTTGACATTCTACCTCGAGAATGAATGAGAGCATGACAAAACAATTTGTTCTGGTATGCGGAATTGGTTGGTTGTGGTTGCTGAACTAATAAGACATATCACATCTATGTAATGGTATGTCAAGAACGCTTTTATATTAGTATATCTGTGGTATACACAAATTGGATTGGTTTTTTGAGAAGGTATGTATCTACAACAGGAAAAGAGGAGTTTTTTTTTTTGATAACATGTCTAATACTTGTATCCTGGTGAAAACCGATCGATCAGCCAATGTTTCAAAATTCTAATGATCCCAAACACTTTGGCTTTTATCCCAAATTGACTAAATTGCATGCGCGTACCAATCTGTCAACGAAAGAAAGAAATGTTTGAGGGTGCGAGAAATAAATGGTTACGGGAGATAAGCAGTGCAGAAACCCCACATATCGTTTACGATACGATCCTTTTCGAAGGGTTCTTTGAGTGATCTCAAATTTTTCAGGCTAGGTGATATTATAAGATTAAATGAATTGAATTACCTAGCATTGACGAACCACTCAAAAAAGCCTTTTCTTGGCTGAAAAGGAATGTTATATCCACGAAGTATATTAGCACAACTAAGCGGCAATCAAATCCCTGGAAGCCATCTAGTTCAATTCGAAATTAGCCCACGAATGCCGACTGTCTCTTAACGAGATGGCGGAGCATTTTACCATTCAACTCTTTTGGGTGTCGGGCCACAAAGATAAATCAGGGAATCGCACCTACCCTTGACATTCTACCGCCATCAGATATGTTAGGTATGCCCCTTGCTATATGTAAATTACAGATCAAACAGGATGCGATCAAGAAAGCAAACCGCAGATGGATAAACGGCATTACGCGTCAAATATCCAAGCAACTCTGGCCTAACATTAACCAGAAGTGCTCCATCTGCATAACAATAATGAACAGGTCAAAACATCAGCACCATAATCGGTGCCCTCACCGGACACTGTCCTATAGACTTACACACAAATAGACTAGGCCTTTTAAGCAATGACTTGTGTAGAAGCTGCTAAGACGAGGAAGAGGAGGAAAGTATAACTCACCTTCTATGCACTTGTTCAGCTTTTTCAGAAAAAAGGATGCTTCATCTGGGAGACAACTTCTTCGATAATCTTGGTAAGCTGGCTAGTGTCAATGTCAAAAAGCCAATGTCAAAGAGCAAGAAAAGCGCGCGATCGAGGATATATAGAGAGGTGCCACTTCAAGAACGATGTTCGCAAGTTTTACCAAAGTGTAAAACGTGTAAAAGCCAAGGATACAAGGCTCCAACACAATCCTGTGGAGATGAACAAGGTAATATCGTAGTTAAGACACAGTCGATGCTGAGGATATGGAAGAACCACTTCTGCAGATTGTTAAACGGCGATGACGAACAACATTCCGCTGTCAGGCAGAACGAACCATTCAATATTGGCAACGACAGCGAAAACTGCCAACCACCCGACCTGAGTGAAGTGAGGATAGCAAAATCTAAACTTAAGCTTAATAAGGCTGCTTGGGGGCTTGTCTGGTGGCAATCCACAAATAAAGTCACCCATCTGAAAAATATGTTTGGGCGCTACTGGCGCAATGAGAACCACACCAACAGCGGGACTGGAAACCATCCTTAACCTGCTACCGCTAGACCTTTACATGCAAGAATCTGCAGCCAAAAGTGCTCTAAGAATCAGCCAGCTCAACTGCTGGAATTCGAACTCAGGTGGACATGCCCAAATTCTACACAGATATCTGGGCTCAGCTGTATCCTCTGACTACATGCTGCCTCACCATGACTTTCAAAGACCATTCTCCTGCATCCTCCCAAGCAGAGATGAGTGGGAGAGGAACGAGTTGCGCCCCGAAACCATACACTGATGGTTCAAAAATGAATGTAGGCGTTGGAGCTGGAGTGTTTTCAGAAACACTTAAGCTAAACAGCACCTTTCGTCTCCCTGAGCACAGCAGTGTCTTCCAAGCCGAAATATTGGCAGTAGCAGAGGCAGCCAAAGCGACCTCAATTATCGCCAGCATTGAGGTCCAGATGATGATCAAGAAAGCAAACCGCAGATGGATAAACGGCATTACGCGTCAAATATCCAAGCAACTCTGGCCTAACATTAACCAGAAGTGCTCCATCTGCATAACAATAATGAACAGGTCAAAACATCAGCACCATAATCGGTGCCCTCACCGGACACTGTCCTATAGACTTACACACAAATAGACTAGGCCTTTTAAGCAATGACTTGTGTAGAAGCTGCTAAGACGAGGAAGAGGAGGAAAGTATAACTCACCTTCTATGCACTTGTTCAGCTTTTTCAGAAAAAAGGATGCTTCATCTGGGAGACAACTTCTTCGATAATCTTGGTAAGCTGGCTAGTGTCAATGTCAAAAAGCCAATGTCAAAGAGCAAGAAAAGCGCGCGATCGAGGATATATAGAGAGGTGCCACTTCAAGAACGATGTTCGCAAGTTTTACCAAAGTGTAAAACGTGTAAAAGCCAAGGATACAAGGCTCCAACACAATCCTGTGGAGATGAACAAGGTAATATCGTAGTTAAGACACAGTCGATGCTGAGGATATGGAAGAACCACTTCTGCAGATTGTTAAACGGCGATGACGAACAACATTCCGCTGTCAGGCAGAACGAACCATTCAATATTGGCAACGACAGCGAAAACTGCCAACCACCCGACCTGAGTGAAGTGAGGATAGCAAAATCTAAACTTAAGCTTAATAAGGTTGCTTGGGGGCTTGTCTGGTGGCAATCCACAAATAAAGTCACCCATCTGAAAAATATGTGTGGGCGCTACTGGCGCAATGAGAACCACACCAACAGCGGGACTGGAAACCATCCTTAACCTGCTACCGCTAGATCTTTACATGCAAGAATCTGCAGCCAAAAGTGCTCTAAGAATCAGCCAGCTCAACTGCTGGAAATCGAACTCAGGAGGACATGCCCAAATTCTACACAGATATCTGGGCTCAGCTGTATCCTCTGACTACATGCTGCCTCACCATGACTTTCAAAGACCATTCTCCTGCATCCTCCCAAGCAGAGATGAGTGGGAGAGGAACGAGTTGGGCCCCGAAACCATACACTGATGGTTCAAAAATGAATGTAGGCGTTGGAGCTGGAGTGTTTTCAGAAACACTTAAGCTAAACAGCACCTTTCGTCTCCCTGAGCACAGCAGTGTCTTCCAAGCCGAAATATTGGCAGTAGCAGAGGCAGCCAAAGCGACCTCAATTATCGCCAGCATTGAGGTCCAGATGATATCAGCATCTTTATTGACAGTCAGGCTGCAATAAAAGCTATCTCTGCTGTCGAAATAAAATCTAGGCTTGTGAAACGTTGTCGTGAAAAGCTAAAGGTTCTTGGCGTCCAACATAATGTTAAGCTCTGCTGGGTCCCCGGACACAGAGGCATACCGGGCAATGAAATTGCTGACGAACTGGCAAGAAAAGGTTCTGCCTCCAGCATTGACCAAGCAGACCAGTCTGTCAAACCACCACTATGTGACCTCAAATCTCGGGTGGGACAGAAAACACTGATCACTGCCAAAAACAGGTGGAACTCCCTTCCCACCTGTGAAACTTCCAAAAGGATGTGGCCTGAGTATGACAAAGCAAGAACCCATAAACTACTTCGTAGAAACAGGAAATCTGTCTCTACTATAGTTGGGATTCTTACTGGACACAACTTACTAAAAAGCCACAAACTGAAAATGCATCTCATAGATGATGACAGCTGTAGAGGCTGCGGTGATGAAGAAATACACGAGGATACCCTCCACTTTCTGTGCCACTGCCCAGCCCTCAGCCAATTGAGAATGAGTACCTTAGGAAAATACTTTTTCCATGACCTCACGGATCTATCCGAAATCCCTATCCCTAATCTTTTCAGGTTTGCAACAACATCTGGGTGGCTGGATAGAGGCTAACGACAATGGACAGTAACGGGACAATGAATGAACCAACCACACAAGTGGACCCCCAACGGACATCACAATGCGTCTATATTGACCTGAGTGCGATGAGGGAAGACACACACCGTCTGCCTCATCAACCTAACCTTACCTAATAAGGCTGCAGGAAAAGATGACATAAAGCAATACATTAGATACCAAAAAAGAATTTAGGCAAGGCGATGATGCGATGTCATGTGATACTTTAATTTTGATTCTTGAGAGGATTATGCAAAACTCCCGAGCCAATACCAGAGGAACAATCTTCCAAAAACCAGTGCAATTACTAACATACGCTGAAGATATTGGCATGATTGGTAGGAGTCAATGTGATGTCATAGCCACGTTTGGTAGTAAATAGGGAAGCGGCAGTAAATTAGGGCAAGACTAAGTTTATGCTGTCAACACGAAAGGACAAACAACATTGACGAATTGGACATAACGACACCATTGACATGTATAACTTTGAGGTCGTACGGGACTTTGTCTACCTCGGCTCCTCTATTTACTTGTTGTCAGAGTTAAACGAAGAAATTAAACGAAGAATTACTCTTGCCAACCACTGTTTCTTCGGGCTAGAAGGCTATTTAGAGGCAAAGCCCTCATTCGAACTATTAAAGAGATCGTATATAAAACTCTGATCATTCCAGTCCTGCTCTACGCCGCTGAAGCATGGAAGCGGATAAAGAAATCATTGGTCGATTCGAGAGGAAAAATCTTCAGTCCCGTTTGCGTTGACGGGCTATGGAGACGAAGATTCAACCAAGAACTATACGAGCTGTGAGCGACTTACCCCTGGTCAAAAAACTCCGCATTGGACACTTAAGATAGCCAGGACATGTAGAACGAATGGACACCAATACTCCTCCGGCTCGAAGTCTTCGATTCCCAGCCAAACGTCAGACCTAGTAAAGGAAGACCTCACCTTAAGTGGAGTGTATAAGTAAAAACCGATCTCAAGCAACTTGGAGTGCCCAACTTGAAACAGTTAGCTCAGGACCGGACTGATTGAAGAGGCATTTTGGTGGAGGCCCAGGTTCATTCCCGACTATAGCGCACTTAAGTAAATAAGTAAGTTATTACTTTCCGGATTTGAAGCAGAGACTACGCGCTTATTAGTCCAACGTAGTAATCACTATTCCAATGCAGCCACACTTACACAGAAAAGGATGAGGGTGTTAGAAATACCTGAGAAAGGAAAAAGGGCAGCGCAGAAACAATACGAAGCCTTATATAATTTATGCTATCCTCCGATATGATAACTTTAAAAGAAATAATTTTATGTTTTTTTAGGCTAAACGTTTTGACATTTTTCTAAAAAACTAATTAAAAAAACACTTCTACTACAGCAATTTTTATACCCTCTTACCAAAGATGGATTTCATATACAAAAAGGTGGCACGTTACATACCTGAAAAAAGAAAAGAAAGTAAATATTAGCATTATGGGTTAAGGCATATTTTTTATAGCATTCATATATTATAAGGGAATTCAAAATCAAGGTCCAATTAGGGTAGCAAAACAGGAGGCTAACCCACAATTGAGTGAAGTTATGAGGGACATGACCTAACGCAAAAGGGAGTTGCGATTTTTCGAAGACAGCAAAGATATCTATCCACTTCTGTTACAGTGGTTTTTTAGGCTGGATTCAGAAGAATCTTATATCTCTTAAAATATGTTCCAATATCTATATATGCCTCCTGGTTGATTTTATGCATTTTATTTAGAGGTCCAACGAAATTTGACTTATGTACAGAAAGAGGACAAAATGACTTAAAACCATGTGCGTCCTAAGACCAGATTGAATCGACGTATTTTTTTTTTGCTAGTCTACATGTCAATTGAAGGTTGTGCTTTGGGTTAACTACCCACCCACAGAAAAAAATATTGTTACGAAGCAACCAATAGCCTCGGAAAGGACTGATTTTATTGTTGACGACCCTGCTAAACGAAAAAAGGACAACGACGTTCGTATCTGCACCTGGAATGTGAGAACATTAAACAGGAGAGGTGCAGGCGAACAACTAGCGGATGCCCTAAACTGCTACAAAGCAGACATTACTGCCATCCAGGAAATACGATGGGATGGGCCGGGCAAAAAGAGGATGAAAAACTGTGACATCTACTACGGACCGTGTTATAGTGAGCAGAAACAGCGACTATTCGGATGCGGATTTGTTATAAGTGCCAGACTTAGGCAAGAAGTCTTATAATTCCAAGACATTAGCGAACGCATAGTAACAATCCGCATCAAGGCCAAATTCGCCAACATAAGCTTTATTTGCGCTCACGCTCCGACGGAAGAAAAAGATGATATAGCTAAGGATTGCTTCTACGAGCTCCTTGACAAAACCTATGAGCGACTACCGAAGTTAAATGTTAAAATCGTGCTGGGAGATTTTAACGCAAAGGTAGGAAGAGAAGGCATCTTTAGAAGTATTGTCGGAAAACATAGCCTATACGACAACACGTCTGGTAACGGACTTAGGCTAATTGATTTCGCTACGGAACGAAATGCCACTATAGCCAGCACACGGTTTCCTCACCTCGATATCCATAAGGGGACATGGCGGTCTCCAGATCAACGAACGGTCAACCAAATTGATCACATTGCGATAGATAAGAGGCACGCATCCAGTATTTCGGATGTCCGAACATTCCGAGGGGCCAATATCGACTCGGACCACTACCTTGTAGCAGCCAAGGTAAGAATGCGGATATCCACCACGCCACAACAATCCAGAAATACTGAAAAAAAATTTAATGTCGGAAGACTGCAATCGCAAGAGACCGCCAAGACCTTCGCACAACGCGTATCCCTTAACCTCTCGATTAACACCATACCACCAGCATCGAGTGTCGAAGAGCAATGGCAACGATGCCAACAGGCCATTAGATCAGCCGCAACTGATAGGTTTCTCGCGCCCAACAGCAAGAAACCCCTGGTTTGATGAGGAATGCCGACAGATGCTCGCAGCCAAGAACGAGGCCTACAAAGCTAAGCTGCAGGTGAAGACGAGAGCTGTCATTGAGCTCTATAGGCAAAGAAGAAGGGAAGAACATCGGCTTTTCAGAAAGAAGAAAAAAGAGCAAGAAAAGCGCGCGATCGAGGATATAGAGAGGTGCCACTCCAGGAACGATGTTCGCAAGTTTTACCAAAGTGTAAAACGTCAAAGCCAAGGATAAAAGGCTCGAACAGAATCCTGTCGAGATGAACAAGGAAATATCGTAGTTGAGACACAGTCGATGCTGAGGATATGGAAGAACCACTTCTGCAGACTGTTAAACGGCGATGACGAACAACATTCCGCTGTCAGGCAGAACGAACCATTCAATATTGGCAACGACAGCGAAATCTGCCAACCACCCGACCTGAGTGAAGTGAGGATAGCAAGATCTAAACTCAAGCTTAAGAAGGCTGCCGGAAATGACGGCCTTCCCGCTGAGCTTTATAAGGCCGGCGGAGATGACTTGGTAAGTAACATCCACCAACTCATAAGCCAAATCTGGTCGGATGGAAATATGCCTGAAGAATGGAACCTCAGCAGCGTTTGCCCGATCCACAAAAAAGGAGACCCTCTGTACTGCGCCAACTACAGAGGCATAAGTCTCCTCAACATCGCCTACAAGATCCTATCTGCCGTAATATGTGAACGCCTGAAACCGTTTACCAACAACCTGATCGGCCCTTATCAGTGTGGTTTTAGGCCAGGAAAGTCCACAACCGATCAAATTTTCACACTTCTGCAGATCCTGGAAAAAACCCAAGAAGTTCAAATCGATACCCACCACCTATTCATCGATTTCAAAGCCGCATACGACATCATTTATAGAGACGAACTATACAGAGCGATGTCTAGTTTTGGTATACCGCCCAAACTCGTCAGTTTGTGTAGAACGAATGGACACCAATACTCCGGCTCGCAGAGTCTTCGATTCCCAGCCAGACGTCGGACGCAGTAGAGGAAGACCTGGCCTTAAGTGGCGCGCACAGGTGGAAACCGACCTTAACCAACTTGGAGTGCGCAACTGGAGGCAGTTAGCTAAGGACCGGGCTAATTGGAGAGGCATGTTGGTTGAGGCCCAGGTTCATTCCGGACTGTAGCGCCACTTAAGTAAGAAAGTAAGTATATGTCAATTGAAACGGCCCGTTTTGACAATAAAAATCGAAACCTTTAGTTACAAATTCAACCACCAAGCAAGCAGCGCCACAAGTATCTGACAGATGTGCTCGCATATGCTAACAGGAAATAAACAGATCTAACACCAGTTTCCTGTTTAATACAGCAAAAGATTGATAACACAAATTTCCTAATGTAACTGTCAAATTACCGAGAGAAGTTGTTATTTTCTTGCACACGCACCCTCAACGTCAAGGGCCACTTAATCCAGATTGTTGTCGACTTCAATCATTTGGTAGGTGGTGTACATGAATCCTTCCCAAGCCTACACAACGTTATCTCAACAACTGTGCTCAAGATTAACTAATTTATCAGCAAGCGGGTGAGTGATTCATTTCGCACGCAATACCATGCCTGGCAGATACTTTTTTTTTGTTGCGTGTCCATTATTAACGTCAAGATTGATATTCTCTAACGAAACATAACAATTCAATCGTATGCCAAATGCAAAAACCACTCATGGTTGTGTGAATGTATCTGGTCTAGCAGAAAGTATCTCAATCATTTGCCTGCCATCTCAAGTGTATCTCATTAGGAAATTGTTAAAGTTCTCATTGTATGCCAATTACTCAAGGCACAGATCATCACGTACCGGGTGGGCTGATGTGCTGAGAAAGCACATGCACGAGTATTCGTTTACACACGAGCCGAATGCAATTAATTTAGACAAATTGTCTAATAAACAATAGGAGATGAGTCTTTATTGGATGGGTGTGTTAAACTATATTGATGGTTGGGTGTCTAGTAATTGTATCTATTAAATTAACATTCAATAAAATATTTAATAACCTTCTTCAATATATTAGTCTAGAAGGCAGTTTTCATCTTATATAGATACAAACGATTACACTAACAGCGACAACCGTTTGCATGCACAAATAGAAACATGCATCTGCAATGTAGTAGTATCTATATCCAGTTGATTGGATCCTGTAATCTGTTGCGTAAAAAGCCAACAATCAGACATTTCATGTCCCTCAACTAAATAACATAGACAGCGCATCCTTCTGCAGATTCGTATGACTACAGAAGAGATAAACAGCAACTACTCTATCTAAAAATCTATCTATCTCTTCGTCCCTCTTTCCATTGTAGATACACAACCTCGAAAGGATGTTCTTTTGTGGATTTTTTCCTCTCTCTTAATTAATCTGATGTGGCTGCCTGGTAGATGGGTACAAAACGGTTGAAAGGAAGGTACAACAAAACGGACGATTCACACTTCCGTCGCCCACAAGACCGTTAATCAAATCACAAATTGAACGCTGATCATGATGGATTAAAGTAATCAGATAAGCGTGCTTTGGTTTCCGGATAAACCTTGAACTTATACTTTTATCCACAGTTTGGACGTGATTTCAGAGTCGATGACGAAAATCGAATTCGGTTTAGATGAATCGAGAGGGCGAACAAATAATGAATCGACACGAACGATAAATTTTACTGGTTACAGGTAGGTGTGGGAGGTAGCACAAAAGACTGGATACGAAATTAATTAGCAGAATTCCATTAGTCTTGTTGCGATGTCTATGAAACTATAGGTACGTGAAGTCATTGAAAGAAGGTGTCCTCGACTTGGTGATGTGTTGATGCTCTTGGCGATGAACGTTTTAGATTTCATTACAAGGAAGGAGGGAGTTTGATTTTTTTTGATTGCCTAAGGACGGAGAAATTAGAATCGCAATTGGGTTGTAGACAGAGTTTGCTGTAGAGGTTTTTTTTTGTGTTCTAATTGTTTCGTCAGTTTCTTTGAAGTTTTTAATTAAATTTTGTAACACTGAAGGATGAAGCAAACATTTTGATTTCAGATTTTAAGGTCGTCCTATAATGGTATAAGATAGGTATGTGCTCATTAGTTATTATTTAGTTAGAAGCGCTGGAGTAGATACTGGAGATTTCGCGTCCAAGGTATTTTTTTTACTAATTAAAACTGTTCCTTTGGGTTGGAGGTTGAGTTAATTCCTAAGTATTTGATATATTTAGTGTTGGAAGGTAACTCAAACCCTTAGGAATTAATGAGCTTACTGTTGACGACCGAGCTAATCGAACAAAAAACGTCGATGTAATTATCTGCACCTGGAATGTCGATTCTGTTTAATGAACCTATGTACCGTGTGTATGAAGCTTTATGTCAAACTTAACTTGGACTGTAAATTGAATTGCTTCTTTATGAGTTCAAAAAAGTCAACACTCCATTATGATATACCTTACGGGATAATAATGTGTATCAATGGATTTTCATTGCAGTTTCGTTTGACAACAAAAACAACAACAAAATTGCACTCGATATTAATTGCATTTTGTAACATTTTCCTGCTGCGGATAGTTGACATATCCTGAGGGGCTTTAATTTTATTTTTTTACGCTACCATTTGCAGGAAGCGAATCATATTCGACCATGTTAGCGCTGAATTCCATTATTCGCTTTTACGACTCATATTTCAATGCGAAAAAAAGTTTCCTCGTGTTAATGATTTTTTTTCCATTAACCTTTATCGTTTGTTCCGGTTTTATGGGAATCATCTACAGGCATGCTACCTACCTATTGCTATTTTTTTTGTATTCTACCATTCCAAATGGAGGAAAACAGTATAATGACATACATTGGTAAGGTCAAATAAAACTTGTATTTGGAGTGAAAATAATATTAGAAATGGTGTTTATATGGAAGACCCACATTAAACCTATGTCAAAAATAACAACTTTTGAAATAATTTACAAATCCTCAAACTTAAAATCAGCACATATTTTTTTTTTTCCGTGGGCTGGTGGAAATCTTCATAGACACGATGAGCACGTGCCCAAAGTAGTGTGAGATTTTTACTCACTAAAACCACCACCCATTTTGTATTTCTATTGCAACTAAGTATTCGACTTATCCAACAATTTTTTTATCACGAGTATATAATATGTTTGGCAGGTAGCTTTACTTTGAGAGTTCCTGCTTTTTCCGCAATTTATAGCGCGGTTTGTTATTATCGGGCCAAATCTGAGGGTTTAGTTCTTTGAAGACGCCGCAATATATTTGTTTCGTCAAGAATTTGGAGGACTGTTGTGTTAACGTGTCCTAATAAACGTTTTTTATGTTTATTATCTTTAACCGCGGGAATACCCAGATCTCTGCGTAGATCTTCGTTCCTTACGTACCACGGCGCATTGACGAATGATCTTAACATTTTGTTTTCAAAAGTTTGTAAAATGTTTAGATTCGTTTCACTGGTACAACCCCATAGTTGTATACCATATTTCCAAACCGGCTTCAGCACTTGCTTGTATAATAGCAGCTTTTTATCAAGGTTAAGCTTCGAATATTTTCCGAGCAACCAGTACAGTTCTCTGTATTTATTCTTAAGTTGCGACTTCCATTTTAATTTTGCATCGAGTGTCATACCGAGATATTTCGCTTCATTTGCAAACGGTTCTCGAACCGTATTTAGAAATACAGGCAAATTGTTTGTCCGTTTATACGAAAAATCTACATGGATCGATTTGCTCTCATTAAGTGCAATCCGCCAGGAATTAGTCCATTCATTAACCTCGTTAAGAGCGTTTTGTAATTTGATATTTGTTTCCTCTATTGTGGTGCCAACTGCTAGTAGATATAGCAGTATCGTCAGCAAATGCAAATGTATCATTTGTTTGTGGGATATCACGAGTGAATAGGAGGTACAGGATTGGTCCAAGGACGCTTCCTTGCGGTACACCTGCCATTATTTCTTTGAACTCGGAATATTCGCTTCCAAGTTTCACACGGAAGAGTCTATGCTCAAGATACGACACGAGGATTTTATATAATTGTTCTGGCAGAACTTGACTTAGTTTATAAGTAAGGCCTTTGTGCCACACCAAGAAATACGGCTGAACAAATTTTCTTTTCTTCGAAAGCTTTCTCAATTACATCTGTAATTCGATGTACTTGGTCCACCGTTGAATGTTTACTTCTAAACCCAAATTGATGGTCAGGTAAAAGAAGTTTCTGTTCAATTATGGGGTGTAAGCGACCGAGTAATATCCGTTCAAAAACTTTTGAAATTATTGGAAGAAGTGAAACAGGCCTGTAAGATTTTATTTCATTCGGTGATTTTCCTGGTTTTAGAACCATAATCACTTCCGCGACTTTCCACTGTCTTGGTATGTATTCTGATTTGTAATAAAAAGAAGCTTAGTTAATGCTTTCCGAGGCAACATTTTGAGAAGTTTTCCTGTTATCAGGTCATAACCCCGAGCTTTTTTAGGCTTTAGTTTCTGTATTTCCCGTTTAAGCTCGGAAATACTTGCATATCTTACTATGTTATTATCGGTTGTACTCTCGAATATATTAATGTTTTCATTTTGCGCTGGACCATCAAATGGCTTAAATGTTTCCTCAAGATGTGATGCAAAAACGTCAGCCTTTTCCTTATCGCTTTTTGCCCAAACGTCTTGAGTTACCCTAATTGCCGCACAGCGATTTTTGGCCGTTTTATGACTCTAATTGCTTTCGGCAGCGGTTAGGCTTTGCAGATAAGTTTCTACTGCATGGTTTTTAAAAATTTTAATCGAATTTGAAAGCAAATTACTCAACCTATTGAGATGTGTTTTATCTTGCGGGGCACGAGTTTGGTGCCATCTTTTACGAGCTTTTCTTTTTTGTCTTACTAAATCTTGTATTTCTCGGGGGTACTTAATTTTACTATAGCTCACAATTTTGTTCTGTTGAGGAGTATTATTCCATGCTGATTTTTGGATGGTATCGATAAAGGAGTCAACCGCGACTTCGAGTTCCAATGGGGTTCTAAGCGATACACCCAGTCGGATATTATTTTCAATATCGTTTTTGAAACCTTCCCAGTTGGTTTTTCGCGTTTGTTAATCTGGGCGGTTCATTTATTGATCTGATTTGTGACTCGCTCGTTGTTAAAATGACTGGAGAATGATCAGAGGAAAGATCAAAGCTTTCTTCAACTTTGATTCGATTGGACAGACCTTTTACAATGAAAAAATCGATCAAATCCGGTATTTTTCTAACATCAGTTGGCCAGTAAGTTGATTTTCACGTAGAATGAAATTCGGTATTGTACTTTCTACCTATATCATAAAGCATCCTACCTTTCTGTGATATGCCCAGAATGTATGTTTTGCATTAAAGTCCCCTCCGGTGACAAAATGTTGTCCAAGGGAATTAAGCAAGTTTTCAAAGTCAATTTTCTCAACCTTGCATCGTGGTGGACAGTAAATAGACGATATCTTCCGAAAGGATTGTCTGCTTTTGACTTTTATAGAGCTAACTTGCATTGTTTCGATTTCTAATTTAAGATCAATCGAATGTTCGATACACTCTTTTATATATAGTGAGGCTCCACCTCTCGAGGTAACCATTAATCTTTAAGTTCGAATTACTCTTTGCGTGAGTTTCGGATATTAAACAGATGTCTATATCTTTTTTCTGCATAAATAATTCAAGTTCTCCAAGTTTTTGTCAAAGGCCATTGGCATTCCACGTAATGAGTTTTCTTATCTGACATACAATCTACCGTCAGATGATCTCCGGCACATTTTACACACCGCGGTTCTCTTTGACTGTATCCTTGGCAGCGCTTGCACTGGGGAACTAGTTTGGAATCCTTACGCATAGGCTCTATTTTTACAACAATATTAAGTATTGTTTTTATTTCATAGATTTTGTTCAAACATTCTGTTCTATCGAAAGTGAGTATAAATAAAGGAAGGCCGCGTTTTATTACATTTCCTTCGCCATCTTTTTGCTTTTGGTCTCGTTTGACAATGTTAACGGCATCTATGACTTTATATTGCCTGTTTTTCAGATCGTTTAAAATGTCATCCTTTAAGCACGACGCATGCAACCCTCTAGCTACAACGCGTAAAGGCATTTCAGATTTATTTTCAAAGGAATACCATTCTATTTTATCGATATTAAGCTTGCGAGATAATAGACGGTAACTTTCAGGGTCTTTAACGCAGACTTTCCATGTATTTTTTCTTAGCGAAGGTAGCTCGATAATGGCAACGATTTTATCAACGTAAGCAACTTGTTAAAGTCGTCAATACCGACCACATTAATTGGCGGTGGGGGACGTTGTTTTAGCTGTTTCGCTTTATTAATAATATCTTTGTCGCGGTTTATTATTTCAGGAGAGGATACAGCTTTCCACTTTTTTACTGGTCTTTTCTTTAAGATCCAGTCAGTTTCGCGACGGAGTTCTTCTTCATCCGTGTGGTATTCCGAATTCACGGGGCCGTTTGAACTTGGTTTTGGCTCCTTAGGTATTTTAAATGAACTCTTCAGAGTCATATTTTCTTCCTTTAGATGGAAAATTTCTATACGAAGCTCTTCGCAGAGCAGTTCGACATTGTTAAGCCTTGTTCGAAGAACGTCGTTTTCTTCCTTTAGGCTCTTATTTTTCATTGAGTCTCGTTTTTCGTGGGCTGACACTTCTGGTGTTGTCGAGCTCCTTGAGACACATATATTTTTTTTGAGATCCAGATGTAGGTGACCTCGTTACCCTTGAACTTTTCCCGAAAGGGTTACACATTTGCAATAATTGGCTCTCCCCAGAATCCGTAGAGCCGACCTCCGTAGAGGGTGGATTTTCCAGTGAAACTGAATTGCCACCTGGGGTATTAAATCTTTTCGTTGTACTCATTGCATTTTTTCAGCACATATGAATAGCAATGGATGTAGATATGTTGGTTTTAGGAATTTAGATTTGGGATGTTGGTTTTAGAGTTATCAAAGGCGATCCAATAAGAAAGTCCCATTGTGTGTCTCTTAAGAAACCAATTTTTCAAACATCCATTTCGATGTAAAATTCGAAAATTTTCACAGCAGAAAAGCTAGAAAAGTAAATTAAATAAAAGGGGAAATTATTTCATCTCCCACGAAATGATTGGCGATGTTATAAAATCTCATAATGGGAGATTTTAATAACCGCGATTGGACTAAATGAGTTTAGTATCTGAAGGAATTTATGTGCCGTAACTCTGTGTTGTTGAATCAAATATTCATTTCACCCGATTCGTGGAAGAATAAGTGAGATTTGGTAGGGCCACAGATGTATCTGCAATGCTGGAGAAGGGGGTGGCACGCTCTAGATTTAACTGCTAAGCTCCTCGGCTAAGCTCCTCGGGCAGTGATGATATGGTGTATTGGAATATTAAAGGCTCAAAAACCGAATACCGAATGGAACAAGACCTCAATTTTATTTTGGTTGGAATAATATTTTGTGTACTCAGAATTTAGTGTGCTGCCTCTCAAACACCCGAATTTTTTCAATTTGAGATGGGGCAACATTGAACCAAAGCGGGTACCCATAGGCAATCAACGGCCTGATAAGAGCCAAACGCTAGCCAACATGTCTACCGAAATATAGCTACTCATCCAGCCAGATGCCAAGGTAATTTATTAGACTTTTACTCGCCAGTGGCAGTCCGTTTGGTGCCAAGATCACCAGCTTGCTCTCGTATCCCTTGAGGCCCTACACAACGGTGTCCTGAAGGGTGATTTGAGATTTCTAAAATTAATTTTCAACTTTCATCACAATATATCTGGATTTTATCGAAGTCCCTCTGCACAGGAGTTCGAATGACCTCGATCGTAGGGGTCGTAGGGCCTGAGTAAAACTACTTATCATATCGCTGATGCTAATGCTGAAGAGATTCGGTAAGTTTACCGCTCCCTATTGCAGGTCATTTTTAATAAGGAATTCTGAGGTAGAAGCTACATTCCCTGTTTTAACAAAACATGACAACAAGCTTGTCATGAAGCATATATAGCAGTGGTTTACTTATGAAGTCTGGTCAGCTCTAAATAGAGGCCCTCTAACCATACGATATCGAAACCTTCTCAAAAAAAATGACAAAATTTTGCATACCTAAAAGTTTCAGTTCCCAAGTTAGTTAGTTAGATTGGCTGTTCGTACAAGACGAAACACAATTAGCGCTGGAGTGCGCCGTTTTGATGCCAAATACTCGTGCGGTTAAATGTTAGGTATATCTGGCGTGTACTAAATCCAACCAGTGACATTAAGGTAGGCGATCAGTTCTTTGATGTGTTTATCAGAGAGGTCGCGGATATTGTCAAAGAAAGGTTTGACTAGAGTTCGTTGTCTTGCTCTTGACAGAGCCGGGCATTTGCACAGAAAGTGAGTAAAAGTTTCCTTTTCCCCCACCTCCTTGCAACTGCGACAGTTGGTGTTGTGGGGTATACCCATTCTAACACCATGGTCACCGATGGGCCAGTGTCCAGTGGTAATTGCTATCACCCTCTAGACTTCCTTACGGGATCTGCTTAAGAGGTCGCGTGTTTTTGTCTTGTTGTAGCGAGGCCACATATCTCTTGAAATGGCGCACCCACTGAGGTTTCGCCACATATGTTCAGCTGTTTTAAGAGAGTGTGTGTTGATATTATTCATGACAGTTTTTTAAGGAGTGAGAATGCCGATTGCACGTGAGCTGGGAAGGGACGAGCCTAACTTGGCTAGGGCATCAGCCTGTTCATTTCCATCTATGTCACTGTGGCCTGGAACCCATATGAGAGTGATATTGTACCGACTCCCAATGGAGTCCAGTTCGTTCTGGCATTGAAGTACTAGTTTTGATGACGTCGATACCGAGATAATCGCCTTAATAGCGGCTTGACTGTCGACAAAAATAGCGATATTTTGCTTGGGAGTACTATCGTGTCTAATCGCGTGACAAGCCTCCCTAATAGCCAACAATTCCGCCTGGAATACGCTTGAGGAATCAGGGAGGCGAAACGATTTTTTTATTTTTAGTGTGTCCGAGTAGACACCTGCGCCCACTCCGCAGTCCATTTTGGAGCCGTCGGTGTATATGAGTGTGTCAAAATCTTTTTCAACCACTGCGGTTTTCCAATCCTCTCTAGTTGGAAAGCCAGCGGTGAAGTGTTTGTGGAAGGTCAGTTTGGGTATCATGTAGTCGGTATGATGGTCAGCTAGACCTGCTGGCATTGAATCTAGGATATTGCTGTGCCCATAGGGCTTATTGAACCAGCAGCCAGATTCTTTGAGCCTGACTGTACTGCACATTGCAATGTCTTTGATATGGATATCTAGAGGGAGAAGAACCGTTAAGGCATCAGTGGGACAAGATCTCATGGCCCCAGTTGTGCCGATACAAGCAGTTCTTTGTACCCTCTTAAGTTTGTCAATGATATACCCTTTACTCACAGAAGGCCACCAGATTAGTGCCCCATAGGTGATTATCGGCCGAACAACAGCAGTGTACATCCAAAGTGTCATCTTTGGTTGTAGGCCCCATCTTTTGCCGAATGTTTTTCTACAGGCATAGAAAGCTATACATGCTTTCTTGACCCTTTGTTCTATGTTGGTTTTCCAATTAAGCTTAGTATCTAGGATAGTCCCTAGATATTTGGCATTGGATGAGAGTGAGAGCGCTTGTCCATTAAGTCGGGGGAGATTAAAGGCTCGTATTTTGGTCTTCGTGGAGAAGAGCATCATTTCCGTTTTGCTCGGATTAACACCCAGGCCACAGCTTGTAGCCTACGTGCTCACAGAACCCAGAGCGTACTCCATGATTTCGCTAATCACTGGGAGAAACTTTCCTGACACTAGGATCACCACGTCGTCCGCGTATGCCACTGCCTTAATCCTATCCCGATCAAGTCGGACTAACAGTGTGTTCATAACAATAAGCCACAGCAGAGAAGATATCACACCACGCTGTGGTGTACCTCTGTCAGCATATCGCGTTAAGCTGCTGTTGCCTAGTGTTGATTGAATGATTCTAGACCTTAGCATGGATATAATCCATTGGCTAAAATGCTCCTCTACACCAGTTATGGTTAGGGCTTCTAGTATACTGTCAGTTTGTACATTATTGCAAGCCCCTTCTATATCAAGGAAGGTGGCTAGGGTGTAATCTTTGTAGTAGAGGGACTTTTCGATGGTCCCAATCACCTCATGCAGAGCGGTTTCAGTCGATCTGCCTTTGAGATATGCGTGTTGTGATGTGGATAGCGGTGATTCATTAAGAATGCTTCGCACATGGATGTCAAGGATCCGCTCCAGGGTCTTTAGTATAAAGGAAGCTAGGCTGATGGGCCTAAAATCTTTTGCAGATTCATGTCCACGTCTGCCTGCCTTTGGTATAAAAACTACCCTGACACGTCTCCATGAGTGTGGAATAAAGTTTAATAAAATACAACTTCTATAAATTGGCAACAACCACGGTAATACAGTGTCCTGTAAGTTTTGTAGCATGATCGGCAAGATGCCATCAAGGCCAGGTGATTTATAGGGTGAGAAACTATTTATTGCCCAGGATGTCTTTTCTTTGGTTATGATGGATTTGATATTTTCCCAAGTTGCATGGTCAGCGGGCCGAGAGTCAGCAGATGCTGGCGGCACCTCTTTACAACCCGGGAAGTGTGTGTTAATTAGGATAGACAGAGATTCGGATGAGGTATCTGCGCAGCTACCATCCGACTTTCTTATTAAGGACGGGTTTGAATGGTCCTTCGCTAAGATTTTGCTCAGTCTGGAAGAGTCTTTAAGGGTATTAATGGATTCGCAGTATTCCTGCCAAGATTATTTCTTGGCGCTACGAATAGCCGCTTTGTATATTCTGAGGCAATCTTTATAGGGCTGCCAAAAATTGTATTTATGGCAGATGTTAAAGATGACCCTGGTCATATTCCTAAGTTTACTAAGGTCCCAAGGCAGTTCCCAAGAGTCAGTAAAAAATCAAGCACCAAACTTGATTTTGTTCAAAGTATGAACATCCTTGCTTAGTCCAACTGTTGGATTTGGGATGGGTTTGAAGTCGGATGTATGCAAAGTTTGAATATCGAGTGGGGAGACATGATGCCCACCTGCAACTCCCTGCTTGGGCTCACTGTTGGATATGGGTTAAGTGCGAGGTTGGGTGTATGCTGAATTTCATTGTATCCATATTTATTTTTTCACAGTTTTGGGTTTATAATTACTTTTCTTTGAGAGTTTTGAATGGAATGCCAATTTCAAATGGCAATAACAGCCGCGGGTGTTAATGTTTTTATTTTTTTGGGTGAGTCTTATTTCCATTTCGAAAAGGAAATAAACCCCGTGGATTCTATTTCCTTTTTTCGAGAATTTAGCCCCTGGAGCTTAGTTCCGCGGGGGTTATTGCACTACGACGTTGTAAGCAAAGGTCCCACCGACTATGAATCAAGGCATATGGATGATTTCGAACACTTGGCTTTAAAATGGTGCGCTATTTTGAATTGTACTTAATCTTGCTTAATCTATAACCGACCTTAATAATGCGGCTGAAAAACATCGTCCAATCAAGATCAGCTTTTGACATTTTGTACAAAACTCATATCATGCCACATGAGGTGTCAGTGGAAGGTACAACGTGGCGCAAAAGTAATCCTCCTATCAGAAAATGCTATAAATTTTGCGATTGGCCCCTAGTGTCAGTTCTGTTTTGACATTTGTGTAGTAAACACATGCGAAATACACGTTAATAAACAATGTTACGCTACACTGCTCCAGAACGCGGAATATTGGTGACTATTTATTTGAGCAATAATCGGTCGGTGACTTTGGCACAACGTGAATTTCGTCGCAGATTTCCTAGCCGTCCAACGCCTACTGGTGAAACACTGCGACGTTTAGCCGCTCGCCTCGAAGAGACTGGCACAACACGAGATGCTGCCAGGCGTGGCAGACCCCGGAGTAGCCGTTCTGCAGAGAATATTGCTGCTGTAGCCGAAGATGTCATGGAAGCGCCGTCGACATCGACCAGACGACGTGCCACGCAAATGGGTATCAGTCGACGGTCGTTACAGCGAATTTTGGTACAAGATTTGAAGATGTTTCCGTACAAAGTCCAGACGGTGCATCAGCTGTAAGCTGCTGACCGCCAATCGCGTCTAACATACGCTCAAGCCATCCTTAATCACCACCAAGAGGAAGATGATTTTTCATCAAAAATAATCATGAGTGATGAGGCCCATTTCCATCTTAGTGGGTACGTAAATAAGCAAAATTTACGCTTCTGGGGCATTGAAAATCCGCGTGTAACCCACGAAGAGCCATTACACCCGCTAAAAGTCACTGTATGGTGTGCTGTTTTCGCTGGAGGAGTCATCGGACCTTTTTTCTTCGAAGACGTCGCGGGCCAAACGGTTACTGTGAATGGTGAGCGCTACAGAGCAATGATCAACGAGTTCTTTTTGCCACATCTTGATGAATTGGGATTGGAAAACATGTGGTTCCAACAGGACGGCACACACTGCACGTGCCACAACCGATATGCTGAAGGATGCATTTCCCGGGCGCCTAATCTCCCGTTTTGGCGATTTGCACTGGCCAGCAAGATCGCCTGATTTGACCGCTCCAGACTTCTTTTTGTGGGGCTTTTTGAAGTCGCGGGTTTATGTCAACAAGCCTCAGACTCTTGCAGTTCTTAAAGACAATATCCGTCAAGAATGTGAGGACCTATCGCCGGAAGTTTTGGCCAAAGTGATGGAAAATGCCATAAAAAGGGCTCAAATGACAATCAACTGTGGCGGCGGCCATTTACATGACATCATATTCTCGACTTGATGTAAAAAAAATTAAAAGACCAAATAAAAATAATCCACAAGAAGAATCAAAGTTTTTCATTTTTTTTTAAATAACAGCCAAAAACATGGGAAGGTTGTTTTTGCGCCACCTTGTATGTGTATCCAAACCGTGGATGCAATAGATATTCGATCAGGTTAACATTGACAGAGAATGCATGAGAAGATTCAATTGCCTATTGTACTATGTAGACGTGTTCAAGGATATTCGGCTGTACATTAAAGTTGGTTTAGATACCAGCACTCCAGTTGAAGTGGTTGAATGAGACCACTTGAGTGCAACTCTGAAGGTAGCTAACTAGGTCACATGGTGGCGGGAGATATTCCAGAAATTTAGCAATTCAGCGAAGTCTTGAACTAACTACAAGTGGCCAATCGTTGTGTGATCGTTTCCTGATGGAGCAGCGAGAATTCTCCATCGTCATCCTACACAAACGGACGATTTTGGGCGGTATACCAAAACTAGACATGGCTCTGTATAGGTCGTCTCTATAAATGCTGTCGCATGCAGCTTTGAAATCGATAAATTGGTGGTGGGTATCGATTTGGACTTCTTGGGGTTTTTCCAATATTTGCCGAAGTGTGAAAATTTGATCGGTTGTGGACTTTCCTGGCCTAAAACCACACAGGTCCGATCAGGTTGTTGGTAAACGGTTTCAGGCGTTCACATATTACGGCAAAATGGATCTTATAGGCGATATTGAGGAGACTTATGCCTCTGTAGTTGGCGCAGTTCAGGGGGTCTCCTTTTTTGGGGATCGGGCAAACGATGCTGAGGTTCCATTCTTCAGGCATACTTCCATCCGACCAGATTTGGCTTATGAGTTGGTTACTTACCAAGTCATCTCCGCCAGCTTTATAAAGCTCAGCGGGACAGCCGTCATTTCCGGCGACCTTATTAAGCTTGTGTTGAGATATTGCAATTCTCACTTCACTTAGGTCAGGTGGTTGGCAGTTCTCGCTGCCGTTGCCAATATTAAATGGTTCGTTCTGCCTGACAGCGGAATGTTGTTCGTCTTCGCCGTTTAACAGTCTGCAGAAGTGGTTCTTCCATATCCTCAGCATCGACTGTGTCTCAACTACGATATTTCCTTGTTCATCTCGATAGGATTCTGTTCGAGCCTTGTATCCTTGGCTTTGAGTTTGGTAAAACTTGCGAACATCGTTCCTGGAGTGGCACCTCTCTATATCCCCGATTGCGCGCGTTTCTTGCTCTTTTTTCTTCTTTCTGAAAAGCCGATGTTCTTCCCTTCTTCTTTGCCTATAGAGCTCAATGGCAGCTCTCGTCTTCACCTGCAGCTTGGCCTTGTAGGCCTCGTTCTTGGCTGCGAGCATCTGTCGGCATTTCTCATCAAACCAGGGGTTTCTTGCTGGTGGCCGCGAGAAACCTAGCACATCAGTTGCGGCTGACCTAATGGTTTGTTGGCATCGTTGCCATTGTTCTTCGACTTTAGATGCTGGTGGTGTGGTGCAAATCGAGAGGTTAAGGGATACGCATTGCGCGAAGGTCTTGGCGGTCTCTGGCGATTACAGTCTTTCGACATTAAATTTGTTCACAGTATTTCTGTTTTTTTGTGGCGTGGTGGATATCCGCATCCTTACCTTGGCTACAACAAGGTAGTGGTCCGAGTCGATGTTAGCCCCTCGGAATGTTCGGACATCCAAAATAGTGGATGCGTGCCTCTTGTTTATCGCAATGTGATCAATTTGGTTGACTGTTCGTTGATCTGGAGACCGCCATGTCCCCTTATGGATATCGAGGTGAGGAAACCGTGTGCTGGCTTTAGTGGCATTTCGTTCCGTAGCGAAGTCAATTAGCCTAAGTCCGTTACCAGACATGTTGTCGTGTAGGCTAAATTTTCCGACAATACTGCTAAAGATGAGATCGTAGTGCTCTGTGATGTGAAAAAAATATGTCTAAGTCAACATCGAAGATGACTTAGGCCTTGGTTACTACGCTAGTTCCCGCTAGAACGATGTATTGATAATTAATAGAGTTTCCAGATCACGCTTATTGCGTTCGCGCTAGTCGACGCTTGATAGATTGATTTGTTTTTGATGTTAACAACTTGAGCTAGTGTGAACAACCGTATACAGTTTATTTTTGCACGGGTTAGCGTGAACTAGCGCACTCCGTTACTATCGTTGGCCGTAACCGCTCCCTTAGCCACATCGAATACATTGAACACCAGCCCTCAAACACAAAGTGTCATCAATGTCAATCCACAGATTCGAAGATGTCCAAAGGGACCGAACCTAAGGCTAACTTAAAGTAAGATACTGTAGGCGATTAAGACTCTCCTCCAAAAAGACAGCAATATTCCTGTAAAAGCAAAATACATATAAGAACAAAAGTAACCCTATCTTTATACACATAAAATAAACTCATCTGTCCCGTTAATTGATATTTTTATGATCCTTATTTTCTTCCTTTAGAAATGAAGCAACCCAAGTGTCAACCCCATAACATAATTCGAACAAATTTACTGCGACTGTTATTATTTAGTACCGCTCCATTATTTAGTACCGCGCACACAACACTTAATGCTCCTTAATTAGATTCACCTCAATGATCCCTGTGTCGGTGTTTATGTACGTGTGTGTGGCTATCCTATACGCGAGGGAGACTGAAATAATGAGATGTTTCCTTATTCAGCCCTAGGGAAACGTTCTGGTATGTCACATTGTCCCGATTTTACAACCCATTCCCGCGTAAACGAGTGAAAAATTAAACGACGACAATGAACAGTTACCCCTTTACTGCGGAACATCTCAAAGCCACGCACCGTTCTAGGACAATATTTTATGATTCGTGTAATCATAGACGTTATAAAGTGAATGTAATATTAGGATCGTAAAAAAATCAACCCCCCCTCAGTGCAGTGTCATTTGATACATCGTTGTGCGGTGTGTCTGCAACTGGGAGACTCCAGTGAACTTTCTTTGAGCTTTATGATATTTAACCTTAAGGTTGATCCGGATGGAGTATCCTTTCCGACGGTGCAAGAGTCGATATAAATCCACGAACAATCTAACATAAAAAAAGTTCACCCGCATCTTCACCTTGTAAGGCAGGCTATAAAATAAGAGATGAAATTGAATTTCAAAGGCGATGTATAGTGTGGGATAGTGTATCTGTCTGTATAAAGGTACAACAAGAACATGAGAAATTTGTTTTTTTTCCCCCACGATGCGATGATTTGAAAACAGTTTTGGGGTTTGCTTTTTTTTTTATTGAGCATTAGCGTTGGGGTTAAGTTGGGTGAGGTAAGTTTCGAAATTGGTTATGGAGTTTGTTTTGAGAGGGAGCCGAGTTCAACTTAATTAGAAAGTTTTGGTATGTCGCTAGCTAATGAAGTTTTTATCTGTTTGCCAATTTGTCGTTTCGTTTTTCTACGAAATTGAATCCTTTTTCGCGTTGAACTTTAAGAGACCTTAAATTTCATAAGGTATTCAGTAAATAACAAGACAGTGAAAGAGCAGGGATACCAGTAGGTGGGACATATGCAAGTTTAGACATACCACCAGACATGCCAAATAATTGACCCATCCTGTCTAATAGCAACGATATATGATTTAAAATTTTATAAAGTGCGAAGATATACTTACTTACTTACTTAAGTGGCGCTACAGTCCGGAATGAACCTGGGCCTCAACCAACATGCCTCTCCAATTAGCCCGGTCCTTAGCTAACTGCCTCCAGTTGCGCACTCCAAGTTGGTTGAGGTCGGTTTCCACTTGTGCGCGCCACTTGAGGCGAGGTCTTCCTCTACTGCGTCCGACGTCTGGCTGGGAATCGAAGACTCTGCGAGCCGGAGTATTGGTGTCCATTCGTTCTACATGTCCTAGCCATCTTAAACGTCCAATGCGGAGTTTTTTGACCAGGGGCATCATGTCGCTGTACAGCTCGTATAGTTCTTGGTTGAATCTCCAATCGTCTCCATAGCCCGTCAACGCAAACGGGACCGAAGATTTTTCGAAGAATTTTCCTCTCGAATCTACCAAGGATTTCTTCATCCGCTTTTGATACGGTCCATGCTTCAGCGCCGTAGAGCAGGACTGGGATGATCAGGGTCTTATATAGGATCTTCTTAGTAGTTCGAGTGAGGGCTTTACTACTAAATTGCCTTCTTAGCCCGAAGAAACAGCGGTTGGCAAGAGTAATTCTTCGTTTAATTTCTGACGAGATGTTGTTGTCACAGTTAATAGCGGAGCCGAGGTAGACAAAGTCCCGTACTACCTCAAAGTTATATCTGTCAATGGTGACGTTCTGTCCAATTCGTCGATGTTGTGAGTCCTTTCGTGATGACAGCATATACTTAGTCTTACCCTCATTTACTGCTAAACACATTTTTGCCGCTTCCTTCTCTATACTAGCAAACGTGGCTATGACATCACGGTGAGTCCTACCAATGATGTCAATATCGTCGGCGTATGCTAGTAGTTGCACCGATTTTTGGAGAATTGTGCCTCTGATGTTGGCTCGGGCGTTTTGCACAATTCTCTCAAGAATCAAATTGAAAAAGTCACATGACTTGCCTAAATCCTTTTGTGGTATCGAATGTGTCGGTGAGGTCGTTTCCGTCCCTGATGGTGCAGCTAGAATTCTCCATCGTCATCCTACACAAACGGACGAGTTTGGGCGGTATACCAAAACTAGACATGGCTCTGTACAGTTCGTCTCTATAAATGCTGTCATATGCGGCTTTGAAATCGATGAATAGGTGGTGGGTATCGATTTGGACTTCTTGAGTTTTTCCAGGATCTGCCGAAGTGTGAAAATTTGATCGGTTGTGGACTTTCCTGGCCTAAAACCACACTGATAAGGGCCAATCAGGTTGTTGGTACACGGTTTCAGGCGTTCACATATTACGGCATATAGGATCTTGTAGGCGATGTTGAGGAGACTTATGCCTCTGTAGTTGGCGCAGTTCAGAGGGTCTCCTTTTTTGTGGATCGGGCAAACGATGCTGAGGTTCCATTCTTCAGGCATATTTTCATCCGACCAGATTTGGCTTATGAGTTGGTGGATGTAACTTACCAAGTCATCTCCGCCGGCCTTATAAAGCTCAGCGGGAAGGCCGTCATTTCCGGCAGCCTTATTAAGCTTGAGTTTAGATATTGCTATCCTCACTTCACTCAGGTCGGGTGGTTGGCAGTTTTCGCTGTCGTTGCCAATATTGAATGGTTCGTTCTGCCTGACAGCGGAATGTTGTTCGTCATCGCCGTTTAACAGTCTGCAGTAGTGGTTCTTCCATATCCTCAGCATCGACTGTGTCTCAACTACAATATTTCCTTGTTCATCTCGACAGGATTCTGTTCGAGCCTTGTATCCTTGGCTTTGACGTTTTACACTTTGGTAAAACTTGCGAACATCGTTCCTGGAGTGGCACCTCTCTATATCCTCGATCGCGCGCTTTTCTTGCTCTTTTTTCTTCTTGCTGAAAAGCCGATGTTCTTCCCTTCTTCTTTGCCTATAGAGCTCAATGGCAGCTCTCGTCTTCACCTGCAGCTTAGCCTTGTAGGCCTCGTTCTTGGCTGCGAGCATCTATCGGCATTCCTCATCAAACCAAGGGTTTCTTGCTGGTGGGCGCAAGAAACCTAGCACATGAGTTGCGGCTGATCTAATGGCCTGTTGGTATCGTTGCCATTGCTCTTCGACATTCGATACTGGTTAAGGGATACGCGTTGTGCTTAGGTCTTCCATGGTCGTTTTTGAAGAAAAATAGACCGATGATGCCACCATCCCATAAACCACACCAAACTCTCGTTTTTTCGGGATGCATCGGTAATTCTTGTATCGCATGTGGCTGTTCATCACTCCTGATGCTACAGTTTTGCTTTTTCACGTATCCGTTGAGCCAGAAATCGCTGATCACAATTTTTCGATAAAATAGCGGATAAGCACATTTTTCACTGAGCACGAATTTTGATAGTAAATTTCAATAATTTGCAGTCGTTGCTCGTTTGTAAGTCTTTTCATGATTAAATGGCAAAATATACTGAAAACTTTTCACTTTGACAGATGGCTTATGGATGCCATTACTTAGCAGCGGTCAGTCTGAAAAACTTAACTCTTAAAAAAATCACCCGTTATATTATTTTCGATTGCAGTCTCGAAGACATTAATGTTTTCATTTTGCGCTGGACTCACAAACGGCTTAAATATTACCTCTAGATGTACGGCAAAAACATATTTTTCAATAGAATTTGATAGCAAGTTACGAGTTTTTCTTTTTTGTCTCACCAAATATTTTATTTCCCGGGGATACCTAATTTCAACAAAACTAGACATGAATCTGTTTTTCCCTAGGGGAATTCATTCAATTGGAACTGGCCCTCATGTTTGGGGGTTGTGCTTTGGGTTAACTACCCAGCCAAGGAAAAAATCTCTTGTTACGAAGCAACCGAGAACCTAGTGGTAGACTGATTTCGGACTGTAGCGCCACTTAAATAATTAACACGGATTGTAGAAGATGTCATAGTTTTTCATCCTCCTTTTGGCCGACCCATCCCAATTCCTGGGTGGAAGTTATGTCTTCTCTTTACCAGCTTAGGGCTTCCGATTGTGCATTCCAGGTGTCGATACGAACGTGATCCTTTTTGCGTTAAGCATGGTCATCAACAAATCATTCCTTGTCGTTGCTTTGGGTTGCCTCGTAACAACGAGGTTTTTTTTTTCAAAAGTTAAACCAAAGCCCATGTTTTGATCATTTTTGAGAATCTAGATTAGCCACAGAAGTATCTTTGATGCAGTAGAGGAGGGCTTTGCACGCTCGCGGTGGATCGGCTCAGAGAGATAGAAAGACCCTCAGATCCTCAGACCGGATATTCTGACCTGACTAGCCCCTGGATTAAAATAAATCAAAAACATTATTCTACCAATGATGCCGTCGGAAATCCAACTGATGTTTCAAGAAATTGAGCATTTCCTACTATATTCGGTAAGTTTTAAATCTTACCATCGAAAACAATGTCTTCTTTATTTTTTTAGAACGCCAATTAAGTCTTATCGGACTTTTTAAAACTTCACAAATATTGTAATAGAAATGTTCATTCCAAAAAAACATAAAATAACCCAAAATTGCCGTTGCACGGCCGATTGCTCCACTTGATATCGAATCCATCATGAAAATAAAATTCCTTTGATATTGATTGGCAAAAAAGGAGAAAAAAAGGACCAACGAACGAAACTCATTTTCAACGATTTAAGCGTCGAAACAATTCTGCAAAGTTTACGAGTACAACTTCACAGTTAATGACTCTCGTAAAAGTTTCAACAACTGCTCCCGCGTTCGCATCCGAAGTAGTTTTCCATTTCAGAGAGCACTCTACACAGAGTCGTGTCCTTTCATACACAACAGCGCGCCTCACTTTGTTGTCGTCGTTCCAATTAAATTCCTCGTCACCTAGTTACCATTTGCTGGGTCGCGTTTCACCTCTTCGAAGGAGAAAATAACTCACAGCTCGTTGTTAACGTGTTGGCGGCATCACAATTCCGCGGTGTGATGTTGACTATGTCCTTCGACATAGGATACATGTCCATGCGGGTGGTAGATATTAATTCCCATAAAATTATTAATTATTATTTAATTGAAATGCTTAAGACAAAGGGTGTTTTTTTTGTTTGTCGTGTTTCCGTCACCAAAAACCAGATGTCCTTTACGACTCGCTGACTTTTGTTTCGACATTTTTCGGTTGACATTCCATTCGGGGTACAAGAAGGCCAAGGACCAACGCATTAGTTTTCACCAAATTTTCGAATCCCAAACAATAAACGTGGAAAATAAAAGTTAACGAGTTGGAAACCCGCAAAGTTGCCTTTCCCCTCGAGGCAGTCTTGTTGAGGACAACAAGACGGGGACTCCCACTATTATCATTGCCGCCATTGATTTTACGATTTTGAATTGTCAGACCGGAGAGATTATTCGATTTTTTTTTTATCAAATTTGGATTTACTCCGGAGGGCGGGAGGCTATGTATCATGAATGTCCTTCCTTGTGGGTTTAAGCCTTTTGAAGACAATTTTGCTACAATTCCGATGTTATCTGAACTGAATAAAGCCTTGAAGATTTAATTTTCGGGGGTGCGGTGAACATTTTGTAAACGCTTTAGGGATTTCTTACGCAAGGATAATTGCTTGTGTTTATCTATTCAAGGATTCATAGACGTAAAAAGAATATAGGCACGTGTAGCCGTAGAGGCTGCTATCTGGTATGTTTAATTGGTTTTCCTCATTATATAATCAGAGCAAAGGATATGAAAAAGATACAAAGAAATAGATTTTCGGTGAAAGTGTTCGTTGTCCTTGTGAGAAGAAAAAAAGGGAAAATCAGATTAGTGACATAGTAAGTGCTTATGTTCCCACCCATTCCAATAGTCAGAGGGATTTCCATGTGCGGCAAGTGAGAAGTTAAGTATGTCGACGTGTATTAGATCCTTGATAATACTGATTCATTTTCACAACGTGCTGGAGGTTAACATCTCGCTTTTCGCTAGATGAGCATTTGGGTATATCAGATCCTCTCAAATCAATCTGGAAGGACACGAACACCAGAGTTGCTGGAAGGAAGTATGAGAGAAGGAAGATTTACAGCTTTGCCAGGTAGGTATAAGAATCAATAGAGAGGTGCTACCGCACTTGAGCGATGAGCGTAAAGTAATATTGCCATATGATGGAAGGTAGAAGGCATATGATTAATAAGGCACTTTCTCAAATACACAGGGAAATAGTCGAAATTCCAAGAGCATTGCGTTTTAGAAGCTGATTGATTTTAATACTAGAGTGAAATCCATCTTAGTAGTTTCACTTCCACAATTTTAATCGCCATTTGTTAAGTCTGGTCCTTTTTAGAGTTCAAACCTACACACATAGGGTTCATGGTTGTTACACCATTACATCAAAATGGCAGGGATACGATGGAAAAAATAAAAAAAACTGCTATTTACGACCCATATAGGGCCTCCAATCAACCTTCTCCCGTCATTTGTGTGTGCAAAGTTATTATTTTTGCCAAAGAGAAGAGGAACTCATATTTAACACCGAAATATGCAAATTTAAGAAGCTTCGCAAGACATTGTTACTCTAGGATGTTTGTCAGATTTTTGAAAAGGTGGAGCAGTGAAAAAAACATATCTGTTGTTACATTCGGGACATGAACCAGGGACCCAGTGCTTAAGAGTCCAACGGAATAACCACTAGGTCACAGCACCCAGGATACGATGAGAATATCAATCAAAATTCGCAACAGCGCGATGGGCATTTGAGTCTACACCCGAAAGACAAATCATCAGTGGTATACTTTTGCATAGCTAAGGGGAATAACTGCAAATTGAACTTAAACAATTTAGTGTGAGAACTCAAGCCTAATATGGGTTAAGAAAGCAGCAAATGCTTTCTACGCATGCAACCGAATCTTCGGCAGAAAGTGGATACCTACCCCCAAAATAATCCTGTGGATGTATACGGCTATCGTGCGACCAATACTCACAGAAAGAGCACCCAACTTGAAGCAAATGACAAAAATACAAAGACTAGCATGTACAGGGACAACCAGTGCGATGAGAACGACCCCAACCTCTGGATTGGAGGTGATTCTGAATCTGCTGCCCTTAGATCTATACATGCAGGAATCAGCTGCCAAAAGCTCCTGGAGGATCAGCCAAACGTACCGCTGGATACCGAGCCTCGCTGGGCACAGGTCCTAAAGAAATGCATAGGGAATGCAGTAAACTCTGACTATTTATCTCCCTATCTAGACTTTGATCGACCCTTCTCCTGCTCGTTTCCGAGCAGAGACGAATGGGACAAAAATGAACCCACAAAAAGGAAATCAATATTCATTTTCACAGATGGATCAAAGATGGACTGTGGAACAGGTGCTGGCATATTCTCAGAGGAATTAGTAATACACAAATCAATCAGGCTTCCTGATCATAGTAGTGTGTTCCAGGCTGAGGTGATAGCAATCGCTGAAGCGGCTCATTTGGTGTCAACAATGGAAATACCACCACACAGTGGTATCACCATATTAATTGACAGCCAAGCAGCTATAAAAGCAGTATCTGCTATCGAAATTAAATCAAAGCTAGCTCGCCGCTGTCGCGAAGAGCTCAAGGTTCTCTGCTCACAGCATATTGCTGATCTCTGCTGGGTTCCTGGTCACAGGGACATAGACGGCAACGAGATGGCCGACGAACTGGCAAGAAATGGATCTGCTACATATCATGATCAGGCACTACAAACGGTCGAACCACCACTCTGTAACCTCAGAGAAAGAGTGGAATACAAAACCCGAATGAAAGCCAATACCAGGTGGAAGTCATTGACTACCTGCGAAATATCTCGGAAGCTCTGGCCAGAATACAACGGGAACCGGACCAAAGAACCAGAGGATCCTCTTCTCCACCAACCCGTAAACCTAACCTAACCTATGGGTGCTACATGTTGGTTGCTATATGATCTACATATTGAACTCATATTAGCTAATGCATCGTCATATTGACGAGTCCAACACCGAAGGACAACGCACCTTAGTTGGTGTCACCTAAAAGGAGATCACATGAGAATATCGTTCTTAGATTACAACACCCAAGATGGGTGAAAATCGTTCGGACATGGATCTGTATAGTTCGTCTCGTATGCGACTTTGAAATCAATGAATAGTTGGTGGGTATCGATTTGGACTTATTGTTTCATTTTCCAGAATCTGCCAAAGTGTGATCAGTTATGGACTTTCCTGGACTAAAACCTCACTAATAAGGGCAGATAAGATTGTTGGTTAACTATTTCAGACTGCGCCGTTTAGCAGTCTACAGAAGTGGTTACTCTATATCCTCAGCATCGACTGTGTCTCAACTACGATATTTCCTTGTTTAATTCGACGGGATTCGGTTCGACCCCTGTATCCCTGGCTTTGACGTTTTACACTTTGGTTAAACTTGCGAACATCTTTCCTGGAGTGACACCTCTCTATATACCTACTAGATCACGCGCTTTTCTTGGTCTTCTTTCTTCATTCTGAATAGGTATTCTTCCCTTCTTCTTTGCCTATAGAGCTCAATGGCAACTCTTGTCTTCACCAGCAGCTTAGCCTTGTAGGCATCATTTTTGGCTGCAAGGAAATATCGGTACTCTTCATAAAACAAAGGGTTTCTTGCTGGTAGATGCAGAAAGCATAGCACATAAGGTGCAGCATCCTTGCTATTGTTCTTCTACATTAGATGATGGTGGTATGGTGTTAATGGAGGGCTAAGTGATACGCGTTCTGCGAAAGCCTTGGCGGTCTCTTGCGATTGCAGTCTTTAGACATTAAATTTTTTCACGGTATTTCTGATTAGTTATGACATGACGGTTACCCGCATTTTTACCTTGACTGCAGTAAGACAGCGTTCCGAGTCGATGTTAGCCCCTCGGAATGTTCGAACATCCAAAAAAATGGATGCGTGGATCTGGTCTATTGCAATGTGATCAATTTGATTGACCGTTTGTTGATCTGTAGACTGACATGTACCCTTATGGATATCGAGGTGAGGAAACCGTGTGCTGGCTATAGTGGCATTTCGTTCCTCAGCGAAGTCAATTAGCCGAAGTCCGTTGCCAGATCTAATGTCTTGCCTAAGGCCGCTAGTAGGCGTTGGCTCTAGTTCGCACTAGTGCGCTAGTAAATCTAATGTATGGATAATGAATAACTTCGTCGCATATCACACTTTTTGCGTTCATGCTACTCCGCGCTAATCCAAGCTCGTAATTATTTTGTAGATTAAAACTCATAGATGTCACAGTTTTTCATCTTTTTTTTGCCTGCCCCATCCCAAGGCTTATTTTATATTTTCCTAGAATGCGAACAAATGTTGGACGCTGTGAAGATTTTTTTTATACCTATAGTTCATTTTCTTTTCCTCTTTTTTTTTTAAACTTAAAGAATTAATAAATAATACTAAAATAATTAGTAAAATGTACCATAATGTACCTACGTGTTTTAGATTTTCTCGGTCCCAAAAACGACGTATATCGAGACATTCCAGTAGGTACTAACACTGTAACCATTAAGTAAGTAACCGCGTTTTGTTTTGGATCCAATTAACTCAAGAATAACATTCCCCTTCGTTCCAAATAGTTGTTAGTTTTTAGTTCCGTAATTCAAATCTCCTTCTTATTAAGGAAACAAATCTCAAAGTATTATCGTCGTCCACCATAACAGACAAAATCATCATTTACCCAGCATCCCGTTTTACACATTATGGCATAAAGGTAGCATGACTATTAAAAATCATGACTTTCCCCAAAGGAAACTCACAAACCCAAGCGTATGAACTTGTAATCTTCCACCTCACAAACAGCACAGCCCGACTATACTACACTTGTGCCAGAGTAAAATGCATCTGCCTCCTTCCCAGCCACCACCAGTCACAACCTCTTTAATGGCAAAATATGAAATTCAAGCAACGAGAGATGCAAATACCAACAACAACAAAAAAATTTGTTAAGGATAAACAGTGGATTTATTTTCCACCATCCTGGAACCCTTTCGAGTGTTTAAACTGCAAATGACTACCCCGCCCCATCAGCAACATCATCATAATCATCATGCTAGCCGGGGCTATGTTATCTCTCCAGCTCAACTGAAATGAACCCCTTACAATGCACAATACGGTTCAAGTCCGTTTCCCGCTTTAGCACCACACAAAAACCGCTATCACCCAACAATCAGAAATGGAAAACTGGGTTAACTAGGATCGAGTGGTGGGGGTCTAGTAAAACAAGGCAACATGGATGAAATGAATTCATATAACCCATGGTTACATCAACAGGCAAACAAAAAAACTCCAAACGAGGGTGGAGGAACTGAACTCAACTAAATTATCAGGTGTACTCACTACTCATACAGTCATACCTCATACAGGACTTAACTCCATTTCACCAATGATGAGTATCGTCCAGATGATACTCTACACTCTGCCATTCGTGACATCGCTCGATGGTAGTGTGTGATATATTTGGACACCAGAGAGCTCAGGACAGCACTCATATAAGCCAAAAAACAAAAAAAATATTAATATAAATACAAAGATACACTGCTTCACATGACCGAGATACAGATACTCCTCGTGGTACCCCCTTTGAAGGATACTGGTGCTGCCAGCATTTTGGGACACAGTGACACTGTGTGTTGACTGTCATCAAAATGATGAAAATTTTGCATAAATACATCCAGCAGACGCAGACATACATGCACAAGCACACTTGTGATAGAAGAAGGAAATATCAACTGCAGGACATAGTTTTTCAAAAGCAATTTCAAGCGTTCTACAGAGCACTTATTTTTTATTAATCTATGCACGACACACACGATACATAGACCTGCCGTCAGTTTCCATTGCGATAGACACTACTTCACCCGCGCAACAACTCTCTCACACACACACACTCTTTTTATAGGAACTTGTATCCGAACAGAAAACTCCTGTGACAGGACGACTCACAACTGAATAATTATTTAACATAACAAATGAAACTCAATTCCTGACAGTCTCATTAAGGAGTCATAGTATGGTTCTCTGCGTAAAGGTGGCCCTCGAAATGTCGGAGAATAATCACACGGCACAAGGGAAAGCGTTCTAGACAATCCTTTTCACTCTGTATCCCTGGTTAGAGGGGGGTTGATGGTTTTTCTTTTGTAGGGGCAAAATTAATTAAGACAGGATTAGGGCAGAGCATAGAGCGGTGGAGAGTAAATTAAGACTATGAAGCTAAAGTTAAACCTTTCACATTCTTATTTATATTCTTCTCAATAAGAAGGATATGTGGGTGGTCAGTAGTTTCAAAGCAGTCTACACAGGAGCGAAAGACTTGACATGGCATGAAAGACCACTTGCCTTTCAGAATGACAATCATCGTGTACGGTTTCTCAAATTTTATCTAGGATTTCATCGAACGCCTAGTAAGACAGGCCTCAATTAGAAAACACAGTTTCATAATCAAGGTGATCCAAAGGGATGTTGCAAGAGCTATGGCTAGCAATATCGCCTGATCTTGAAGGCTTACTATCCATATAATATACAGATTTAGAATGTATGAGCACATTCTGGATTTATTAAGAATTAAGACAAGGTGACACATTGTCGTCGGACTTCGTCGAGTAAATTCTCGAGAAGCTTTCGTAAAACTCCCGAGCAAACGGGAGGTCATAGCCACGATTATACTAGTACAGAGAAGGAAACGGAAAAATAAACAAGTATACGCATTCAACAAAAAATAACAGACAGCATCGACGAATTGGACAGAACGCCGCCATCGAAAGCAGCAACTTTGAAATTATAAGGGACTTTGTCTAGCTGGTTACTCATTTCGTAACTTTCAAAACCATAATCGCTGAAGATAGTGAAGAAGATTTTCTGGGTACTTACCGTGTAATTTGTATACATGTGCACACATTCGATATGAAAATTACACGCTAGACACCCATAAAGTCTCTTTCACTATCGTCAACGATTATCGTTTTGAAAGATATGGAACGAGTTCCCTGGGCTCCGCTATTAACTCTAACAACGACATATCGTTAAAAATCAAACAAAAAATAATACTTGCATACCGATATTTTCTCGGATTAGGAAATATGCATTAGAAAGTAACACAGTGTACTAAGGGTATTCTGTATAACACCCTGCTCATTACGGTCCTGCTCTAAAGCTCCTAAGCATGGACCATATCAAAAGCGAATGAAGAAATCCTTGATCGTTTTGAGCGAAAAAATTCTTCAGAAAATCGTCGGTTCCGTATGTATTGATGAAACCTTACGAGCTATATTAGGTATTAGGTTAGATGGGCTGTTGACGCTCAGGTGAGTCGTCAAACTCGCATAGGCCTATGTGGGCCCATAGCGATACCCTTCGAAGAAAGTATCCTGAAATAGAGAAAGAGGATATCTGGTTAAGTTCGCTAGTGATACTTATGCGGTGCTGGTCTGTGTTGCTCCTTCAGCCTCAAAGAGGTAGTTGCTCCATCCTGATCTGCTACAAAAACGGACTATCAGCGCTATTGGGATAGTCGTTAGGTCACTTAGGTCATCGAAGTAAAGGCTGCCTAGTATTTTAAAACGACTGCCACTTATCGCAGGGCAGTGGCATAGCAGGTGTGAGACATCTTCTTCGACGGCAGGGTCGCTGCATTTCCTGCAAAGTTGGTTCGCACCAGTCAGTTTTTTCCTATTTGAGTGCTTACCCAACAGGTTGTGACCTGTTATCACTCTCACCGCTATAGAAATGGAAGCTCTATTCAAAGCTAATAGCTTGTTTGATTTGCTGCCGCTTAATTCCGGCCAGAGAGATTTTGTGTGTGCACAAGTTATTGTATTTTGCCATCTTGTTATGGTTGCTTTTTGAGTGTGCTTAGTTATCTCATGTTTTTTAGATGCTAGCGGGGGATTGACCCTTTTATCAGCTAGGGAAATGCAACTGGACGATCCTAGTCTGGCTAGTTCATCTGCTTTCTCATTTCCTATAATGTCATTATGTCCTGGCACCCAGATAATTTGGACTTTGTTCTGGTTACAAAGAGCGGCAGCGTCCAACTACCCGTGATTTTACTATATTGGATGCCAGAGATTTAATGGCCGCTTGACTATCCACGTAGATGGAGATATCCTCATGTGATATGTCCAATACCCTAGCCGATTCGGCAGCTTCGAGTATGGCCAGGATCTCAACTTGGAATACACTACACGAGTTTGCTAATCTCAAGGATGTAGCTAGGCCGATCTTTTCACAGTAGACACCAGAGCCCACTCCGACTTCCATTTTGGATCCGTCGGTATAGATTGCTATTTCAGTGTTAGATGACACATTGTTTGAAGACCATTCGTCTCTGCTTGGTATTCTGATAGAGTAATTAGTATCAAAGTCGTGGTATGGGATAATGTAGTCAGATGCTACATCCGCATATGCCATTGAGTTTAATATTGAGCTATGGCCAAAAGGCTTCATAAGTAGATTGCCCGTTTCTTTGAGTCTTGCTGCGCTTTTTGCTGCTGTGTCATTGATTTGTAAGTCAATTGGCGTTATGTTTAGGATTGTTTCTAACCCTACTGAGGGGCTAGTGCGCATGGCTCCTTTCGTGAGTATGCATGCTGTCCTTTGAACTTTCGTAAGCTTGGTCATGTTTTGCTTTTTTCATAGCATTCCACCAGACCAAGCAACCGTATTTTAGGATTGGTCTGACAATGGCTGTGTATAGCCATTTTGTGACCTTCGGGGATGGGCCCCATTTTTTGCCGCAGATTCTGTTGCAGCTATAGAGGGCAATATTTGCTTTCTTTACTCTTTCTTCAACGTTTAGATTCCAGTTCAGTTTACTATCGAGTATCACCCCCAGATATTTCGCGCTTGCTGACAATGAGAGAGTCGAATCTTCCAAAGACGGTGCCAGAAATGCTGGGATCGATCTCCTGTTAGTAAAGAGAACCAGTTCTGTTTTGTTTGGATTTACACCCAGCCCGCAAGACTTTGCCCACTTGCTGAGTATATTGAGACTTCTTTGCATAATTTCACTCAGTGTCGGTGGGAATTTTCCGCACGCCATGACGACTACGTCATCAGCGTATGCCACTGTTATTATTGCAGTGATATCTAGCTTCTTAAGTGCCTCGTTGACTACTAATAGCGAGAGGAGTGGGGATAGTAAGCCTCTCTGGGGGATACCTCTTGACGTTGTGATCCTTTTGGTACAATCGCCTAGTCTTGACGAAATGATCCGGTTATTGAGCATGGTTAAGATCCAATTGCTAGAAACCGTTCCTATTTCAGCTTTGGTAAGTGCCTCAGCAATTGCTTCGGTTGTAACGTTGTTGAAGGCTCCTTCTATATCTAGAAAGGCTGCTAACGTATATTCTTTGTAGTGCAGTGAATTTTCTACTGTGCGAACTACTTCGTGTAGAGCCGTTTCCACCGATTTACCCTTTATATAGGCGTGTTGGCTTACAGATAGGTAACCTGTATTCAGGTTGCTACGTATTTGGATGTCGAGTAATCGTTCCATCGTTTTCAATAGGAAGGAGGACAGGGGTCGCAGAATCTTCGATACCCACCTCGTCGTTGGACACAGCAGAGTAGGACCTCAATCAGCTCCACTATGCGTTTTGGTTTCTATATTACAAAAAAGTGGATGATATTGATGACTAAATACTAAAAGGTGTACACAACTTGTTGCGGAACCAACCAATATTCCAGACATTCCCCGGTTAGGTAAGGTTAGGCTATTGTACGGTATTAATCAGTTCATCGCACAGCCTCACTGATCCCGTGTTGAATTGAAAACCAAAAATATGTAGTTAGGTTGGAGGGCTATTATTCATAAAATCAGTGCATTTGCTCGAGGATTAAATATATTTTCTCTGATTCCAACCCAGCAGGCCTTCCAAAATTCGTATATCATAGCCCCGTATGGCCCTGTCCACGATCCACATGGGTCACTTTGATCAAACAAACGTTGACTATGACAAGATGAAGAACTGAGTACTTCGACCCATAAAATTACCTAAGAACTTTGAGGCAGGGATAGCTTCAATCTTGCAATTCCAGCCGCGTTCTGCTGACAAACATGCCTCTGTCCTTGGAGTTTCCGATCGTTCAGTGAGGCGAATTCTCAACGATGACCTTTGTTACCATTTTGCAGAAAATCTTCGAACCAGACTTCGAATAGCGAAGGTCATGTGAGGCCCCCAAAACGTTCCAGAGGACGGGTTTTTTTTTCATTGACGTTGACCTATACACTCATGTAAAAATTTAGTGGATGTGTCAACAAGCAGAACATGTGCTACTGTGCTACTAACACCGATCCCTGTACTTTGAATCGAAGGCATTCTCTCATTTAATGAATTGGACCTAGAAAACATTAGTTCCAGCAGTAAGAAGCTTTGGCTCACAGACATAATATCAATAACGGGGTATTTAGAATGTAAACCCCGTTCCAATAATTTGACCACTTTGCGATTTTGTTTGCGTTTATTTTCTTAATAAAATTCTATGTTAATGTCAACCACTCAAAGTCCGTTCAATGCCTTAAGGCCGCCACTATAGAAAATATGTTCGCAAGTTTTACCAAACTATAAATAGTTAAAGCCAGAGATACAGTGAGTAAATAGAATCCTGTTGAGATAAACAACGATAGATTATAGATTCTTAGCCGATGCTAAGCATTGGAACAACCACTTCTACAGACTGTTTGACAACGATGACGAATAAACTCCCGCCGTCATGCAGAACTAACCCTTCAATATTAGCGACGACAGCGAAAACTAACAACCACCCGATCTTAATGAAGCAATATCTAGCGGGAAGGCCGAGCTTTTTAAAGCCGGTGGAGATGATTTTGTAAGTAACATTCACCAACCCACATGCCTGAAGAATGGAATTTCAGTATCATTTCCCCGATGCACCAAGAAGGAGACTCTCTGACTGCGCCAACAACAGAGGCTTTAGTCTTCTAAACATTGCCTACCAGATCCTATCTGTTGTAATATATGAATGCTTGAAACCTGATCGACCGTTATCAGCATGTGGTTTTAGCCCAGGAAAGATCCACAACTGATCAAATCTTCACACTTCGACAGATCATGGAAAAATAAACCTAAGATGCCCTAATCGATTCCACCACCTTTCCATCGATTTTAAGGCCGCATACGACAGCATTTTAGAGACGAACTATACAGAACCATGTCTAGCTTTGGTATACCTTCCAAACTTGACGGTCTCTGCAGAATGCAGGATGACGATCTCCAACTCTCGCTGCTCCATCAGGGTCAGAAAAGACAACACCGACGCATTCGATAGCAAAAAAAGGATTAAGGCAAGGTGACGCACTATCACGCGATTTCTTTGACAGTCATCCCGAGTCAACATCAGAGGTGCAATCTTCCATACGCCAAAGATACTGACATCATTGGTCGGACTTAACGTGATGTAATAACCACGGTTGCTAGTTAGGGGAGAATGAGGTGAGGGTAAGATTCAGTATATGCCGTCAACACGAAATGACAAACACCTTCGACGGATTGGACATAATGGCACCATTGACAGATATAACTTTGATGTAGTATGGGACTTTGTCTACCTTTGCTTCGTTATTAACTTTGACAACAACATCTCGTCAGAAATTTAACGAGGAATTACTCCTGCCAACTGCTGTTTCTAAAGTAGTAAAGCTATCACTCGCTACCAAGGAGATCCTAATTATCCCAGTCCTGCTCTACGGCCCTCGCTGAAGCATCAAAAGCGAATAACTCTCAATTCGTAACATCACAAGCATATCACTTTGTGTGAAATTCTCCAAACTTTCAACTACTCTATGTGTTATATGGAAATTCCCGCCTTCAGCCTTCCAACACCTAAAACTTAAGGTATATTCATTATAAAAAAAAATATTGTCATAAGAAGATACTCAGGTTGGTATTCACTTGAAGGAAATTAGGATTTCTAGCAGGATAATGAGATAACCTCGCTCAAGGTTTGAAACTTTCTCAACACTCATACTCCCATATACCCATTTGATGCTGATGCTTTGAAAAGGAAATTCCGGATCAAACTTTGAATTACGATTTTTGTTACACTCGAAGTAGATTAATACTTTTCAAAAGTACACCTGGAGGCATAGTCAACGAGCTCGTTGTTTTTTTTTTTGTTGCAAAAAGGACGCCTTTTTGTCGTTGACGGGTTATGTGGTTTTGAAAGTTCTTGTCATTGTTCAACATAAAACTTGCTAGTCTTTTGTTTTTTTTATGAAAAGCTTTTCGCAGTTTGATACTTCATGGAGGTTATTTTTAAAGGACCCCATTGGAAACGCTGTCTCTGTATGGAATAGGCAAAATGGGTTGGATTATGTTTTTTTTTTAAGAGGGTAAGAACTTATTTCTTTAAAGGAATACATCCAAGTTAAATGTAAGAATAGATTTTTATCTGTCAGCCGCTCAAATGGTATTCAATGTAAATCTTGAGTTTTCACCTAGCTTATGCCAACCAATTCCGACCCTCAGCATTCCCGTGGCGAAAGGCCAACGGCAGCATTTAATCCCGTAGTGGATACTGATGACCTCGTTTCGTAGGGGTAACTTATAAATGAACAGGCATTCCATGTTGTGGCGTCAGGATGACTTCATTACCACGTAAACAACATCTAGTTATGAGAGAGACACAACCCCTCAAAATTCAACCAGACGCGGAACATCCACGCATAACAACTTACGACTACACAGTTGGAACTTACCCACACTGTACTACTTAAAAACTTTAATCTGTCCTCGCGCAATACATGGCAGACATTACAGGGTTCCTGGAAATACATTGGACAGAATAAGGAAAAAAAGGAGACCCTCTGAACTGCGCCAACTACAGAGGCATAAGTCTCCTCAACATCGCCTACAAGATCCTATCTGCCGTAATATGTGAACGCCTGAAACCGTTTACCAACAACCTGATTGGACCTTATCAGTGTGGTTTTAGGCCAGGAAAGTCCACAACCGATCAAATTTTCACACTTCGGCAGATCCTGGAAAAAAATCAAGAAGTCCAAATCGATACCCACCACCTATTCATCGATTTCAAAGCCGCATATGACAGCATTTATAGAGACTGTACAGAGCCATGTCTAGTTTTGGTATACCGCCCAAACTCGTCCGTTTGTGTAGGATGACGATAGAGAATTCTCGCTGCTCCATCAGGCTCGGAAACGACCTCACCGACACATTCGATACCAAAAAAGGATTTAGGCAAGGCGATGCGCTGTCATGTGACTTCTTTAATCTGATTCTTGAGAGGATTGTGCAAAACTCCAAAGCCAACACCAGAGGCACAATTTTCCAAAAGTCGCTGCAACTACTGGCATACGCTGACGATATTGACATCATTGGTAGGACTCAACGTGATGTTATAGCCACGTTTGCTAGTATAGAGAAGGAAGCGGCGAAAATGGGTTTAGCAGTAAATGAGGGTAAGACTAAGAATTGGACAGAACGTCACCATTGACAGATATAACTTTGAGGTAGTACGGGACTTTGTCTACCTCGGCTCGGCTATTAGCTCTGACAACAACATCTCGTCAGAAATTAAACGAAGAATTACTCTTGCCAACCGCTGTTTCTTCGGGCTAAGAAGGCAATTTAGTAGTAAAGCCCTCACTCGAACTACTAAGGAGATCCTATATAAGACCCTGATCATCCCAGTCCTGCTCTACGGCGCTGAAGCATGGACCGTATCAAAAGCGGATGAAGAAATCCTTGGTAGATTCGAGAGGAAAATTCTTCGAAAAATCTTCGGTCCCGTTTGCGTTGACGGGCTATGGAGACGAAGATTCAAGCAAGAACTATACGAGCTGTACAGCATTGGACGTTTAAGATGGCTAGGACATGTAGAACGAATGGACAGCAATACTCCGGCTCGCAGAGTCTTCGATTCCCAGCCAGACGTCGGGCGCAGTAGAGGAAGACCTCGCCTTAAGTGGCGAACACAAATGGAAACCGACCTCAACCAACTTGGAGTGCGCAACTGGAGGCAGTTAGCTAAGGACCGGGCTAATTGGAGAGGCATGTTGGTTGAGGCCTAGGTTCATTCCGGACTGTAGCGCCACTTAAGTAAGTAAGTAAATATGTCGTTCATAAACTTCCTTACGGTTTGGCAAAAACATACGTTTTTCGTGGCAGTGGGTGGATTTCAAAAACTTTTACACTTGTTTGGCAACAAAGAGCACGTGTACCAAATTTTACCCTTCTAGCTCAAAATTTAAGACCTAAAAAAAACATGGTTAAACTCAGCTAGCGATTCTGAGTCGGTCTATATACTTTGAGGTATATATAGCTAAATTATTTCTCTATGTTACAAACTATGTATCAAAACTAATATACCCCTATGGGATAGGGTATAAAAAAACAACTGGCAGCTGGCTTCAAAGTAGGGACACATGTTCAACGAATAACAATAATAACCCAGTCACTGACGCCAAGGAAATTCTGGCAGAATTTCCAGTAGCTGCTTAATGGGCATAGAGAAAGAGTGATATAGCAAGAAATTAGTCCACGGCACCTCCAGCCAACGAAGAGGTTACGCTCTCGCCCAGTATTGAATAAGGCAGCCGGTTCTGACGGATTACCAGCAGAACTCTTCCAATACTTAGGTGTTGCTTTAGAAGTTTACATGCATCAAAGAGTCAAAAAGTCTGGATGGATGAGAGCATACCGGATGACTGGAATATCAGCTCCATATGCCCCTCCACATAAAAGTTTTGACCAAATTTTCACTCAAAGTCACGCCGCGTATGATAGCATCCATCGCCTTATGCTTTATAAAGCGATAGCGGAATCGGGGATACCATCAAATCTTGGAAACAGATTATCTGAACTCAAAATTGTACCGGATTCCGAGAAACAAATGCGATAACATCCGATTTCTTCAATCTCGTGTTGGAACAGATAGTAGGCAGGAGACAATAGGGAGGGCACTATCTTCAACAAATCCGTCCAACAAGTGGGTTACATCGACATCATTGTTCTTATAGTTAACGAGGACAAGACAAAGTACTGTCGACGCATAAAGAAAGTTAAAGATTTCATCTAACATATAAAGGGTATTCATAACCCCTTGAGTGCGCGCAAATTATAAAAAAAAAAAAATAATCTACCTCGGAGTCAACATCCACCCCACGAATGATACCTTAGTCGAGATACGGTGAAAACTATTTCGGTTTACGATGCTATTTCGGTTTATCAAAGCAAATGGGATGGAAACTCTTTATCTGAAAGTCCAAATGTTCTAGAGAAGTTCTATACAAGCAATTGCTTTTCGAAATTAAATATGTCAACCTTTTCGAAGGAAAATTATAGACCTCCGACTATACATTGGTTCAACCACATTTACGCGACTTGCAATATTCCTGCCAAATTGATTTTCGAATCTGTAAGGTTCAATGTGAAGAAGAACACAAAACCTTCGGCTAAAAAATCATTCGGGGGCTGGACAAACGTGAATCGTATATATTTAAATGCCGCCTTGTTAAATACGGACATCATGTAAGGTATTTTCTGGCAGAACATATTCATTTGTAAAAAGACTGGTCAAAACATGCCTAACCACGGTATTAAGGGCTTATAAAGCAACGGCCTTCTCTTCATGTTGTTAGGACTGAACAAGCCCCTTCCTGAAGTTTACTTTTCCCATCCACATTGATGTGAATCCCCCACCTACTAATGTCTTTGGGTATACCAAACATCATCATCATAGATCAATCATCTGAAGCAATAAAAGAAGCTTACACACTCTACCTTGTAAATATTATATCTACACTTTTCAATTACCTTACGCACGGCCTCTTGCTGAGGTATTCAAGTAAATAACCCACACAAGACTGATAAAAATTCTTTGAAGTTGATTGACACCTGGAAAATTGCTAGCGTGCATGATAAATTCAATAGGACCCAACCGTACTCCACTTGTGTATCCATGAGATACAAATCCCCGTATCCATGAGATACAAATCCCCGTATAAAGCGTTTCCTTTTTGGTTCGCTGTACAAGCTGAGTCGCCCTCGAACTGCCACATAACAGTGCCTCGCTCACTGTTGACTGTCGGTATGGTAAAGTGAAAATTTGAATTCCTTGCGTTGCCAATAGCAGAGTCCTTTATCAAATATACACCGCAACGTATAAACACACATAACTACTAAATTTCTGGTGAGCTTCTACGTCTGCTCCCAGGCACATTACTGCGGTGGGAATAGGAAATCTGTTTGTTGGACAGGGGTGGGCCCTGACAGGAACTATTACTTTTGTGTGTTTCACTTAAGAATTCCATTCAATTGAAAATGCGATTTAATTCTGTTTTTTCCTCTGGCTTCCAAGAAAACAACTCACCGCAGGCCTTGCATAAAGTTAGCGAAGAATTTACTCCCTCGCGACCATAAGGAGCTAAGTGTATCCTCCTCTCTTCCATGGCTTCGTAGAAGTAAATTTTTTTTTTGGTCTTTCAGTTTGATATTTGCAATTTTAATTATGCGCCAAGAGATGGAAAAGCTGGAGGCTCCTGCTTCTGCTCCTACTCCTTCTCCTGCTCCGTTATTATCTCTCATTTAAGTGTACACATTTTTTGAATATCCCTCTCATGGTCAGTAACGATAACATAACAAAAACAATTTCCAATTAGACATGGCGTGGTGTACATTAAAGGATTTGGCAGCGTCCTTCCGCTATATTGCTTTGAGATAAGTCAAGTCAACCGCTGTGCAAAGCTTACTCAAATTGCGTGGCAAAACCGAGTATCATATCACTCTAGATAGGAGGTAGAACTCATTTGAATGGCGCCAAATGGCGGCAAAGGAAGGTCCACTATGCTCATCGCGGTTGGTTAGCATCGTGTACTTCATCCAAGTTCTTGTGTCGTGGAGCATTCTCTCGTTGGTATACACTTGGCTTCTCCGACTGAGTGCGGATGAAGATGCCGGATCAGAAATTGAAATCAAGTCAAGGGGAAAAGCAGGATAATATACTTTTTTTGTAAATTCTTCCTGTTCACTTTTCTTTTCAATTTCGTCCTCTTCACTCGTCGAGACATATCGCATGGATAACGAGGAGCACACAGCCTCAAAACTAAAGATAGGCAAAAACTTATCGTTCCACTTAAAAGGAGGACTAAACTAAACGGAATTTCAGTCGATGAAATGGAAGTAATTTTTGAGGTCGGTAGGATGGCCAGGATTTAGGGAAAACGATAAATAAAGGTTGGGTATTATTTATTGGAAGAAGAAACGCCTATCAACTTAAGGGTTGATAAGAATCAATTGATTGGGGCTTGCTGCTGGCAAATGGATCTGAAGGGATAGGTGTGTTTTTGATTAGAAGGGTTTTTAATTACATACTCCGTTTGAAGGGTTAGGGTGGGTATGGGAGACTTGAATTTTCAATTAGCCCGGATTCGCTTGGAACAATGGGTAATATATGAAGATAGGTTACTTGGAAACTTGTTAATTGGATTATTTGACGTACTACCAGAGAAGGTTTTCATTATAGCTGAACTATTCATCCGTATATGTCTCAGTAAAAGGGAAAAGCTATTTTTCACTAGTATCATTTATGAACAGACAAATTTGACAGCAATTTGACAGTTTTTACAAATTGCCTGTATAAAATTGTTTTGGAAGTTTTTTTGTATAATTTGTTGTTCGGAGGATTAATGGTACCTAGGTATAAGAAAATAATGTATTTTCCAAAAGGGATATCCGAACTTTGACAATTTAACGGTTCCGCCATCTAACGTTTTTTTTTCAACTAGTGCTTATTTCGTGAATAGTAACACTTAGCTCATGTCTGATTTGACAGATAATTAGTTTTATCCTTCCGCTGAACGAATATGGTTGTGTATACGCTTGAACAACGCTGGGATATATTGCAACATTACTTTGAAAATCATGGTAATGTCGCAGAATGTGTGCGAAAATTGCGTACGGATTTTGGAAGAAGAGAAGCACCATCAGCTCCGTATGTTCGTTATCTTGTGAAAAAAAGTGAAAGAAACTGGCATCCTCATCGATAAACCAAAGCGTGAAAAGCCAAAAACAGTGCGTACACCCGAGAACATTGCTGCTGTGGAAGAAAGTGTGCGTGTAGCGCCATCAACCTCAATTCACCGTCGTTCTTAACAATTGAACATTTCGGAGACATCATTGAGACGAATTTGCATAAAGACCTTGGTATGACGCCATACAAAGTCCAATTGGTTCAGGAGTTGAAGCCAAATGACCATCCAATGCGTTTTCTCTTCGCTAAGTGGGCCTGCGATCGACTTAGAGAAGATGACGATTTTGCCAAAAAAATAATCTTTTCAGATGAAGCTCATTTTGATCTTGGCGGGTATGTAAACAAGCAAAATTGTCGCATTTGGGGCACAGAAAGCCCGCACGCATACATTGAAAAGCCGATACACCCAAAACGAGTCACTGCTTGGTGCGGATTTTGGTCCAGAGGCATAATTGGGCCATTTTTCTTCGAAAATGAGCAAGGAGTGGCCGTTACTCAATGGCGATAGTTATCGGGTCATGTTGAACGAATTTTTGTTCACAAAAATTGAAGAGGAGGATATTAGCAACATTTGGTTTCAACAGGACAGCGCTACGTGCCACACAGCCGAAGCTACACTCGATGTTTTGCGCCCTGTTTTTGAAGATCGCATTATCAGCCGCAGAGCTGATGTCGTTTGGCCACCTCGGAGCTGCGATTTGACACCGTTGGACTATTATTTGTGGGGTTCCGTAAAAGATAAGTGTTACGCCGACAAGCCAGAGACAATTGACGCTTTAAAGGACAATATTCGTGAAGCCATTGGTGAAATACTGCTGCACACAATCGATAATGTGCTTAAAAATTGGACCGATCGTCCAATCGGCTACTGCATGGCCAGCAGAGGCAGCCATTTGAATGAAATTATTTTCTAGTATTAACCGGAAGGATTGTACTTTCAAATAAAAAAAGAAATTTGAGAAAATATTCAGTAGTTTTTTTTTATAGCATTTTCAAAATTTATTTGGCGGACCCTTTATAACGGCCATATTGTTGAAGCTTCATCTGTCAACTTGGCTGTCATTTATTCATTTTTTTTGCCAAATCATCAAGGACTGACATAGTGTTCAACAACACATGCCGATGAACATTTTTTTTTTATCAAAATGGGTGTTCGGTTCGGGGAAAGTTCCGCGCGCTTTGGTTATTTTACGGTCGCCATAATCGTCCAAGTGGACTGTTCGCAGTGTAGAGGATCGGTTTAATTCCACTGCTTCAGTAAAAGATAAATCAGTTCGGTATGTGGACGCAAGATCTGCCGAAAATATAGCCGCTGTCCGTGAGAACAAGAACTTTCGCAGAACATAACTTAGTGAATTTTGCGTCGTGAGATGACTCTGCACCCGTAAAAAAATCAACTGATCTAGAAACTGAAGATAAACGCCCATAGACAACGACGTGTTTGCAGCTGGACACTGACCCTCATTTTCATAAAAAAGTGAATGGTACCTAAGTCAACATACAAAATTGTCGACTTTCGAAATGTACTAATCTAAGAGCGTACAAGCTTCCCGAAACAGTCACTGTTTCGCGTTGATTTTGGACTGGCGGCGTCATCGGTTCATATTTCTTTGAGAACGACGTTGGCCAGGCCACCACCGTTAACGGCGAACGCTCTAGGTCAACGATTACAAAATTCTTTTGGCCAGAATTGGATGATCAACGGTGCTACGTACCACACACCCCACGCTACATTGGAAATTTTGCACGAGCGATCATCTCATGTGGAGGTAATATGAATTGGCAACCGAGATCTTGCGATATGACCCCGTTAGACTTTTTCTTGTGGGTTTTTTTGAAGTCGTAGATCCATGAGAATAAGCCACAAATCACAGCGCCCCCAAATTCAACACAACCCCTGCCGTCGGTCAAATTTAGCCTGAATTATGCGCCAGAGTCATGGAAAATTGGACATTTCAAATGCCCTCTACCCAGAGAAGCCGGACATTTCAACTATGTTTTATTCAATGCATAATGGCGTCTAGTACTTTCAAACGAATAAAAAATATCGATGTTATCTCGTACACACTTTGATACCCCCTAAGCGGTATCATTAAAAAACGTGAAGCTTTGGCTCGTTTCCTTAACTTGTGATTTCATTCAGTTCTTTAAAAAGAAACCATTTCAAGGTCTTCGACCCAAATTGTCACATTAACCATTGGATATAAGGTGTTTTTCTGTACTGTTTGACTATGGCTATGCTTACATCGTGGACTACATTTGGGCCGGTACTAATTATTTTAGTCTCAGAAATTTTATGTTTACACCGTACGTGACTAAATGCAGAACTAACGACATCTTTTGCATTGAAGGGAATGATTTTTTTCGATCAGCCCCATAAACATAGCTTTTGGGGCTGACCGTGGACAATAACCGTGACAATGGCCAAAGTAGCAGTTACTACCACACGTCTGTTAAATTTATGGTGACATCTATGAGCACAAGGTAGAATAAGCAGTAAAATGTATTATAGTCCAGGTCACCTAAATAAATGGACTGACCTTGTTCCATGCGTTTACAGTTTTACACCGATGAGACTTAGACTAAATCTAAGCTTAGTCCCGGTTATTGATTGGACAGGACGCCAAAATGGTCAGGAATTACAAATCAATCCAGACATCTTCTTATAAAACCTGCAGCCTTGTACAGAGTCGATTTACTCGGCTTTCGAAACTATAATGAGGTTTGCAATCTCATTAGCCTAAGCGTTTAAACAGAAAAGGTTGATGATGTTCAGGAGGTTTTTTTTAAGAATTTAAATTAAAATTTAAGTATACTAGCCAATAATTAAATATTTATGACATTAACTGACATTTTCTATTTCAGGTTGTTACTGGGAGACAAATAAGGGGCTATTGTTCATAGCCTTGGCCAAGAGGATAGCCACTGGAGGTACCATTTGACAAGTGCAGGCAAACATTTGCTATCAACATCTGGTATATTTCTGGTTCGGGTTTAGGGTATTTTAAGATTTAAGTTCGAAAAGTTTTATTTTAGTTCCTAGCGTGACTTGAGTTTATCTAAGGTTAGCTACTTTAGAATCTCGGTAAATTGCTGATCCTGGTAGCAGCATATGTTTATGATCATTTCATGTTCTCTATCTTTCTTCCATTTCGGTGGTGGCTGGTAGAATATGGTGGTCTCGCATACTTCTTGGATGATATTCCGATAACATATCCACTGGATGTTGACATTGGTGGAGCATGAGGGCACATCGGGGAGCCTCTCACTCAGCTTTTGTTTGTAGACAAAACAAATCTCCGGCTCACTAAGGCGTCCAACGTGTAGTCCCTTTATTTGCAACATTCGTAGCTTCTTGATATTGGAAATTCAGGCTCCGAATTTAGCTGCGAAGAAAATGGTCAGATTCTAAGTTTGTCCCTCTGGTTGTAAATCCAGGATGTTGGATGTGTGCCTCGCATCTATCAGCACATGGTTGATTTTGTTGGCGGTTCTACCATCTGGAAATCGCCATGTTGCTTTGAGGACTTAAAGTCGAGAGAACCTAGTACTGCTGCTATTACATGCTGCCGTGAACTCTGTTAGTCGGAATTATATGTTGTCGTTTCGTGGAGGCTGCGCTTTCCAACTAAGCAGCCGAAGATGATTTCCTTACCGATTTTCGCATTAAAGTTTTCTAGTTCTCACATAGTATTCCGGACAGGCTCCGTCTAGGAGATCGCAAAACTCCTCCATGATAGGGTCTTCTTATGTGAACACATATAATGCTAATGTAAGCGGCTTAAAGTCGATTTTTCTTGCCCTAAGCCTTGGGTGGCTGCTTATCCTGCCCAACGTATTTATATTGGAAATGTTTTGAGTAGCAACCGGGTTGTACAGCGTGCATACGTATGTATATGATATTTGAGTGGATCGGTTATCCGAATCTATTGCCAATCTCATAACTTACTGATTTTGTGTTAATGAAGTTACCCTGAAGCCACAACCACTTACCTGGAGGGCCGCAGTTCCAATTTATTAGATACGCCTAGGATACGGGGCCATCAGTATCCACTACGGGATTGAGCGCTGCCGTTGGACTTTCGGCTTATCCGCCAACACCTCTATTCAAGATGCCTGACTTACCATTGAGATTCCTAGATGACCTGCTGTCCGAATGTGTCGAAGCAGCTCAAAATAGATAATTCACTATGTCCACCCGGGAGTTCTTCCACTGTCGCTTGGAATTGAATATGTGTACCTCACGTTATCATCAAGTATTCTTTCTCACCGTTCAACTTTCCTTTTACTCTAATGTTCCTCCGAATTGACCTTATTTTCCGGCTCAAGTTTCTTGCTGACTTTGGCATATTATTTCCACGCCACAGAATCTTCCCTGTACCCATCATTTTTCACTACCATATTTAAAGGCCCACTGCATTTTAACATAGTTGACACTGGCTGTCTTCAGTAATCTAAGGCTAAGAAAATGAATTAATGTCCATTAAGGATCTCCGTCTTTCAGGACATTCGTGATCTCGTTGGTGGTTCACATATATGCCTTTTGGTTTCAGAATTGAAGAAACTGACCAACTGGACGTTGAGAAAAGTAGCCTGACCTCTAGTCAATAGGAATTTTTATTAGACTGAGGGTTAGTCGGACTATGCCCCAAGTTCAAAGTTAACTCTGAGTCTAATGATGCTATTTGCGTACCTCGCATGTCTTAGCACATGGCAATCTAGTAAGTGTTTCGACCATGTTTTCGTGGGTCGTAGTATTGTTTACAAGTCTCTAACTAAAATGACCCCGTGGACATAACGAAAAGTAGCCTGGTCTCTGTTGAATAAGAATTGTCATTTGACTTAGGTTAGGATGGGTTTATAGGGCTTTCACACCGAACCGAAAATTGAGTTTTTGCAAAAACACCTGAAAGCATTATCGAAACCGGAGTTTTCCCCATACATTTGCAGTTTTCAAAAACTAGTAGGTTACGCCGAAACCGTCTCGAAACTGGTTCGCAGACGTCATCTCGATGAAGGTTGTTGGAACGAACACAGCTTTTCATACAATCTACAGGTGTTCCACACGTCCCACAAAATAGCTGATGAACTCGCTGTCAAAACAAATGTATTTCTTTTATTTCATTTCAACTGCGGCTCTGGCTATCGATGTTTTACAATTTTCATAAGCATTTGTTTGGCTTTTTTTTTGTAGCGGCGGGGTTGAGAGTAGGGTTTTCGGTCCCGGTTTCCCGGGACGGAAATTCCCGGGAATGAAAGCGTTTGTTAAAAGTTTTAGTTCTTGTTTTTGTGTTGACGTTCATTAGATCTGGTAAGTAGATATATTTTAAATACTTCATTGATTGCTATTGCTATTCTCGTACATTTAAATTGCAAGTCTTATAAGATTCTTGTAAGTTAAAAAATATAACTTTTTTGTAATGCATTGAGAATTTGTTACATTATGTTTTGGTTATTGTTCCTTGTAGTGCATCATGGATAAGCAAACATCCAAAGTCTGGAATTACTTAAAAAAAGATACAAAAAATAATGAGTTGGCTCAGTGTTCACTTTGTCCAAATATGTTGTCTTGCAAAGGCTCGTCGACAAGTGGTTTAGTGAAACACTTAGAAAAAGTACATAAGCTAAGAATATCACAGTTAGAAGCCGAAAAAAATAAAAACGACCAAGCGCTTCTATTATAGACACTGACAATGTTTTACGGTTACCAAAAATGCGTGGCAAGCAAAACGACCTAAAATTGAGCAGCAAAATATCAGTGTTTTTTTCCAGCCTACTCGTTATATTTCCGAAGTTATAGCTCGTTTGGCTGTTCAAGACGGCATATCAATCCGTGCTATCACACGCAGTGAATTCATTCGCGAATCTTTTAAGCAAAAAAACTAGATTTACCGAAAAGCGAAGGCAAGGTTATGGAACTCATTATAGAGTTGTACGATAAAATAAAAACTGACATAAAAATACAACTGCAAAGTTTAATAAATATTGAAGAACGGCTCAGTATAACGTTTGATGAATGGACCAGCTTAAGAAATAGGCGTTATCTGAACATCAACATACACTCTACTGATGGAAGGGTATTTTCCGTAGGACTAGTGTTTATTCCTGGTAAATGTGATGCAACTTAACGAATTCAATTTGAATATCGAAAACCAACATCTGATCGGACATCTGTAATGAAGAAGTTTGTGAGAGAAAGTCGGTCAGAAACGTTGCTTTGTATCAATCACGCCGTGCTTTGAGCACAAGCCTGCAAAAATACAATTCAAAATGAAAATGAATCAGACGCGGAGAACAACGATTTCGACACTGAAGACTACGAGCGTTCATTTCATATTATTGACGATGAAGACGACCTTGAAGTTGCCATTCTTCCAGATTTATTCCATTTGCTAAACGAGGTCCGAAAAATCGTAAAATATAAAAATAAAAAGTAAAAATAATCCTGACACTTATAACGGGTGATTTTTTAGCTGGTTTGGTTTTGGCAACACTGGTTTTGACAGCTGACGTGTGTTTAGTACCTTGTGTCACTGTCAAACAGCTTCAGTTTGGTTTGCAATTTAACCATGGATCGTCTTACAAATGAACAACGCTTGCAAATTATTGAATTTTACTATCAAAATTCGTGCTCGGTTCGAAATGTTCATCGCGCGCTGCTTCCATTTTATGATCGGCATTCTCGACCTTCTGAGCAGTCTATTCGGAAGATTGTGACCAAATTTCGCACCAAATTTACTTTGTTGGACATTAAACCACCAACACGTTTACGTAGTGAAGAAAATATTGCGGCCGTATCAGCTAGTGTGACAGAAGACCGCGAAATGTCGATTCGGCGCCGTTCCCAGCAGTTAGGCCTTTGTTACAGCACTACGTGGAAAATTTTGCGGAAGGATTTGGGCGTAAAGCCTTTTAAGATACAGCTGGTGCAAGAACTAAAGCCAGCCGACCTACCACAACGCCGAATTTTTGGTGAATGGGCTCTTGGAAAGCTGGCCGAGGATCCGCTTTTTTATCGAAAAATTGTGTTCAGCGATGAGGCTCATTTTTGGTTGAATGGGTATGTAAATAAGCAAAATTGCCGCATTTGGAGTGAAGATCAGCCAGAAGCATTGCAACAGCTACCAATGCATCCCGAAAAAGCCACTGTTTGGTGCGGTTTATGGGCCGGCGGCATTATTGGGCCATATTTCTTCAAAGATTGAGCGAATCGCAGCGTTACTGTCAATGGTGAACGCTACCGAGCGATGATAACAAACTTTTTTTTGCCCGAAATGGAAGTTCTTGACTTGCATGATATGTGGTTTCAACAAGACGGTGCCACATGCCACACAGCACGCGAAACAATGGCGCAATTGCGAGGCGAGTTTGGTGAACAGTTAATTTCACGTTTCGGGCCGGTCAATTGGCCGCCTAGATCGTGCGATTTGACACCATTAGATTATTTTTTGTGGGGGTATGTCAAGGCTAATGTCTATAGGGACAAGCCCGCTTCGATTGACGCACTGGAAGCCAACATCCATGCATTCATTCGTGAGATACCGGCCGATATGTGTGAAAGAGTATGCCAAAATTGGACTCAGCGGATGGGCTACCTGAGACGCAGCCGCGGTCAACATTTGCATGAAATTATCTTTAAACATAAAATTGCAAGGTTCAAACTATCGATTCAAATAAATATTTCATTCATTTTTTCGAATTTTTTGTGTTTTTTTTTTTTTTAAAAAGTTCTAAACCTCTTGCTAAATGCTTCGAAAAAAAACCTTTTAAGATATGCAGAAAACATATTTATGCGCTTGTTTTCTAGCAAAATTGAATCAAGTGAAGAAGATACTCTCACGTTGCAAGAATCGTCTGATAATCCTACATCTTTCGAAATGCAGTTGAATCAAGCTTTCAACAACGCCGCCAGACTTGTTCCAGCATCTCCGATACAAGATGCATTAAACTAAAAAAAGGAATTCCAGGTACATATAACATATTATTTTACATACTATTTATTTAACTATCCTTTTTATGAACTTATTCAAAATTTTGTTTTTTCTATCTGTATGGAAATGGATATTATACCTTTTCATTCCTTGTCTTTTTTCTGCTAATTTTTCTTACAGATATACGAGGCCACGAAAAAACGTACACCCAATTTGGATCTGCTATACAAATCCCTCTTAACAGTGAAACTAACACCTACAGAAAGCGAGAGAGTGTTTTCAATCGCTGGAAGCTTTGTGACCAAAGCAAGAAACAGGCGTTCCGATAGGTCCTTGAATGCTTTGGTATTCCTAAAGTTTTATTTCTCCGGCAACCAGACTCGTAAATTTTTATAATAAAAAGAAAATACTGAAAAACTAGAGTTTTTTTCTAAATAACTCATTCCCGGTTACCCGGGAATTAAAAATAATCGTTCCCGATTCCCGGGAATCAAAAAGAGCCTGGAACGCGAAAACCCTAGTTGAGAGTCGAAAATTATTGTCAAAATCTTTATATGTGTTTCCTTTTCAATTTCAAATGCTAATATTAATTTCAACATATTTAAATTAATTTTATTCAATTAATAGGGTTATTCATGCAACATCGGAAAGTCGTCGTAAACGTTGTAAACGTGATAAAATTACGACGTGATAAATGAACTGTCAAATTTTGTATGGGAAATCTTTTCTAACAATATCGGAATTTTCTCACAGGAATAGGGTGCGTAAACTGAGGTGGTAAATGTTGTAAACTTTTGAATTGCTATTTTGACATTTAATCAGTCACTTTCACACAACAAAAGTATGCGCTAAACTGAAACAAATTATCGATAGCGGAAAGACAACAAAAAGAACAAAATTCTATCAATAAATAAATTACTAAAATGAGATTAAATTCAGTGGGTTACCGCATTATTTAGTGATGCTGTTTTAGGGTCGTTCATGAAACGTCGTCGTAAAGTTATAATCTTTCGCACTTAATAAAATTACGATGTTGCATGAATACCCTTAATATAATTTCACAGACAAATTTTGCAGCAAGTATCACAGCTGATTGAAAGGTGTGAAAGCATCAAGTGTTTTTCGAAAACTTTTTGCCGAAAACTCAGTTTTCTATGCGGTGTGCACTTTTCTAGAATTAACTCACCAAAATTGTTGGTTTTCTCAAGCTAACTCGAGTATCAACTAGAATGATCTCGCAATGAAAAACTGGTCCAAATGCTTATTTGCGCTATGTAATGCTATACTGATCCATGCATCCTCATCAGTTGCAGTACTTAATTTTCCAAATAAAAGTGTTCGCTCTCATTTTCATAAATGCCAGGATTCAGCAGTACTATCACCGTACTACAACAAATTTCCCTTTGTATGTCCTTCTAAGTACTGCAAACTCTTATGTTCCATGTTCTAGTTTCTAGTTTCTTTCATGGGTGTTAAAACTGTCCAAACAAAAGGAAAACAAAAAAAAAAAACAAGTAAAAAATGTCATCTGCAAAACTCGACTGCAGGAACGTTCCTCAATTAAAGCAGTCAAACTCTATAAAACTCGTTCCTTTCTCTGTTCCGGGTTTTGGAAGAGCAACTATAAAAACTTTTTCAAACAATCTGTTTGTCATTGAAAACGTGTCGGTTGTGATATATGTTCACTCCTACGTGATATTACATCGCATAGAGATAAAAGCAGAAAAGAACATCCTGATGTAGCTTTTCTACAGGACTATATCGATTTTCATTGTGCTCATCTTTTGACTAACCTACACACAATTGCTTCATGCACACAAAATAACTGTTCGACTAATTTTTGGTAAGTTAATCACGTTTTGCAAACAATATGTCCTTGCACTTACCAACAAATTCACACAATCTGTGGGAATCCTGACAAAAATATGAAAATGAAATGCACTCCTTCGGAGGAGAACTGTTTGTCCAGGAAGGATGCCAAATTATGGACATTGTATAGCATCCCTATTGCTTTTGACACTGCCACCCATAATGATTTAGATTTGTTTCGGAAATCCTTAAAGGATTTCTCAGCAGGAAATTAAATTACGAAATAGGGCAACTGGGGTTGGTGTTGGGTGCGTGTGCACCATGCTGAGTTAAAGTAGCTTCTCTTGCCCTTTTTAGAAAGCCGCACCGGCCCGACTCTATCTCTCTGTGTGTGTATAGAAAATTTTATTTGTCTTTCCGGCCTAAGGATTAATCTGTCCAGCTGCAGATACAGAGAGAGAATTTAAGTGTTTCCGTTTTCGGTTCGGGAATGCCTTCTGGACGTTGTGTAGTGTTCTTTGGGATAAGCATCAGCAAAGGCGCACAATTTTAGTCGTCATCATCACCATCATCTAATATTCACAAGGATCGAGGATTGTACAGGCACACTAAGTCGTTGCTTTTGGGTGAATCATTTCTTTTTTATGATTGAAACATCTGCTGGTGGCATGCAACATTGTGTTGGCAGGCTACGACTTTGCATAATTTATCTTCCAATTATTTACCAGGTTCATTGTTGTTGTTTTTTGGTTTGACTTGTTTCGTCCTTGCTGTGGGTTAATTTCCTTTGACTCTGTTTACTGTTGGTCATGCTTTATTACAAGGAACCGGGTATATTTGCTCTGTTTTCGTTGTCATTGTAAATGGATATGATTGACGTTTTCATGCGCGCAGCTCTGTCAACAGAAATGAAAACGAAAACATCCTGATGACTGTAATTGTAATGGTTCTTATTTCCGTTATTTTTTTTTTTTTGCTAATGGAAACGGAATCAGAGTGCTGAGTCGTTTGTCTTTTGGAATGGAAATTATAAGTAATTGCAATATTGCGCCTTTAAATATTCCCTTTCTTGGCGTACTTGTAACAGTTAAGCTGACAGGTGAAGTTTCGTCTTTGATCAGGTGATGAAGGAGAAATAAATATGATTGGCAGCAGATTTATAATGTGTCAGGAGGCTTCAATAGAATGCATGATGCCAGTTGACAGGAGACTATTTAATGCATTACATAAAATTCCAAGTGGTAATGGAGCTTTTTGTTGTCGACTTTTAATTTTAATATTTCACATCGATTAGGGAGGCATTCAGGCACTCCCTGTGTTGCTTGATTCTTCATTCATAAAAAGTAAGGTTAACAGCTCGGAGAAGTGGAGTATCTTCGAACCCGCCATGCTTAGGTCTTTGAGGTCCCATTGTGATATCCATTCCTTCAGCAATATCCAGCCATCTCATTTTCATTGTCCTTAGAAACCACAAAAAAGAGATGTAAATTGGATTGTAATGCTCTTGGATATCTCGATAGTAGTAGATTTCAAGTTTTCTGTTCCTCAAGTGACATAGACTAGGCTTGGACAGTTAAAGGTGTCCTCGTGATTTTACAGATGTCGTCATCCATAAGACTTAGTTCTATTATGGGGTTCTAAGGTTGTTATGACCAGTGAGTCATAGGTTAGACAGTTATGTTCTTTCATACTTTCGTTTCGTTTTGGATGCACGCCAAAGCTTTTGCGATTTATAACAGATGGTGAGACTTATTGGCAGTCATTTTGAAGTTGTACTCCACTCATTCTCTGAGATTAAAGAGTGGAGGATGGACCGTTAAAGTCATGATCTTTTGCAGATGTATTTCTTGCCAGTTCGAATCGTATCATATCGTTGTCGGCAATATTCCTGTCATTAAGATCCCAACAGCCATTAGATCAGCCGCAACTGATGTGCTAGGTTTCTCGCGGCCACCAGCAAGAAACCCCTGGTTTGATGAGGAATGCCGACAGATGCTCGCAGCCAAAAACGAGGCCTAAAAGGCTAAGCTGCAGGTGAAGACGAGAGCTGCCATTGAGCTGCTCTATAGGCAAAGAAGAAGGGAAGAACATCGGCTTTTCAGAAAGAAGAAAAAAGAGCAAGGAAAGCGCGCGATCGAGGATATAGAGAGGTGCCACTCCAGGAACGATGTTCGCAAGTTTTACCAAAGTGTTAAACGTCAAAGCCAAGGCTACAAGGCTCGAACAGAATCCTGTCGAGATGAACAAGGAAATATTGTAGTTGAGACACAGTCAATGCTGAGGATATGGAAGAACCACTTCTGCAGACTGTTAAACGGCGATGACGAACAACATTCCGCTGTCAGGCAGAACGAACCATTTAATATTGGCAACGACAGCGAAAACTGCCAACCACCCGACCTAAGTGAAGTGAGGATAGCTATATCTAAACTCAAGCTTAATAAGGCCGCCGGAAATGACGGCCTTCCCGCTGAGCTGTATAAAGCTGGCGGAGATGACTTGGTAAGCAACATCCACCAACTCATAAGCCAAATCTGGTCGGTTAAAAGCATGCCTGAAGAATGGAACCTCAGCATCGTTTCCCCGATCCACAAAAAAGGAGACCCACTGAACTGCGCCAACTACAGAGGCATAAGTCTACTCAACATCGCTTACAAGATCCTATCTGCCGTAATATGTGAACGCCTGAAACCGTTTACCAACAACCTGATCGGCCCTTATCAGTGTGGTTTTAGGCCAGGAAAGTCCACAATCAGACTTCGGCAGATCCTGGAAAAAACCCATGAAGTCCAAATCGATACCCACCACCTATTTATCGATTTCAAAGCCGCATATGAGAGCATTTATAGAGACGAACTATACTGAGTCATGTCTAGTTTTGGTATACCGCCCAAACTCGTCCGTTTGTGTAGGATGACGATAGAGAATTCTCGCTGCTCCATCAGGGTCGGAAACGACCTCACCGACACATTCGATACCAAAAAAGGATTTAGGCAAGGCGATGCGCTGTCATGTGACTTCTTCAATTTGATTCTTGAGAGGATTGTGCAAAACTCCCGAGCCAACACCAGAGGCACAATTCTCCAAAAATCGGTGCAACTACTAGCATACGCCGACTATATTGACATCATTGGTAGGACTCAACGTGATGTCATAGCCACGTTTGCTAGTAAAGAGAAGGAAGCGCCAAAAATGGGTTTAGCAGTAAATGAGGGTAAGACTAAGTAAATGCTGTCAACACGAAACGACTCCCAACATCGACGAATTGGACAGAACGTCACCATTGACAGATATAACTTTGAGGTAGTACGGGACTTTGTCTACCTCGGCTCCGCTATTAAATCTGACAACAAATTCTCGTCAGAAATCAAACGAAGAATTACTCTTGCCAATCGCTGTTTCTTCGGGCTAAGAAGGCAATTTAGTAGTAAAGCCCTCACTCGAACTAGTAGTTCGACCATGATCATCCCAGTCCTGCTCTACGGCGCTGAAGCATGGACCGTATCAAAAGCGGATGAAGAAATCCTTGGTCGGAAAATCTACGGTCCCGTTTGCGTTGACGGGCTATGGAGACGAAGATTCAACCACGAACAATACGAGCTGTACAGCGACATATCCCTAGTCAAAAAACTCCGCATTGGACGTTTAAGATGGACACCAATACTCTGGCTCGCAGTCTTCGATTACCAACCAGACGTCGGATGCAGTAGAGGAAGACCTCGCCTTAAGTGTCGCGCACAAGTGGAAACCGACCTCAACCAACTTGGAGTGCGCAACTGGAGGCAGTTAGCTAAGGACCGGGCTAATTGGAGAGGCTTGTTGGTTGAGTCCCAGGTTCATCCCGGACTGTAGCGCCACTTAAGTAAGTAAGTACACAGCCCTTTACCAGTTGCTTCCACAGGACCGACATTATATTCCATATATAATGTTAAAAACCATAAAATCAATCAGTAAAATATAAATTATAAAATTTCATTTCATTTAAAAAAATATCAACCGGAAACATAAAACGCAATCTTTCTCCGTGTGTAAATGTTTTTAACCTATCTATCGCCATTACACAAAACACTGCTACTCGATTAAATTTAATTCTTGATCTTTGCTACACCCTCACCTACTAGACTTAAATCCCATTCAATCAGCTTATCAGTAAAATCAACATTTCGCCTAGAACTACTATATGAAAATTTAAAGTACTCCGCATCCCTCACCAATTACAATCGGATTAGGAAGCAAATCTACTCGCCCCCTCCCAAAAATGGGACACCTCACCGAGCGTTCAAATTATCACCAAAAGGTGACAAAATTCACGCACACACACACCAGTCTTAAGGGTCTTGCGTTGTATCTACAGGATATCATTTACTATTAGTAGGCTCTACAAACAACCGAAGGAACGTGTTCCCTATCTCTGAGTGCAGGATCCTCGAACCTCGTCTGTTTGTCGATGACTAGGTTATTGTCATCACACCACACCCCCTCCTGACACATCAACAATAAATTGAGTTTGCACTTTGATTTTGTTGATGCTGGGACCAAGCCAACACGACGACGATGTTTTCTCGTATTTTCGATCAGCCCGACCTGACAACAGAAGATTTTTCGTCGACTGGAAATGGATGTAAAGTGGGTTTAAACAGATGATTTCTCAACAGTTCGGTGAGCGGAAAAAATTCGAATGAATAACAGAAAAAAAATCATTAAAACTGTTTGTCATTGGTGTATGTGGGAATGTCCTGGATTTGGCATGTTACCACCCCATTCGCACCCCAACATAAACCTGCGACAAAAATTTTTGGTTGACTAAGCAAATGATTGTAAAGGATGTCTCGATGGGGCTGTAGGTTAATGCTACTTGATGTTGCCAATATTGTGTGTGTGTTCTCTTCCATCGAATGCCTTCGCATCGCACTCAGAGTATTGTCATTGTAATGTGTGTGAAAAAGGAACCTTCACGGGATACTCATTCCCGTGCATATTCAAAGTGAACGGGTAGTTAAACAACTGATTTACCGACACCTAACACACATATGGCATCAACTTCGTCCTTGTCCTTGCCTGAGGCTCTCTTTTCATTTCCATACGGTTAATGACTGTAGGGTGGGGTAGAGGTGATGTGATGTGTCAGCAGACATAAGCGCCAACATGACATCGCAGCAATTTCGTATACCAACGCTATATGTGTACCTAGGACGAGTGATATTTTGTAACTCCCGAATTTTTGGACAACTAGGGCTTGCTGATATAAAAAAACACTTAAGCGATAAGATGTCACGTAAAATGTCCCAATAAAACCCACAATCGTTTGGTTACCTATACACACGCCGGGCACACCACTCGTAGTTAACTAATTGTATGTACGTAGGCATGGCAAGTGTTGGTGAATAATACATAAGCATGTGTGTTGCTGATGTGTCATGATTCGAACAAGGACCCAACATTAGGCAACCTTTCGTATTCTTTATGATAGCACTTGGGGAAGAGTTGGGTGTTTACTTACTCAGCACTTAGGAGACCCCTAGTGGGCTTCGTATTAACTTGGCACAAATATGACAATTTGCCCGTGCCGTAGTAGGTACATACCTGCAAATAAAAGAACAAAACAAGGGTGAGCATTAATTTTTTGGAGCTTACAAGTGCGTTGTGATTTGTATGCGTTTGACATGGTGATGGTAACGGTAATGGTCAATGGGGTACTTTATGTAAATTATTTATTTTGTGGCAACCTGTACAAACCCTTAGCCTATTATAGAATGTTTACCAAATGTCAGGTTAATTGGATGGCTGATCTGGGGAATATCATTGAAGAAGATGGCCAATCGGGACTCAAGGACAATGGACAAATTGTTTACAGAAGAGTTGTCCTTTTTTGGCTGGGTGTTGTAGAATGACGGCAAACTCTGATTGGCGTTAACAGTCGTTGTAACTGTGACTATGCATCAATTTTGCTTATTTTACCTCCAAGTGGTAGCCATCGGATACTGGGCAAATCTAACCGGATCTGACTTGCTATACAAATATGTGCGAGTGTTGATAACATGATAACAAGACGAAAAACAGCAACACAATAACCAGCCTGGTCATAATGACTGGCACATAATATCCAGCATACTGTCCTCAATTGAGCACATTGGCCCCTGGCCCTCCAGGTTGGGGTTGCGCTTTGGGTAAACTACCCACTTACGTAAAAAAAATACTAAATGAAAAAAGGACAACGACGTTCGTTTCTGCACCTGGAATGTGAGAATATTAAACAGGCGAGATGCAGGCGCGAAGAACTATCGGAACCCCTTAGCTGCTACAAACTAGAAATAACTGCCATCCAGGATAAACGGTGGGATGAACCGAGGTAAAGAGGATGAAAACCTGTGATATTAACTACGGAACCCAACCTAAGTAAAGTGAGGATAGCAATATCCAAGCATAAGCTTAACAAGGCTTCCGGAAATGACGGCCTTTTCATCGAGCTTTATAAAACCGGTAGAAAGATTTGGTATTAGTAACATTCACCAACTCATAAGACAAATTTGTTCAGCATGGTTTGCAAGATCCACAAAAAGGAGAAAATCTGAACTGCGCCATCTAAAGAGTCGTAAGTCTACTCACCAATCAAGCAAGGCGTTAAAGTTATTCAGGCTTATTATGAAAATGGGCGTTCTATTCAAAACGCATATCGTGCACTTCGTGACTTGTTCGGTCAATTTAATCGTCCAAATGTGCGTACAATCGGAAAAATCGTGCAAACATTTGAGCAAAACGGGTCTGTAGGAGATGTGAAAACACCAGTGCATGCTCGTACTGCAGAAAATATTGCTGCTGTTCGCTATAGTGTGGCTGAAGAGCAGTCCACCTCAACTCATCGTCGTGCCCAACAGTTGCACCTCTCACGCTCGTCGTTGATGAACATTATGCATAAAGACTTGCATTCATACCCTTACAAGGTGCAATTGACTCAAGAACTAAAGCGTCGTCAATAGTCAGAACGGTGGCAAGAAATGGCAACAGTGGATGATCAAATTTTCGAAGAAAATCATATTCAGTTATGAGGCACATTTTCACCTCAGTGGATTCGTCAATAAGCAGAACTGCCGCATTTGGGCGAATGATAATCCAAGAGTGATTGTCGAAAATTGACAGATATAACTTTGAGGTAGTACGGGACTTTGTCTACCTCGGCTCCGCTATTAACTCTGACAACCACATGTCGTCAGAAATTAAACGAAGAATTCCTCTTGCCAACCGCTGTTTCTTCGGGCTAAGAAGGCAATTTAGTAGTAAAGCCCTCACTCGAACTACTAAGGAGATCCTATATAAGACCCTGATCATCCCAGTCCTGCTCTACAGCGCTGAAGCATGGACCGTATCAAAAGCGGATGAAGAAATCCTTGGTAGATTCGAGAGGAAAATTCTTCGAAAAAACTTCGGTCCCGTTTGCGTTGACGGGCTATGGAGACGAAGATTCAACCAAGAACTATACGAGCTGTACAGTGACATGCCCCTGGTCAAAAAACTCCGCATTGGACGTTTTAGAGGAAGACCTCGCCTTAAGTGGCGCGCACAAGTGGAAACCGACCTCAACCAACTTGGAGTGCGCAACTGGAGGCAGTTAGCCAAGGACCGGGCTAATTGGAGAGGCATGTTGGTTGAGGCCCAGGTTCATTCCGGACTGTAGCGCCACTTAAGTAAGTAAGTAATATTTTCGAAAAACCAATACACCCACAAAGAGTGACTGAGTGACTGTTTGGTGCGGTTTATGAGCTGGCGGCATCATCGTGCCGTATTTTTTCCAAAATGAGGCCGGTCAGGCAGTTACTGTGAATGGTGTTCGCTATCGTGAGATGATAACGAACTATTTATGGCCCGAATTGGAAGATATGGATGTGGACGATATGTGGTTTCAACAGCACGGTGCCACTTGCCACACAACTAACGAAATAATGGCTATTTTGCGCGACAAATTCAAACGCCTTCAGAAAGTCGTTGTGGCAAAAAACTTTGTGTCGATATCTAAATATCTTGTTTAGACACTTTTTCAAAATGCCTTATGGTTTAACCAAAAAGAACGTTTTTCTAAAAAGTGGGCGTGGCAGTAGACTGTTTTTGATAAAATAGGGCATATGTCCTTCTCATTGTTTATACCCTACGTTTGTAACATAGAGAAATAATTTAGGTAGATATACCTCAAAGTATATGGATCGATTCAAAATCAATAACTGTGTCGATCTAGCCATGTCTGTCTGTCCGTCTGTCAGTTCGTCTGTGTGTCACCGATTTTTGGGCCTTAAATTTTGAGCTAGATTATTGAAACTCGGTATATATAGAGTCTCTGGCTAACGAAGCAGAACAAGTGTAAACATTTATGAAATCCAACCACTGCTACGCCTACTTTTTAGAAAAACGTAGTTTTTGGCCAAACCGTAAGGAATTTTAAAAAAGTCTCTGAGAAACATAAGGTATAATTTAAGGAATATCTAGCTAAATGATTTCAATATATTAAGAACTTTGTATCAAAACTAAACTACCCCTATGTGATAGGGTATAAAAAGGGTGGTGGTTTTAGTGATTAAAAATCTCACATTACTGTGGGCAAGTGCTATTGTGCCTATGAAGATTTCCACCAGCCCACGGAAAAAAATAAAAATGAGTATACGATAGGTTAAAGAATAATTAAAACTATGATGAATTGTAATTTTTGTCAGCAGCCAAGCTAGTATCTAACACCCCAATAGGTCCCATAGACCAGTCATGATAGCATGTTAAATTAGAAGCCTGCAGAACCACGGATCAAGTACTCACTATAAATCTTTTATGCACTATACTGTGCATGCATCCATATGAGATGTGTGGACCCTATAAAATCTAGGGTAGTGAAAGACTGCCGTAAATCACCACAGGCTACTTGCACTATACGCTATTTTTTTACTATTCAGAAATAAAAACATATGGAAGGCTACAATCGACTGTGCGGATCGTTGAATACCCTATCCCATCCTATCTGTAAAACTTAAATCCCCAAAAAGTGGACATGGCTAAGCACACGATGTGGATAAAATAAAGAAAATGTCATGGTGACAACAAATTCATCAGACTGCTTATAAAAAACTTTAACAGTTCTACAAAAGACAAGGTTTTCTCCTGCATATGTTATGGGGTAGGGTATAAAAATGGTTTTTATATAAAAACGCCCCCAAAAAGTGGGCGTGGGTTAAAATGGTCTATAAACGAAATGTTCATATTTATATTACTAATAATTCTGCATCAAAAGTTTTTTCGAAAATTTTAAAATTTGACCGAAAATCGTTTTTTATTAAAAACGCCCCCAAAAAGAGGGCGTGGCAAAAAACTTTATATGAACGAAATACAGATATTCAGATTGTCTAAATATGTAGTTCAGAAAGTTTTTCAAAATTCCTTATGGTTTGGCCAAAAAATACGTTTTTCTAAAAAGGGGGCGTGGCAGTGGGCGGATTTCTAAAATTTTTACACTTGTTCTGCTGGGAGCAACAAAGAGCACGTGTACCAAATTTCATCCTTCTAGCTCAAAATTTAAGGCCCAAAAACTGGTGACGTACGGACGGACGGACGGACGGACAGACATGGCTAAATCGACTCAGCTATCGATTCTGAGTCGATCCATATACTTTGAGGTATATGTAGCTAAATTATTTCTCTATGTTACAAACTATGTATCAAAACTAATATACCCCTATGGGATAGGGTATAAACATATGAGAATGCTACAAACCGCTGTGCGGATCGTTGAATACACTATCTCATCCTTAAAATCAATATCCCCAAAATGTGGAAAAAGCTAACGTTTTTGCCTCATATCTTGAGGAAACATTTAAGCCATTTGATGGTCCGGCTCAACATGAAAACATTAATATATTCGAGAGTACAACCGATAATAACATACTAAGATATTCAAGTATTGCTGAACTCAAACGGGAAATACAGAAACTAAAGCCTAGAAAAGTTCCGGGTTATGACCTGATTACAGGAAAACTTCTTAAAATGTTGCCTCGGAAAGCATTAACTAAGCTTCTTTGTATTATAAATGCGGCAATCAGATTAGAATACATACCAAGGCAGTGGAAAGTCGCGGAAGTGATTATGGTTCTAAAACCAGGAAAATCACCGAATGAAATAAAATCTTACAGGCCTGTTTCACTTCTTCCAATAATTTCAAAAGTTTTTGAACGGATATTACTCGGTCGCTTACACCCCATAATTGAACAGAAACGTCTTTTACCTGCCCATCAATTTGGGTTTAGAAGTAAACATTCAACGGTGGACCAAGTACATCGAATTACAGATGTAATTGAGAAAGCTTTCGAAGAAAAGAAAATTTGTTCAGCCGTATTTCTTGACGTGTCGCAAGCTTTTGACAGGGTGTGGCACAAAGGCCTTACTTATAAACTAAGTCAAGTTCTGCCAGAACAATTATATAAAATCCTCGTGTCGTATCTTGAGCATAGACTCTTCCGTGTGAAACTTGGAAGCGAATATTCCGAGTTCAAAGAAATAATGGCAGGTGTTCCGCAAGGAAGCGTCCTTGGACCAATCCTGTACCTCCTATTCACTCGTGATATCCCACAAACAAACGATACAATAGTTGCAACGTTTGCTGACGATACTGCTATACTAGCAGTTGGCACAACAATAGAGGAAACAAATATCAAATTACAAAACGCTCTTAACGAGGTTAATGAATGAACTAAATCCTGGCGGATTGCACTTAATGAGAGCAAATCGATCCATGTAGATTTTTCGTATAAACGGACAAACAATTTGCCTGTATTTCTAAATACGATTCGAGTCCCGTTTGCAAAAGAAGCGAAATATCTCGGTATGACACTCGATGCAAAATTAAAATGGAAGTCGCATGTAAAAAAGAAATGCGAAGAACTTAAGAATAAATACAGAGAACTGTACTGGTTGCTCGGAAAATATTCGAAGCTTAACCTTGATAACAAGCTGCTATTATACATACAAGCAAGTGCTGAAGCCGGTTTGGACATATGGTATACAACTATGTTGTACCAGTGAAACGAATCTAAACATTTTACAAACTTTTGAAAACAATATGTTAAGATCATTCGTCAATGCGCCGTGGTACGTAAGGAACGAAGATCTACGCAGAGATCTGGGTATTCCCGCGGTTAAAGATAATAAACATAAAAAACGTTTATTAGGACACGTTAACACAACAGTCCTCCAAATTCTTGAGGAAACAAATATATTGCGGCGTCTTCAAAGAACTAAACCCTTAGATTTGGCCCGATAATAACAAACCGCGCTATAAATTGCGGAAAAGGCAGGAACTCTCAAAGGAAAGTTACCTGCCAAACATATTATATACTCGTGATAAAAAAATTGCTAGATAAGTCGAATACTTAGTTGCAATAGAAATACAAAATGGGTGGTGGTTTTAGTGAGTAAAAATCTCACACTACTTTGGGCACGTGCTCATCGTGTCTATGAAGATTTCCACCAGCCCACGGAAAAAAAAGAAAAGAATACGCTATCCCATCCTTAAAATTAATATCCCCAAAATGTGGGCTTTATGACGATAAAAGATAGAAATTGACGTTGTCACACCATATTGTTCAGACAGTTTATAAAAAAACTTTTATGGTTCGTCAAAAACAAAGTTTTTCTATTGGATATGCCTTGGGGTAGGGTATACAAATCTTTTTTGTAGGAAAACGCCTCTAAAAGTGGACGAGGGTTGAAATGATCTAGCAACGACATGTTTCTATTATCATAACCAATGATCCTGCATCAAAAAATTGTTCGAATATTTTTAAAATGGTACCGAAAAACGTTGTTCCCTATTATTTGTGGCATTTCATTACTCGATGTAGTCTATTTTTCCGATTTTCTACAATTATTCCAATTTTTCCATTTTTGGCAAGAAATCAACTAGACATAGTTTTAAAATCGAAATTGGCTTAGTCTTCTGTTGAGCTACCTTTGAGTGTCTTTTTTAATACACAAACTCAAAAAGACTTGAGGACATGACGAGCTTTTCCTTCCAAACAGGCATCTATTCACATACCTACATCGATATTTAAGTATCGAAGCAACGCTTAAGTCAGCATTAAAATAAATTGTAAATGACACAGATGGTCGCACCCAAAAATAGGTTACATTTTTATATATTTTACAGACTGAGCCTTTTATAATTGGGGAAAGGTTTGATTTGAAAGGAAATGATTAACCATACCCTTCAAATAAATTGTTGGCATAATTAAAAAAAGAAAAAGAAACCGCCATCGACTGCAATAAAATTCCAACTCATGGCAATTTAAGTACTTCGAAAAAAGAAAAGACCTTTTAACATCTAATGAAAGTCAAATTACACAAATGAAATGAAATTTCTTCAAAGGACTCGAAGCATCAATAAGAAACGGATTTTTTCTTGTTGTTCAGTAGCCTTCGGGCATTTAAGATTCAGAACGAAAAGGGAGTTTATTGAAAAAAGAAATGGGTCCCTTATTTAATTTTTCCCTGCCCTAAATAAATTCAAACGATTCATCTTTTTATATTGTTGGTTTTTGTTTAATAATTGAAAGGGCCATTAAATCTCTTTGCAGGCACAAAGATTAAGACCCGTTGAAAAACCCACCACCAAGACAAGTTTTTGCAATACAATTTTAAACATCTACAGACGTTATTACAGATTTGTTGGTCGATTAAGCTAAACGGTTCGATGCAGCAATTAAATGGCAGGACTTCCGTCTTCCGCCACCCCCAAAAGCTTGCAATCAATCGAGATGACGCACGTAGAAAATGTCGCCAGTAAATATGAATTTGCTCGTAGTCCTGGTATAGTTAACGACCTCGAACATTATTAATGACACTGCGATGGGAAACTTATGATCCAATGTGGGTAAGGTGATGCTTTAGTGTGAGTGTGTAAAAGGGTTCCGAGGACCTATATAATTTACGACATGAAAACTCTCATCCGACTTTGGGGATAAATTAGATTTTGTTAGATAAATACATTACGGGAAATGTATCTGCGAAAGGAAATTTTTTTTTGGGAGCGAAAGGATAATTAATCAAAATATTAGTCCAAGAGGGATTGGCGGGCGACCAGCATGGGGTGAAACCTATGTACGTGAGTAGGTAGATAGATATTGCTTGTGGGTTGGTTATTTATTTGTTAAGTATGGGCTTACTCATGCTTTTCAGCTAATTCAGCTATGAGTGGACAGCGGTGATGAATGCCACAACTTCAGATGGATATTTATTCTCTAAGGACTTGCGGAAAAAAAGGAAATTATTAACCTGTGCAAACCTTGTGATGGGACTATTAATGCAGGTAAGGTTATTCACAATTTAAGAGATGCACACTTGTTTAGTCAGTGAATGCCGGGTAGGGTTTTTGTTTATTTCCCAACGGTTCTGTAAAGCAATGAATATAAAAACATACTACAGATAGAGATTGTTTGTAGTGGTATGCTATAAATATGTATATGCAAAGGTATAGAAAAAAATTTCAAACATATCTTTAAATATTTCATACATAAGAAAGTTAAAGGAATCATCTGACAACGTAGTCAACATACACGAGATACTTTTCTAAATTCCGTATGGTTTGTCCAAAAGCCATTTTTTTAAATCCGTTGCAAAAATCATATGTTTCGTGTGCTTAAGATCCAAAACTAATGTATTTACTAGATTAAGAAATATTGGAAGCTTTGAAAGTCAAAAGACATTTTAAAATCAGTCGAAGGAATCGGCTTTACTTCTGCCAAAGTCAATCTTCAAGATATGATGGATCCCACAATAAGACGAATTTAGGAAAACATGAGCGTACATGAATTAATTGGAAAATTCTTACATCACTTATTTAATAGGGTTGTGATGGATTATCTATGCAGAGTTCCTATAAACAAAAAATAATACCAGATAACAACATGTTCATGGCTTCAGTTGTTGCTCTCAGACTTAGAAGTTCAAGTGGTTAATATTGAGAAACTTCATATACTCCAGCTAGCAAACATTTGTTTTTTTTTTTTAAGAATCACAATATTTCGTCACTGGGTTTGATATGTTATGGAAGCTTAACCCGAATGTTTTCGAGCACGAGGAATCTGATCGCCACCAAACTTAATAAGAAAAGTGGAAATCATAGAAATAGAATTAAAGCTTCTAAACACAATTGACAACAATTTGCATTTATCAATGAGTCCAGAAAAATGGAAGCGAAATGGAGCGATATTTTATGACGGCTTTTAGACTTAATTTGTGTTTGCTAGCCAAAACCTTATTTTTTTTTGAGGCCAGAGAAAACTTGTCATCGGACAATTTAGGCACTTTCTTGGAATTGGTGAAACCTATATCCAAATATAACCACTTCTGCAGACTATTAAACGGCGATGACGAACAACATTCCGATGTCAGGCAGAATTAACCATTCAATATTGGCAATGACAGCGAAAACTGCCAACCACCCGACCTAAGTGAAGTAAGGATAGCAATATCTAAACTGAAGCTTAATAAGCCCCCGGAAATGACGGCCTTCCCGCTGAGCTTTATAAAGCTGGCAAAGATGACTTGGTAAGTAACATCCACCAACTCATAAGCCAAATCTGGTAAATCTGGTATGCTTGAAGAATGGAACCTCAGCATCGTTTGCCCGATCCACAAAAAGAGGAGAAAAGTCTACTCAACATCGCCTACAAGATCCTATCCTGCCGTAATATGTGAACGCCTGAAACCGTTTCAAACAACCTTATCGGACCTTATCAGTGTGGTTTTAGGCCAGGAAAGTCCACAACCGATCAAATTTTCACACTTCGGCAGATCCTGGAAAAAAGTCAAAAAGTCCAAATCGATATCCACCACCTATTTATCGATTTCAAATCCGCCTACGACAGCATTTATAGAGACGAACTGCACAGAGCCATGCGTAGTTTTGGTATACCGCCCAAACTTGTCCGTTTGTGTAGGATGACGATGGACGTTGGACGTTTAAGATGGCTAGGTCATGTAGAACGAATGGACACCAATACTCCGGCTCGCAGAGTCTTCGATTCCCAGTCAGATTTCGGACGCAGTAGAGGAAGACCTCGCCTTAAGTGGCGCGCACAAGTAGAAACCGACCTCATCCAACTTGAAGCACGCAACCCGAGGTTGAAGACAACGTTTTTTCTGGACTTCTATTGCATGTGAATGTAAATTTCAAGATTGGCTATTTGTAAAGGGTTTTTCATTAAGCGCTTCCTATATCTTTACATTTAAATAAAACAAAGTGCGTGGGAGATATCATTGAAATTTTGTATTCGATTGAAAGGCCTATCGTCGATACGGTTATGTATTTCATAAAAGTTTATATGGTGGTTGCATCCGAAATGTCAAATTGTCCATGACTCCGATGGCATAAGTTATGTTGGCTTTGATAGCCGGTGTGGTTTGTGACTTATTCACATAGACCTGTGAGAAAACCTCACAAGACGGGGTCAAATCGCATTATGTTCGCCAGTTCACGTGACCAAAACGTGAGATGACCATGCCCTCAAATCGCTCGTGCAGGATTTCCAATGTGGCTTGAGCTGCGTGGCACTTAGTGCCATTCTGTTGAAACCACATGTCCTTGATGTCCATATCATCCAATTCAGGCCAAAATAAAATGGTAATCATCGACGTATAGTGGTGATAGTGATGGCCTGGCCAACGTCACGTCGTTCCCAAAGAAATATTAATCGATAACGCTCCAGCCCAAAATCCACACCGAACACAATTCGACAATTTTGTTTGATGTACCCATTCATCCAGAAATGGACTTCATCGCTGAAAGTGATTTTACTAAGAAAATTAGGGTCAGTTCCCAACTGTTCCAAAGCCGCGAGGTGGGTCAGTTGAATTTTGTAAGGCTGCAATCTCAAGACACGACGACGCGAAATCGACTGCCTTGGATTACCCTGTATACTTTCACGGACAGCGGCGATATTTTCTGAAGATCTTACGTTTCATAGACGTACGGGTGTTGTTTAAGCGTTTACTGAACCAGTAGACTCAAATTTATCCAACACACTTCGAATAGTCCTCTCGGTAGCTGGATTAGGGGCGAAATGCTCGGAGTATGCGCCTATCCCTTAAAAAAAGAAAACCGTTGCGATTTTATGTATTGTCATTAGCAGTTTTATTAACAATCAGTGCCACAAAAAAGCATCTAGTCTATTAATATAATTGTGATGATAAAGCCAAAACATATCATTCGCAGATAGTTTTCATTCAAATTTATAAAAATTAGCTTCTGCATAATTCTTCCAAGAAACCTTCTCCGCCAGAGCTCTCCAGCTGTTTTGTTAGACTCTAAACCTTAAGCAATTTAATTTCCATAAAAACCATTTAAAATTCACCTCACACTTGTACCCACAGTGTATCACTGAAAAGATACAAAAGTATCTAACACGTGTTTAAGCGGTTCCCATTGAGCTATTAACATTCAAATAGCTACTGATTGTGCTGCTGCCACAAAACATATCACGTGATAATTGATTTTTAATACAATTCGTTGTGCTTCCACTTGTTTGCGCCATTTACACGGGCACACCTTTTTGAAAAGTTACCACACTGCGGTTTCCGAACTTTGCGGTTGCAAATTGGCTAATTGAATGCGATTGCCTTTTATAGTGCGGTCTCTTTTGTGAGTAGGTGTATAATTAAAAGGTTCACTAAAATTTTAGTAGGGTACAAGATTCATGGAAACCCATTTTGATGTGAGTGTGTAAGGGCGTTGTTTTGGTAAGAGCTTTGAGATGAAATAATCTTTTCTTAGTCAATCGCGTTTACACCAGAGAATAACCCATTCTTATTTACGAAACCCTTTCCATCTGAAATACAATCGATATCACATCTCGTCTAGTATGGTGATAGGCAAAATATTATCATCTTGTGGATTGAAGGGTTGGAATTTCCAGATTCCATTTATTTGATGCCCTCTATGTGTCTATTGCCTGCAATCGACTTGTGCTCAATTGGGGCAATTTAATTCCACAAACGCTTAACATATTCTCAGAATGACGGCAAAGCTCTGACTCCATATGGTCACTTCTGCGGTGTGAATCTAAGTGGACACACAAACACACATGCACACCACACTGGGTAAAGTCCTTTCACGTGACAGGAATATTTAATAGAAATGCTGATAGAATTGTGCTCGGGAAACTTAATTACGAACGGTTGACATTTATTTCAGATACTTTGGTCATAAGTCGATTATGGTCAATTGGGGAGTTTGATTAAAACGGTAATTGTCGGTCAATTGGGAATTGACACAATCCCCAGTGAGTTGAGGTGTCCGACAACAGTGAGGTGAGTTAGAGACCGCATCTGAACGAGTTGACCAATTGATTGAGAAACTTTCTTTATACACACAAGTCACGTTTATTGAGTGTGCGATGTGACGTGGGTGTTAAAGATGTTCAAACAGGGGTTATGCAGAAAGTTTCAAAGAACATAATTTTGAACGTAGTGACGAAGTAATCGAAAGGTATTAGATATTGAGTTATGCATTTTTTTTTGATAATTTTTAGCATATTGGAGGAGGTTGACAATAATAGGGGATGATGCTGAGTTGTGGTCATATGTGTTTTATATTTTAAATATATCTACCTGTGTATTTTAATCGACTGCTGAGTAACTGTTAGGTAAATATATTTAAGAACCCAAGAGGTGGACATTTTCAGTGTAAAATTGGTATAAAGGGGTAGTTTCGCAAATTGGCAATGAGGATAAGCGTTGCTATAAAACAGAAGGTTGTGAATGTTTATAATGGCAAGTCTCGGAGCGATAAAAAAAAAAGTTTTAACGGGTATATGTTCTCGTTAAATGTTAATGAACACTTCGGTCTCAGTCCCTATGAGTTTTAAAGCCCAGGGATTGAGAGAAGTAAACACAGGATAGTTACAGATTAGATTTAGAACGACTTACTAAATTTGTCTCTTAGTTTGAAAACAAACTTTAAACGATGAGAATGTATGTAAGAATTTACGGATGAATAGGCGAGCTACTAACATAATTCCTTAAGTAGCGCTTCAATCCGGAATACAATTAGTGCGTTTGAAGTGCTCAACTTGAGGCAGTTACTCCACACAAAACAAACAAAAGGGACGATCCTGTTGTTGATGAACGGTTTTAGGCATTCATATAACGGGTCCGCCATCTAACTTTTTTTTTTTTTTAACTAGTGCTTGTTTCGTGAATGGTACCACTTAGCTCATGTCTGATTCGACAGATAATTAGTTTTATCCTTCCGCTGAACGAATATGGTTGTGTATATGCTTGAACAACGCTGGGAAATATTGCGACATTACTTTGAAATCATGGTAATGTTGCAGAATGTGTGTGAAAATTGCGTGCGGATTTTGGAAGAAGAGAAGCACCGTCAGCTCCGTATGTTCGTTATCTTGTGAATAAAGTGAAAGAAACTGGCATCCTTATCGATAAACCAATGCGTGAAAAGCCAAAAAACAGTGCGTACACCCGAGAATATTGCTGATGTGGCAGAAAGTGTGCGTGAAGCGCCATCAACATCAATTCACCGTCGTTCTCAACAATTGAACATTTCGGAGACATCATTGAGACGAATTTTGTATAAAGACCTTGGTATGACGCCATACAAAGTCCAATTGGTTCAGGATTTGAAGCCAACTGACCATCCAATGCGTTTTCGCTTCGCTAAGTCGGTCTGCGATGCCGAAGATGCCGATTTTGCCAAAAATCCCAAAACGAGTCACTGTTTGGTGATTTTGGTCCAAAGACATAATTGGGCCATTTTTCTTCGAAAATGAGCAAGGAGTGGCCGTTACAGTCAATGGCGATCGTTATCGGGCCATGTTGAACGAATTTTTGTTCACAAAAATTGAAGAGGAGGATATTGGCAACATTTGGTTTCAACAGGACGGCGCTAATTGCCACACAGCCGAAGCTTCACTCGATGTTTTGCGCCCTGTTTTTGAAGATCGCATTATCAGCCGCAGAGCTGATGTCGTTTGGCCACTTCGGAGCTGCGATTTGACACCGTTGGACTATTATTTGTGGGGTGCCGTAAAAGATAAGTGTTACGCCGACAAGCCAGAGACAATTGACGCTTTAAAGGACAATATTCGTGAAGCCATTGGTGTAATACAGCTGCACACAATCGATCATATGCTAAAAAATTGGACCGATCGTGTAGGCAACTGCATGGCCAGCCGAGGCAGCCATTTGAATGAAATTATTTTCCATTATTAACCGGAAGGATTGTACTTTCAAATAAAAAAAAAAATTTCAGAAATTATTCAGTAGTTTTTTTTTTATAGCATTTTCAAAAAAAAAAGTTATTTGGCGGACCCTTTATTACATCAAATAGAATCTTAAAGGGCATCTAGAGCGGTCTTACACCCCTTATCTGGCTCAATTTTGAGAGTCTGCCTTTTTGTGCATCGGGCAAACGATGCTGAGATTCCATTTGTAATTCCTATTTTTGTCCGACAAAATGTTGGTAATTAATTAGTGTATGTTGCTTACCAAATCATCTCCAGTAGCTTTATTTAGGTCGGCAGGAAAGCCGTCCTTTTCAGCGGCTGTGTTAAGCTTAGGTTTAGTTTTAGTATATTGACGTAAATAAATCACCCCAATCGAGGTATCCGTTTGGAGAAATTTCCTAAATGAAAGTTAGTTTCAATCTCAGTTTGATTTTAAAGGATCCATTGCAGAACAAAATAAAAAAGAAAACAAACGCGATCAATTGATTTCGCAACAATTCTTCGACGGACAAATTCAGACGAAATTCAACACATAGCTGTCAAAAATTGCCGATTTAACGCATATCGCCGAAGCAAGGCCATGTGCGTTACATTTAGTCGGAGGATATGTTTGATATGCTAATCAGAACGGAAACCTTGGTAGAAAATTCTTCGATTTCGAACAATACGGAACAAATTTTCTTCCAAGTGGATACCTTAGAATCTCTCAGAGCTATTTTAAGTTCGTACTTCGGTGGCTACTGATAGGTTTTTTCCATTCGTAAAAAAAAGTGGGAGCGTGAGCGCATATAAGGCTAATGTTGGCTAATTTGTAATTAATGCAGATTTTTAAATGTGTACGCTAATCAGATTTAATAAGTTATTGCTCAGCATAACAATGACCGTAGAAGATTTCGAAGTTTATCGTCATCCTTTACTTTGTCCATTCCATTGTATATCCTGGATGGCAGTAATATCTGCTTTGTAGCAGCTTAGAGCTTCCGCTATTTGTTCGGCTGTATATTTTATGTTTTTCCATACCCATATCATGCAGATACGAAGGTCGTAGTCCTTATGCATGTCGTTTAGCATGTTCATCGAGAGAATAAACAATCCTTTCCTAGGCCTTTGTTTACTTTGAAACAAGAAGTTTTCTCCGTGATTGAGTAGATAACTCAAAGCATAGTAGCGTATCCGTAATGGAGGATACGCTACCATCTCTAACCCTTTTGATTCTTGGATGAACTTTATTATAAATATTAAGATTTATAAAAACAATAATGCTACATCTATTAAGACCGTTAGTAATTAAAAACTATATAAAACCTATTCGCAGCAGATATCAACTGACACGCGATGGCTCACTGACTCACTCATCTATTTCATCACGTCCCCATACTATGTCCCTGTCCTGTCAATTCGAAAAACTTTAATTTTCAATCTCAATCAATCTCGTTACATTCCCCACAATGGCGTTGTATTTAAATTAAATAAAAATTTATTCAAGGATAACTCTTTTCTTCTGCTTTGCGCATTTCCTTACTGGCAGTATTAAGTATCCTACCCCTGCACGGACTATGACAAAATACGAAACTATACCTCTATAGGAAATCAGAAAAGCGAGCAAAAAAAAATCAATTGCTGCACAAAGTTACCCTGGGAATATATACCATCGCACTCGGACAATTACAAAATCAATAAACGACATTACCATACTTGCAACTCAGTGCAACCAAAAGGAATAGTTCACCACGAAACTCCGATGCACCTTAGTGCATATTTCTGACGATATTTTACCTTAAATCCGAGTGTATCCACATTTCTCAAGTTTCCCAAAGTTTGCCAAAAATGCCCACCACTCATAAGGAAGCCATATCCTTTTGTGTAAAATTTTCACTTAATCAACTTCAAGCTGTCCCCTGCAATAACCGGACCATTAACTTTCTTTTGTTCACAGGACATTACTTCCCACCATCACTACACTGCACACACACACCGTTAATTGTATTTTTTTCCCAAAAACAGAAGAACAAAATTAATTTATGTCCTTCTCATCTGTGGAGGTTTTAACGAATTTATTCTTATTAGCCAAACGGTACATGCTTTGTAGTTACCTCGATCTGCTTTGGGTACTGTATACAATGAAATTGGAGTTGATTCCTTTTGAATTGAATGAAATCCTTTCATTTGTCATTCACCGAGTTGGAGAATGCAAGTCAGGATAATATATTATTCAAAGAACAACGCGTTGTATTGCTACATTGACTGAGTTGAATCCTGCTAACTAGAAGCAGTTGAGTGCACTACACCATACACTGCATGCGGCACTTTACTTGCATTACAGTGTTTGCAAAGGACCCATTAAAATTGCATATGCGATATGTCAGGATACCCCACCACCCATCGCCCCAATAATGTCCGCAGGACATGCTGCGTTTAAATTCCAATTTACAATCGGCAGCAGAATGATGATTTATAATTCCCAGCGAGCACGAATTGGTTGGTGAGTGGAAGATAGTGCACAGCATACAGATATACACCACGTCCTGCAGGAGGGCAGTCGTCGTAGTCGACGTCATCAGTGTCGCTGTGGTTAGTGTATTCCTTGGTAATCGATGAGATTGGAAAAGATTGATGCAAATAGGTATGCACGAGTAGAAGCGTTTGCATGACTCGAGTGCGTGTGCACTCAATGATTTATTTTTATTTTTTCCAATTCATATTTATTAACTATTGCGGGTTATGGTTGATTGTGAATAATCCGAGAGATACAAATAAAACAAAACGTCAGGAGACAGCGAAATGGAGTAAGCCAAACTTATAAAGGCGTGTACTGATAACAGAACGAAAGACAGCAACGGGTTAACACACAGGTTAACACGAAAGTCCCTCCAAGTTTGGGTGTACTACCTACTCAAAAAAACATTGTTACGAAGGAGTCAAGAGCCTCGAAAAGAACGGAATTTATTGTTGACGACCATGCTAAACAAAATGAGTACAACGACTTTCGTTTCTGCACCTGAAATGTTAGAAAATTTAACAGAAAGGTTCAACCGTAAGCCCATAGCTGATACAAAGCAGACATTACTGTTACCCAAGATAAACGATAGAATGGGCATCGGACATATGCTACGGTCCGTGTTTTAGTGAGCCGAAATACCAAAAAGTCAACAATCTGCATCAAGGTCGAATTCGGCGATATAAGCTTAATATGGAACCAAGCTCCCTTGCCATGCTATGGATTGTTTCTAGAAGCTCCTGAACAAAACTTATATCACTATCTAATGTGCTGGAAGATTTTAACTCATAGGTAGGAAGAAAGGACCTCTTTAGTAGCATTGTTGGAAGACATAGACTACATGATATCACTTCTGGCAATGGAATTAAGCTAATTGGTTTCGGCAGGTTCAGGAATAAACCCAAGAAGTAGAAATCGCTACCCACCACCCTGACAGCATATATAGAGATGAGCTATACAGAGCCTTGTCTAGTTTTGGTGTACCGTCCAAACTAGTCCGCTTGTGCAGGGTGACTATGGACTATTGTTGCTGCGTCTTCATGGTCGGAAACGACACATAAGACACCAAAAACAGCATTTTGGCATGGCGATGCACTGTCATGTGACCTCTTTAATCTCATTCTTGAGAGGATTGTTCAAAACTCATGAACCAACACCAAAGGCACAATCTTCCATAAATCGGTGCAACTAGCTTAGGCCGACGATATTGACATCATTTTTCGGACACAAAGAGATGTCAAAAAAAACGTTTTGCGGATATAGAACAGGAAGCGGGTTTAGCTGTAAATGAGGGAATGACCGATTACACACAACATTGACGAATTGGACAGAACTTTAGAGTTTGGAGTTAGTACGGGACTTTGTCTACCTCGGCTCCGCCATTAACTCTGACAACAATATCTAGTCAGAAAGTAAACGAAGAACCACTGATTCTTCGGGATAAGAAGGCAATTCGGTAGTAAATCCCTCACTCGATCTACTAAGGAGATCCTATATAAGACTCTGATCAACCCAGTCCTTCTCTACAGCATTGGTCTTTTTCGGGCCAGTACAAATCTAATTGCGGTCAAACCGTAAGGAGTTTTGTAAAAGTTACGGAACACAATATTTGGGCCATTTCATGTTCTATATTACATCCATATAGAGTTTTCACCCCCTCTTTTGGAAGTGTTTTCTTTTGTCCACATCGCGAAGCACTTCCTACTTGTTGGAATTTTTTTATTTTAAGGATGGAATGCCATCCAGGAAATACGATTGGATAGGGAAGGCGGGAAAAAGAAAATGAAAACCTGTGACATCTACTGCAAATATCCGGATGTAGATTTGTTTTAAATGGCAGGCTAAGGCAAAAACTCATATGTTTTCAAGAAATTAACCCGCATCGAACCCAAATTCGCCTAATATGAGCTCCGACGGAGGAAAAAGATGTTATAGCTATAAAGACTGCTTTTACGAGCTCCTCAACAAAACTTTAAGGGACAACGGAAATACGATCTTAAAATATTTTAACATAAAGCTTAGTACGCTGCTCGAGCTTAATTTTAGCTCCCATACAAAATTCTCTCCAAAAATTAGCTGAGCTAAATTTAAGCGAATCCATTTAGCCGAGCGGTACGCTGCTTCAGCTAAAAAAATCAAACATTCATTTCAGACTGTACTGGATGTATCTGTCACAATTTAGCGCGCCCATAAATAGTTCGGGACATTTTCTCAAGCTAAATTTTGACACATCGTATTGTTTTTTTGTTTTTTTTCTGTTGTGCTTTTGAGTTGCTGAAATAAACTTATTTTTCAAAGAACAGCTGTTTGTTGTGACACTTATCCACAAGGCACTCTATGTCAAAATTTAGCGAGGATTTTAGCTAGTGTTTGGAGAGAAATAATGGAGAGCAGCTAAAATTTAGTTTCGCTCGAGCAGCGTACTAAGCTTGAAGGTAGAAAGAGTAGAGTTGTTGCAAAACACAACCTAGACGACAACACGTCTGGCAACGGACTTAGACTAGTTTTCATCACTGCGGAACGAGCTTCTGCCACTACATATAACCAGCACACGGCTTCCTCACCTCGAGACATCAACCATCAAATTGCGGTAGACGGCACGCAAACAGTACCTATTTTGGAAGTCCAAATTTTCGAGGGGCTAACATCGACTCGGACCACTACCTTGTTGCAGCAAGAATGCGAATATCCACTACGCCACTAATCAGAAATACTGTGAAAAAATTTAATCTCGAAAGACTACAATCTCCATGTTCTTCGCAAAACGCGTATCTCTTAACCTCTCCATGTATCTAATGTCGAGGAACAATGGCAATAAGCCATCATAAACCCTTAGTTTGATGAAGAATTCCGACAGATCCTCGCAGTCAAAAACGATACCTAAAAGATTAAGCTGCAGGTGAAGACTAGAGCTGTCATTGAGCTCTATAAGCAAAGAAGGAATAATATACCGGCTTTTCAGTAAGAACAAAATTATTAGAAAACAGCGCGATCGAAGACATAGAGGTGCAACTCCAGGAAGATATTCGCAATTTTTATCAAAGTGTAAAACGTCAAAGCCAGGGATACAAGCCGCCAAAATAATTCTGTCAATTTGGACAAGAAAATATTTTAGCTGAGACACAGTCGATGCTGAGAATTTAGAAGGACCATTTCTGACAGTTAAACCGTGACTAACAATCACCCGCTGTCAGGCTGAACGACCCGTCTTATATTGGGAATGACAGGGAAAACTACCAAGAACCCGACCTCAGTGAAGTGAGGAAAGCAATATCCAAACCTAAGCTTAACAAGGCAGCCGAAAATGATGACCCTCCCGCCAAGCTTTATAAGCCGACGGCGATAACTTGGTAAGTAACATTCACCAACTCATAAGCAAAATTTGGTCGGATAAAAGTTTGCCTGAAGAATGGAACCTCAGCATCGTTTGCCCTATTAACAATAAAGGAAACCCTCTGAACTCCCCGAACTACCGAGGCTTAGGTCCCCTAAATATCATCTACAAGATCCTATGAGCAGTAATATATGGAATGCCTGTATGCGTCACAGGGACCGTATCAAAAGCGGATAAAGGAAGCATTGGTGTTTTTCAGAGAAAATATCTACGGAACCGAATTAAAGGGTTCAACTAGAGGCAGTTAGCTTAGGATTTGGCTAGTTGCTGGAAACTTTATTTTTCTTGAAGTTTTAAGAAGCCTTATAATTTGATGGCGTCTTATTAGGAGGGCAGTATCAACAACCTTCAATTCTGTTCAATGCTCTTTGTTTTGTATAGCTTTGGGGCGAAAGCTCTACATAACTTAAAACTCAAAGTGTTATCGAAGCTATTGCTTCTCCAACATGTACACGATAGCTAAAAGAAAATTTGCAGAGATTATACCATCAAATCTTCTACTAAACCTGTGGATTTTTTTACTTGGAATGGTTACGTTATCTACTTCTTAAAATAAAAACTAAAATGTCAAAATTCCGCGGACAAGTGCTACAAAAGCTCTGCAGGACTTGTACCTACTTGTTTCAAAATAATAAAAATTTTAACCTTATAAATGAAAGATCGTTTCATGCACCCTTATGGAACTTGTTACCTCATCGATAAAGAAGAACAAGACGTTGTTGTTGATCAATCTTCACCACTTTGAAATATGAACTGGCAATTGCCAACCTGCAACTATTGTATTAATATAGGACTGCAGAGCTCCGTAAACTGTGTCAGATTCCTGCCTACGAGTAAAAGCTTTGTATGTTTTCACTTATAACGCATTCAATGGAATTTTTATAAAAGCCGGGAATACATTTCTGATAGCTCTTACTGTCTTAAGATTGCCTTGGTTTCCAATAAGGTCATCAAGCAACCTTGTTAAAGTACTACAACTTTGAAGCTGATCATATATCTTCAATTGTTCAACTAGTTACGACCCTATAATCAGTTTCCAATGGCTCAAACCACAAGACCTTTAAACGTTCATAGTCGTCGGTCATTTCTATGGACACATCAAAGACGACAACAGCTTACTCTACCAATAAATCTTCAATTTTCATGACTCAACAAAATATATAACAACAATTTTATTTGCACCCTTAGATCTAGGTAAACTACTTCAGGCCAAAGGATAGTAAACTGGTGTTTCTTCCTCGCCCTAACAAAATCCAAATAAAAGTAAAACCACAAATGTCCAGAACCTGGACACACTTTAGTGTTCTCCAACATCTCAAGTTCGTCTCGCGTAAGTCGTTTATGATTTTGACTTAAGACCAGGAAATCCCGGTACCTTCATGAGAGCACACTTCCCCTACCATATCCATCTGAAGAGCCGAAGAAAATCCAGGAGATTGATAATAAAAAGGAAAATATTCCAAACGACGGAACAAAAACAAGTCCTTGTAGGTATAACCCAAATTCTACAGCACAACTACTCCGGCAGGTTAGGTGGTGGGTAGCATAAATCGATCCTATCCCACAATCTATTCGAATAAACCTCCTTCATAAAAAAAAATCCCAAACTCACAGGGAACTCCACCTCAACACATTGTTTTCACTTTCTTTTCGGTTTTTATGTCCTTTTCTGCCGTAGAGTTTATGTCATGTTGTCCTATAAAACAAGAACAACCTATAAATGCGAACACAAAAAAGGACATTCCACTGGCCAGTGTGCCTGACATTAAATAGTGTTCCGTGCTGCAGTAAATATTTGACAAACTTTTACCAACATTTTAAGCTGACTACAACCATGTCCTCGAGAACGGAAGTCATCTATTTTCCAATGGCACACAATACCAACAAAACAATAAGCAACAACAAAATAAAAAGGACACCAGCGACTAAGGACTACGACTACGCCGATGACGACGACGACTAGTAAACATGCAACAAAAGTTTAACAAATGGCCTGCGTCATTGATTTGCATAGTGCAATAATTTTGCCTCCCTCTGTGCCAGTGTGCACTGTTGCTTGTTATCCTTCGCTATATGTACTCGTATGTGTGCCAAGAAAAAATATTTTTTTAAAGGAAAAGCTTGTGATTTCTGGCATCACAACCACACCGACCATGGGGACTTTTTTTTTCGTTTTATCAACGAATGTCTCATTTCGAACACTGGCTGTCTGTCGTTAAGCATATTTCGAGAAATGTAGACGATGAGTGTAGGTAGTACTCTCCGTATCTAGGATATGTATTCATACTCCTTGGAGTGGAAACGAAAAAAAAACACTCAAAATAGGGAAAAAGGAGTTTAACGTTGAAATGTCTGAATGCAATTTGCAGTGAATCCTTGAATGTGTTTTCATTTCCCTTTTAGATACAACAGGCACATGCAGATACCGGCTATGAGTTGATATTCCGTTATTATTATTTTCTGTGAATCAACCTTTCGGGAGGATTAATGTCTTAGAGTGGCATACGGCATTTGAGGCGGTAGACTGTTTTCAGACAGTCTGTAGATTGGTTTTCGTGTCTTTAAGTGTGGAGTTTGTCTCGTTGGAGGAAAATTAAAACTGCGGATTAAGGATTGTGAGCGGAAGGATAGTAAGTAAGCACAAAGGGAAATATTTATTTAATTTCCAGAACATGTATGGGAGGATGCGGAAATATAGTACAGCTGAAGCTTAAGGTTATTACATCGAAACTCTTTGATGTAACTGGGATTAGAAAGAAGAGGATTAAATTAGTGGGGTGCATTCATTACATCACTCAGAGGACACAACAGTTAGATTTAATTATTAAAACCTTGCATAACTGTTTGTCCAAATGGAATCAGGGCGAAAGGTGACTCCAGGGATATGAATAGCGAGGGTTTCCTGATTCAAATTCCGAAAGTAAATAACACCTATTTCTCCACTCCCCACCTCTTGCGAAAGTCTGACAAAAATCCAAAAGTATTAACAGGGCGCGCCATCTTTTATGTCGGTATGTAAACAATGGATAACTTTGAAATTTATCTACCGATTGACTTGAGTCGACATGTCCAGCGTCAATTCATAAACAACGCGCCGAAATACATAGATATGCTGTGCATTGCAAATAGTCGTTGTTAAGTTGTGTTAACGTGCATCTCGTCGAAAGCAATGTCGGAAAACGCTATTCGTCATTATTTGTGTCGAATGTTATTAAGCACGGTATAGCCTGAGCTCGTCGAATGCAGCTCATCAACGCCAAAGACGTTACAATGAACTATTTGAAGCGGTATTAGAGAGTGTTGTCGAGAACCCATATTTGTCGTATCGTCAACGTGCTCAGAACTTTGGGATCAGTAGAACCTCCTTGCGGCGCGTTTTGAAGGATGATTTGAATTTGTTTCCGTATAAAGTGCAATTAACTTAAAGACCGTCCAAGTCGCTTGGAATATGGCCAACCAATCAGTCGCTAAAATAATTAATACTGAACCGGACTTTGTTAAGCAAATGTTTATGAACGTTGACAAGCTTAATTAAGGCATTTTGGGAAAGGAGAATACACATGAAAATCCATGAATCATCATTGCATGGCCAAACAGTGACTGTTTAAGTCGGCGCGAGTTTGCAACAAAACCATCATTGGTCCATTTTTATTTTGACATTCTGGCGGAAATGACGGCTTTCATGCCGAGCTTTGTAAAGCCAGTGCAGATGACTTGGTAATCAACATTCAGCAACTCATAAGAAAAAATTGGTCTGATGAAAGTATGCCTGAAGAATGAAACCTCAGCATCGTTTGCCCGATCTACAAAAAAGGAACTGCACCAACTACAGAGGCACACGTCTCCACAACATCGCCGACAACTTGAAAGGCCCTTATAAGTGTGGTTTTAGGCCAGGAAAGTCCACAACTGATCAAATCTTCACACTTCGGCAGTTCTTGGAAAAACCCTACAACCTATTCATCGATTTCTAAGCTGCATACGACAGCATTTATAGAGACGAACCATACACAATCATGTCTAGTTCTGGTATACCGTCCCAACTCGTTCGTCAGTGGAGGATGCGAATGCTCGCTGCTCCTGCTCATCAAGGACGGAAAGGACGACATATCCGATAGCAAAAAGGATTTATGCAAGGCAATACACTGTCATGTGACTTCCTCAACCTGATTCTTGAGAGGTTTGTGCAAAACTCTCCAGCCAGCATCAGAGACACAATCTTTCTTAAATCGGTGGAACTACATTACATACTTCCATACGCCGACAATATTGACATCATTGATGGTACTCAACGTGATTTCATAGCCGCGTTTGCTAGTATGGAGAAAGAGGCGGCAAAAATTAACCTAACCTATTAACCTGTAAATAAGTGTAAAACCAAGTATATGCTGTCAAGACGAAAGGATACACAACATCGACGAATTGGACAAAACGTCACCATTGACAGATATAATTCTGAGTTATAGTTCGGGACTTTGTCTTCCTTAACTCTGACAACAACAACATTCAGAAATTAAACGAAGAATTGATCATCCATTCCTGCGGCGTTGAAGCAAGGACCGTATCAAAAGTGGATGAAGAAATCCTTAGTCGATTTGAGAGTAATTTTTTTGAAAAATCTTCGGTCCCGTCCTCGTCCTCAATAGAAACCGACCTCAACCAACTTGAAGTGCGCAACTGGAGGCAGTTAACTAAGGACCGAGCTAAATGGAGAGGCATGTTGGTTGAGGCTCAGATTCATTCCGGAATATAAAAGAAAAAGGACATTTTTTGAAATCTTATTGAAACTACACGATGAATCGAGAAGATAAATATTTCATAACCACTATAATAATTTTGTTATACCTATTGGGTTTAACCCCAAATTTAAGGCAGTTGACACACACGTCAAAAATGGAACATCATTCTCAAAGTATCCCTTTTATTATTTTAACTTAATTTTACAATATTCGTTTAGATTTCTTTAATTAAATGCCATTCCAAATTATTTAATAAAGTGAGGCTTACATTCTTAAATTAAATAACCCCCTTACTCTTAAAAGGTTAATTTATGTTTAATGAACATTCTTCTTTAAGGACGAAATAAAGTGAGGCCATTAGCTTTTCAAATTCTTCCTGTTTGACGCAATAATAATGTGAAACCGTGTGTTCTCTTTTTCCATCTCTCTAAAAGGATGTTGAATATAAAAATAGGTATCCATAGGATACACAAGGGTATGTGTAGATTCACAACAAAAATATGAATATAGTCGTATCTTTGTATCTTTTCCCTATTGATAGTGTGCTCTCGTATGTCTTCTAATATGTATGCAACGGTAGATGTTGTAAATTTTCTGAGAATTATGTTTCGGTAGGTAAGTACCTAGGTATGTCAGATTCAGTTAAGTTAGATAGGAACAATTTCGTTTAGTTGTAGGAATTTTTTGAAAATAAATAAATAAAATCGTTATCGTTGTTGAAAAGGAGGAATCAGCAAATAACGTTTTAGGTATGATGTTACAGTATGAAGGGATGGCAAGCACTTGAAGTATAGCGGACTTCAGCCAGACTGAACTTAGGATGTTTTCAATAGTTTTTTAGTTTTATGACGTCTCTGAAGAGTTCTCTGTCGAATTTTGAGTAAATTATTCATTGAAGTGTGATGACTGGAACTAGGGCAAGCAGGTCTTTAAAAGTAGGGCTCCACATAATATCAGACCTAATGTGTAAAGGGTGCCCGATTATTCACGCAAAATGTAATTTTGATAGAGAATGCAGATTTTTAATTAAAAAGCTTCAATTTTTATTGATTCATAGAGTATGGAGATCGGGGTTATGAATGGAATTGCAAAATACAAAAAGAAAAATGGCCGCCAACGCTTTGCTATTAGCATGTAATATTTGATTTAAATGTTTGTATGAATGTGGCTATATTCCATTAATACACCGCTCAATTTCCTCTTTCAAGGCGTTTGTGGTTATGAGCTTGTTTGCATAGTCCTTTGACTTCAAAAAAAACATAAAGAAAAAGTCCAATGGCGTTAAATCGCAAGATCTGGATGGTCAAATCTTATCGCGAAAACGGCCGTCTTGTTAAAACCACATGTTGGTCACATCCGTACTTACTTACTTAAGTGGCGCTACAGTCCGGGATGAACCTGGGCCTCGACCAACATGCATCTCAGATTAGCCCGGTCCTTAGCTAACTGCTTCCAGTTGCGCACTCCAAGTTGGTTGAGGTCGGTTTCTACTTGTGCGCGCCACTTAAGGCGAGGTCTTCCTCTGCTGCGTCCGACGCACGTCTGGCTGGGAATCGAAGACTCTGCGAGCCGGAATATTGGTGTCCATTCGTTCTACATGTCCTAGTCATCTTAAACGTCCAATTCGGAGTTTTTTGACTAGGGGTATGTCGCTGAACAGCTCGTATAGTTCGTGGTTGAATCTTCGTCTCCGTAGCCCGTCAACGCAAACGGGACCGAAGATTTTTCGAAGAATTTTTCTCTCGAATCGACCAAGGATTTCTTCATCCACTGGGATGATCAGGGTCTTATATAGGATCTCCTTAGTAGTTCGAGTGAGGGCTTTACTACTAAATTGCCTTCTTAGCCCGAAGAAACAGCGATTGGCAAGAGTAATTCTTCGTTTGATTTCTGACGAGATGTTGTTGTCAGAGTTAATAGCGGAGCCGAGGTAGACAAAGTCCCGTACTACCTCAAAGTTATATCTGTCAATGGTGACGTTCTGTCCAATTCGTCGATGTTGTGTGTCCTTTCGTGTTGACAGCATATACTTAGTCTTACCCTCATTTACCAATTAAACCAATTTTTTCCGCTTCCTTCTCTATACTAGCAAACGTGGCTATGACATCACGTTGAGTCCTACCAATGATGTCAGTATCGTCAGCGTATGCAGTAGTTGCACCGATTTATGGAAGATTTTGCTTCTGGTCTTGGCTCCGGGAATAATGCTCTATCCTCTCAAGAATGAGATTAGAGAAGCGAACAGACCAGCGAAATTTCTCCATCGTCATCCTGCACAGATGGACGAGTTTGGGTGGTATACCAAAACTAGACATGGCTCTGTATAGTTCGTCTCTATAAATGCTGTCGTATGCGGCTTTGAAATCGATAAATAGGTGGTGGTATCCATTTGGACTTCTTGGGTTTTTTCCAGGATCTGCCGAAGTGTGAAAATTTGATCGATTGTGGACTTTCCTGGCCTAAAACCACACTGATAAGGGCCGATCAGGTTGTTGGCAAACGGTTTCAGGCGTTCACATATTACGGCAGATAGGATCTTGTAGGCGATGTTGAGTTGACTTATGCCTCTGTAGTTGGCGCAGTTCAGAGTGTCTCCTTTATCTTGTAATTTAGGCACCAAGAAAACTGGGTTATAATGTCACGATAACGAACGCAATTAATTGTTGCTGCCTGACCAGCCGCATTTACGAAGGGGAATGGTTCGACAATGCCTGCAGACCAAAATCCGCACCAAACAATCTCAACAATTACTCTTGGGTTACTTGGTCAGTAGCCTTCGGTTCTTGAGTCAATTGAACTTTGTAAGCATGAAGTTTCAAGTCTTTTGTGAGAATTCGCTGTAGAGAGCTGCAGCTGAAAAAACCTGAATTATTTTTGAGGTTGCTGTTATAAAGAAAAAAACAGCAGTCTTGTGCTTGCTTTATTCAGATAGCCAGTGCGATACGGGAAGAAATGAAATGCTTCGACACTCGTCAATACCAGTCACACAAAATTTGGTACTGGAAAACTTGCCTAAATTTACACACCATTAAGGTGCCGTCACACCATGCAAGGAAAGTGCTTGCAGCAAGCGGCGTTTTCTTGCTCGCAAACACTTATTGAGCAAACTTTCTGCAAGAACTTTTCGGGTCGTTACAACATGCAAGTGCAAACGCTTGATGCAAGCGCTTGCCGCAAGTGATACTTCTTCGATTGCTGTGATTTGTGGACGGGTTTTGATCATATTGTGTTTGAAGAAGTAGCACACAAATGTTCAAAAGACATAAAAAAACATATGAGAAGGTTACAATATACTGTGCTAATCAATCGTTGAATACCCTTTCCCATTTCATCCTTAAATTAACCATCCCCAAAAATTGGGCGTGTCACCACATCTTGTTCAGAAAGATTATTTTAATATCTTATGATTCTACAAAAAAAGGACGTTTTTCTATGGGATATGTTTTACACAGGGGTTTTTTAGGGTAACGCCCCCCAAAAATTGGGCGTGTGTTAAAATGGACGAAAGGTTGATGGTATTCTTCTCGAAATATTTTCATCAAAAGTTTTTTCAACTTTTCAAACATTCTATCTATTTTTCACGGCAAAGCAGGCGCTCCCGTCGAACTGTCAAATAACTATAAACACACAATGCAAACTTTTTTGTTTTGCTTCAAAAACCAGGTTGCTTGGTAGAAAATTTAAACTTGAAGCTACATACCGTGCAAGCGGCAAGCGCTTGCTACAAGTGATTTGCTTGAAAGCAAAGGCTTGCATGAACTAATCACACCATGCAAGCCTTCGTTGTGCAAGCGTCTGCTTGCAAGCATATCACTTTAGCAAGCGCTTTCATGCAAGGACTTTTCGGGACGTCACACATTCAAGTTGTGATTGAAGCAAGGATTTTACTTGCTGCGAGCACTTTCCTTGAATGGTGTGACGGCACCTTTAGAATAATTTCCCTTCTATTCTGTTCTGTATTCTTTTATTCTGTTCTGATCTCAGATTTTCGGATCGTCATATAAAATTGTGTATTTGTAACTCGAAGTAGATATTTTACAGAAAATCAACCCATCATCAACCATTAATATGCCCAGACCCAGGCACAACCATTTGTAACTAGATTTTCTTAGGGCATAGATTCGTTCAAAACCAATGATTACCACGATTATGGTGCAAGATCAATCGAGACGAGAATTCTAGGAGCACCAGTTGAACAGCGGATAGCATAAGATTTTCTAGAACCAATCACCTTCCTTGCGAGGAAGGTCTACGAAAAGGCCTGCGAACGGCTTACGTGCGAATCTGCAATGAACACGAAGGTTACAAGGAACATAATCAGCCCTACCAAGGTATCCATTCGAAAGAAATTTGTTTTTTCTACCAAGGTTTCGGTTCCGATAAGCATTCTGAACTGATCTACCGAAATAATTTATCGCACATGATCGCTTGGAGTACAATGCGTCAAGTCAAAAATTTTTGATAGCATTTTTTTTATAATTTATAAAGGAAAAAGAAAAGTAGAAAAGAGGAGATACCGACGTGCGTTGGTTTTTGTAAATTGTAATGGAGAGGAAAAACTGAGTTTGGTTAAGCATTCCACTTCCACATTCGTGTTGTTCGGTTTAGGAATGAATTTCTATATTTCATAGTACGTCCGAAGATAGGCTTGAGGTTGAACTGATTAGCATTCGTGGCACGGCGGGTATTACGGTTGAATTGTTAAAAGGGCGGAATGCAACTGGCTATTTAGTTAGTGCATTTGTTGTTGAAATATCGGTAAAAGAGTGTAAGACAGGAGATATTCCTACGATGGTTTGATCTCCTACCAATTTTATCGAACGCTTTTGTACGCTTTTTGAACGCTGCACCTAACCATATGAGGGCGTTGAACTCAAGTTTGGGGCGTATGTAAGCTTTATATATTGAGGGTTTAAGGAAACCTAGACATTTCGCTGCATTTTTAGCGATTAAAATATGGGGTCGTTCCAACCAAGGTCGTTACTAACACACATACCGTATCTGGAAAGTTTTTCGGTTTCGACGATGCAAGTGCCATTCATAGATAATGGCTGTAAATTTTGGTTTCGCTTGGATGACAGACGACAGCATTGCATTTTGGAAGCATTTAATTCCACTCTATTAGATTTACCTCATTCAAATATGCTGTCGAGGTCGGAATTTAATGAACTTAAGATATTTTGTCGTTTTTGTTCGACATCCGAAGGTGAAGGGCGTGAATCCGAAAACGAAGATGAAAAGCTGAGAGTACTGTCATCAGCGAAGGGATGGATTGTATTGGATGTTACAGACAATATGTCATTAATACAAATGAGAAATATTATCGGAGACAAAACGAAGCATTGGGGAACGCTAGAATTTATTTAGGGAGTAGCAGACTTCAAGCCGTACAAAACTACTTGAATTGAACGTTTCGAGAGGTAGTTTCTAATGCATTGATGAAAAGTATCACCGATACCAATAGCACGCATTTTCGTCAAAAGGACTTGATGCCTAATGTCAAATGCCTTTAATATGTCAAGTGCAATGATCTTGTTTTCGCCACTTAGGTGGATGCATTGGTTCCACTTTTGGGTGAGATATGACAATAAATCACCAGTGGACCTGCTACGAAAACCATATTGTCGGTCATTGAGGAGTTTTCGTGATTGAACTCTGACAACAATAACTCGTCAGAAATTAAACAAAGACTCCTGCATACCGCTGTTTCTTCTGGCTAAGAAGGCAATTTGATAGTAAAGCCCTCACTTAAACTACTAAGGATATCCTAGATCATCCCAGTCCTGCTCTACGGCGCTTAAGCATGGACCGTATCAAAAATGGATGGAGAAATCCATGGTCGATTCCAGAGGAAAAGTCGAAAAATCTTCGGTCCCGTTTGCGTTAACGGGCTATGGAGACTAAGATTCAACTAAGAACTATACGAGCTGCACAGCGAAACGCCCCTAGTAAAAAAAACTCCGTTTAAGATGGCTAGGACATGTAGAACGAATGGACACTAATACTCCGACTCGCAAAGTCTTCGATTTCCAGCCAGACGTTGGACGCAGTAGAGGAAGACCTCGCCTTAAGTGGCACACACAAGTAGAACCCAACGTCAACCAACTTGGAGTGCGCAACTGGAGGCAACTAGCTAAAGAGCGGGCTAATTGGAGAGGCATGTAGGTTGAGGCCCAGGTTCATTCTGGAATGTAGCGCAACAAGTAAGTATTCATTGAATTTCTTTCAAAGTTGTGCGACAAAGAATTGTTGGGAAATTAAACAAAAGCGATTGTATGCTCCAATTATTTTATTTTGCAGCAAATACCTCGAAAGCAAATGGAGTTCCGATTGGAACTGACGTGCGTTCCGGTATTCTTCTGAACGGATACCTCGATGGGACTTTTAAGGGATGTCCCTAAATTAAATTTTAGACAGACTGATTGGTGCCGATTTCAGCGTTGCGCCACCAGAAAATATAGGAATTGTCCTTCCTCTTCTAGTATTCCTTGCAATAGGAATCTTTCCAACGAGGAGTGGGATTCCTATATCGGGAACATAAACACGGTGGTATTTCAAGCTATGGAGTCATAAATTCCGAAAATCAAATCGAAAAATAACATTCAATGTTATCTAAACCATGACATTAAGACCCTACAGACACACAAAAGCTTTTTGATCACTCAGATAAATCGAATACAACGTCAATTTCTAAATCAATCGCACAATGCGGAGCTACAAAGATTAAAATCCTTTCTGAGGAATGTGAAGTCTCTGTTAAGCCAGCAGTTTAAGAATAGTGTCAACGATTATTGGAAAAAAAACGTGCTGAAAGCATATTAAAATCAGACGGCAGGAACATGTTTCCAAAAATAAATAAAATGTTTAAACCAAGTAACGTTATCAAAATTCCTAAACTGAAGATACCACTGTCTTCTCAGATGCTTTTATCCCAGTTAGGGATTAATATATCAGGTAATCCCATCATCAATAACCACTATATTATAGATAGTGGAGCAGACAAGCTCAAAGTAATTGGCTCTCATTTTGAGGCGGTTCACGCCAGGGAACTTCCCAGCTCCAAATCGGTCGAAGTAAGAGATGAACTATAGATATTTCACAATAGCGAGATCCCTACTTTATTGACATTTTCTGAGCGGTTAAAGGCTGACGAACTGACAGATGAACAGACTTACAATTACTTCACGACCCTCGACGACTTGACTGAAATATTTAGGAAAAAAAATACAAATTTTTGGTGCAACAGGCTCGTTAGTACCCAGGGCCTAGCTTTCTCACAACCATTCATGTGTGCGTGTGTACTTCTTGCACGATGGCGGGACCTCCTGTTTTATGCCGACTCCGAACGGCTAAGTTGAGATAAGCTATTCTTGACAATTGATACTACTCGGACGATTTGTCAGATCATTACGAGAGGAGGGCCAGTGAAAAATCAGTTAGGTGTTGCTACGGCTGGGAATCGAACCCAGACCTTCTGCGCGGCAGTTCATCACACTAACCATCGCGCCACTGAGCCCTCTATTTAGGAAACTAAACACTAAAAGGTCAAGTGGTTTGGATAATATCCCAAACATCGTGCTTAAGCATATACCAATTGATATCATACGGCAATACTGCGTTATCTTTAACAATCTGCTAAATAACTACTACTTCCCTAGTTGCTGGAAAGCTGAGGGTACTGTAATCAGCGAAGAGATTGATTGGATTAGTTGTTACAGACAATAGGAACGCCAGCATTTATTTAGAGAGCAGTAGACATAAAGCTGTACAAAACTACTTGAATTGAACGCTTCGAGAGGTAGTTTCTAATGCATTGATGAAAAGGATCCTTCTGATCCTTCTAACTTTAGGCCTATAAGTCTCCTGCCTAATATCGGGAAGATGTTTGAGGTAGTTATTAATAAATCTATTTTGTTCGTTTGTAATGAAAAGTAGATTATACCGCGGAATCAATTTGGGTTCAAAAGAAATCACTCGGCAGTGCATGCTATTACAAAATTGATTTCGGATATTAATTGGAATCTCAACGCCAAAAGATGTACAGCTGCCTGTCTAGTGGATATCGAAAAAGCCTTTGACACGGTTCGGATTGACGGGTTAATTTACAAACTTATTCGATATGAATTTCCATCTCATCTTACAAAGATGATAGCATTGATATACGGAAAGAAATTTGTTGTAACAGATAGAGAATACTCGACAGCTGAAGTTTTTAATGTCCTTAATGGTCTATTTCAAGGCACAGTAACTGCTCCACAGCTCTTCAATGTCTACATTTCTGATATACTTAGGGAACTCGATAATTCATTGGCATTTGCCGACGACGATACACTGTATGCAAGCGGCTCAAAAATTGAAGACATTCAAATCCAACTTCAAAGCAAGTTTGATAGGTTTCAAGCTTTCTGCTCCGAATGGAAGCTTAAAATAAACTATACGAAATGTGAAACCATGCTGTTCCGCACCCCAATAAGACGCGGTAATTCAGATTTGAGACGCAACTGGAGAAATCTCAAAATAACGAGTTCAAATAGTCTTCGGATCGAGTCGAGGACCGTGGTTAAATATTTAGGTGTTCATTTGGACAAGTTTCTGTATTACAATGAGCACATAAATATTCAATAAGACAAGGCAAGAGCGGCATTCATGTCGCTAAAAAGCCTGTTTTATTCAAACTATTTTAGATCCGATGTGAAGATCATTTGTTACCAAGCATTCGTTCGTCCAATTCTGACTTATGCGAGTCCAGTGGGGTTGAACATTAACCCATCGTATATGGAAAAACTTCGAGTGTTCGAGCGCAAATGGCTTAGAGCCTGCACACAGTTGTATAGGAGTGCACATTCCGATTATAGGCATTACGTCTCAAACATAAGACATAACATATTACGTCTGGATGCTTCCGCCGGTGTGTCCAGAATTGACAATGTCATTCTAGATCTTGTAAGGAATCACTTTTTTCGTTCGGCAAGTGTTAGCGAAAACGAATTAATCTCTGGATTATTCTATCCGAATCCTGGGTATTTCAGAAACGCCTTGGAAAGTGGATACATTCCGCCAGAAACATTTCTGTTTCTGGATGCATATGGCTACCTATCGGATTCAACGAACGTTCCAATAATATACCATGCTGCAAGGAGAGCAACAGATAAAAGGATCCTTTATGAGCCTTTTGAGTCGGGGGACGGGAATACTGATTAGCATACCTGAAAGCGACAAAAGTAACATTAACAGGTTAAATAGAGACCGATACTGGTGGCTAGACTGGGCTGAAGCCGATACTTAGGTTAGGTAAAACTAGGCCCTGACATATGATCTCTGATCTAACGATGACTTGTTAGCGATGGAATAGAGATCACATGACAGGGCCTAGATAGGTTATGTTAGTCTTGTAGGTTTTAGTTTTATATAAAAAAAAAACTTGCGACTGTCTTCTAATAGGTTTTGATTCACATTTTCCTATTTTCAAACAATAATACAAAAATTCACAAAAAATATAAAAATTGAATTAAACGAACAAATTATATATCATGTATTGCGAACCATAATGGTCTTTTACTTTGGCAAATGTTAAAAATGTCTAGTCTTTAAGTTTATTTAGGCTATTAATTAATATTAAAGAAATTGTGAATAAATAAACGTTAAAAAAAATACCTCGATAGGACTGATTAAGATCATAAAAGGTCAACTCTTAGACAGTTACAAGTTACTTAGATATTCATCCAGAGCTTGACTGAGTTATAATTTCATTGAGAACGGATTCTTCTTCAAGAGAACATTTATCAAGAACGGATTTTTAGTTAGATTCATCTATTGCGGATTTACATTTGCTGTTAAATAACTATCCAGAGCGTGTTACAGATAAAATTTCACATACGTTCGGATGCGGATTATATTTCCATCAAGGACGAATCCTTCTACAAGAAAGCATTCACCTAGAGTTACAATTCAATAATTATCCAATGCGGATACAATTGTAATTAAAACTCCGTCCAGTGTGGAACAATTTCAAGAAATGACATCTCGCGACTCTGCTTTAGACTGAGCTCAGATGAGAGTATAATTAAAACCAAAAATAGGTTAACTGTTCGGAATCAGTTTTCATGAAAGCCACGCCACTTTTTTTTGTCAAATTTAATTCCTCAAATGCAGTACATCTCAAGACTTGTATTAAAATTCAATCACCCGCTCTCACGTTTTTAGTTCTCAGCAGACTCTCAAAATGTTTATTGTTCCGGTTGGTATGTGATAATAGCGCCAGCTCATAGAATATTTAAACAATATAACGGCTTTTGGAATTCATTTTAATATTTTTATCTTTATTAACCCCTCGAGGATTGAATTTAATTTTCTGTTTTTTTTTTTTTTTTTTTTTGTAAGAGACCCTTTTCCACTGCATAACTTACACAAGACTAACTTGGTTTCTTCCTCTAGGAGATTTCAAATTTAAATTTCAACCATAGCCACACGGAACGTAGCCTCTGCCTTATTCGTTTATGTTTTTGGTGGTAAATGTGTGGAAATTACCATTAGACCATATCCATATGTTGGTATCGTGGAGGGATTACACTTTTGCTCTTATGTGAAATGCCTTTGTTGTCGAGTCCTTGTCGTAGCTGCTATCTCGCTTTTGTACTTTTCACCTGTGAATATATTGTTCATGCCTGGATTTAGGTTTGCTAAGACTGCGTCATTCCTCTACACTTGTTAGCCTGTCGACAAAATAAATCCTAAGTAGGTATAGCCCTTTAAACCTGTAGATGAATTTTTGGAGAACGTCGTTGACGTGTCGCTCCGTTTAAATTAAATTAAATGATCCTTTCTGCGAAATGAATTCACAACAAGATGGAGGATGAGATTTCATGTACTTGTACATGTATGTATCTATGTATCTTTGCTATTTTTGCTCGTGCCATTCCTCAGCTTGGTGCACATGCCGGACTGGGAATGCAAATTTTGTTTTGAGTAAGTTGGCCTGACAGATGTATGGAGTATATTTTGCTCGCATAATGTAGACGCATGGAGGGATTATTTTCTTTTCTCTTATTTTGATTAACATGATAAAGAATGTGCATTATGATGGCGGCTGAAGGAATTTTGCTTTCCAAGGAATTTAAATTGGTTTCAAGCAATGTTGTGGAAAGGACAATTTATGTTTGATTGGGGGATTGTTGTGTTAGCGCTTAACAAAGGAACTCATATTGGCCAGAGATGACATTCTCAACATTTCATTGCACTGCCTTGAGTGCGGGATTTAGCTTTGCCTTGGCATAATTTATTCTCATATATAATCAAAAGTTTATTTTAAAAATTATGCAGTGGTTTAGTGGTGGTAAGTACTTCCAGTGTAGCTAAGGTCAGACAAATAATGTCGCAGAGAGATCCAACTTTTTTCGAAAAGTTTGTTTAACAAGCCCCAATGTGCGTGGCTTTAAATATTGAATATATGAAATATGGACACGCATATTGATTAAATATAAAATTATTCCGACATTTTTTTTATTCCCTACGGTTTGACCAAAAACAACATTTTAAGGCCTTAAAAAACGGTGATAGATAAGACAGGATGGACCCGAGGACGCGTTCGAATGGAGACTACACATCCTGTCCTGGGCAGTCTCCCATCGAACGCGTCCTCGGGTTTCGGATAGAGGAATACTCTGCAGATATGCGGGGTAAATGGGAAATAAAGTTCAGGGTAAAACGGGATACAGTTGAATACCCTATCCCATTCTGTCCTCAAACTAAACATCGCTAAAAAGTGGTCGTGGTATTGTCCCAATAATTTTACCTGTCACCTGCATATGCTATAAGGTAGGGCATTCATATGGTTTTTAAGAAAAACGAGTGGTGGGTGCACGACTGGGTCGTACGCAACTTTCTCTTCCACAGCGAGTTAGGCGTTAGATCAAATAGTACGCATTTTGATTAATGATATAAATAATGTCGAAATGAGTTTATACGAACGTTTACTCCGATATTTGAAGAAATCGATGTCAATGTGAATAATAATGATTTTCCGTTATTGGCCAAAACTGAAAATTCCGTTAAGTGATTTTTGGGCTAAAACTAATTATGTGGAATTGCTTCAAGTTTTAATAGTAGTATATATATTGAATTTCATTCAATTTGACATAAAAGTTTGCGAGAAATGATCAATTTTCCTTATATGGCCTAAATGACAAAATCCGTTAAATGGATTTTCTCGAAAAAACTGGGTATGCAGTTTTGTTGAAGCTAATATATATATAATATATAATATATAAAGTTTAATCAAAATCGTTAGAGCCGTTTTCGAGAAAATTGAGGTTATGTGTAATTTTTATATGGCAGGTACCATTATTAACATGGCTAAAAGCCAAAAAAAAAAATGGCCTAGAATTATGACTAAAACTAGCTTGTATACGAAGTTTGAAGAAATACGGTCTAGCCGTTTAGGCTGGGGAGACCATCACGGACAGACGGACCGACGGACCGACGGACGGAATTCCAAAAACCACTTTTTTAGGCTCCGCTATCATCGTAATGTTAGAATCAATCAAAATCTCGAGGTCGAAAATTTTCACGAAAACAATATCTTTCTCTTTGTAAGAGAAAGTTAAAAAAGTTCCCAAAAAGTGGGTGTGGGTAAAAATGTTCTATAGACGAAATGTTCACATTACCATTATCAATGTTTTTGCATCGAACGTTTTTTTTTGGTCAAATTTCCTTAAAATGTTGTTGAAAACTATTCTTTATATAAAACGCCCACAAAAAGTGGGCGTGGAAAACAACTTTATATGGACGAAATATAAATATTGAGCGAGATACTGAGATACTTTTTTAAAATTCTTAACCGTTTGACCAAGAATAACGTTTTTTCTAAAAAGTGGGTGTGGCTGTCGGACGATTTTGCAAATTATACCGAATTTTATTTTTCTAGCTCAAAATTAAAGGCCTAAAAATCGGTTACCTACAGACAGACGGACGGACGGATAGACAGGCATGGCTAAATCGATTCAGCTAGCGATTCTGAGTCAATTAATTTACTTTGAGGTTTATCTAGCTTTATGTTACAAACTATGTATCAAAACTAATATACCCCTATGGGATAGGGTGTATAAAGCAACTGATTCTGACGGAACTTGGTCCCGTTTTTTGCAGATTATTTTCCATGTCATATGATTTACAGGTATTCCCTAGTTGCTGGAAAATTGCTCTTATCCCACCAATTCCCAAAAAGGAAAGGGGCATGCCAGAAAACTACAGACCCATTTCCTTACTATACATACTTCCTAAGGTTGTCGAAAAATTAACATCGAGATTGTTGATTATTGTTTGGTTTCGAAACCAACGCACAACTGGTAACCTGATAAGTTATGTAACCCACATATGCATCAGCGATGGAAAATAATGGAAAAACGCGAGCTGTTCCTAGAGATATTTTAATGGTTACCATACGGACTTCCTCAAACACTGTGTAGCTGGGTGGAAAACATTCTTAAAGACAGATATTTGTAAGTACTGGTGGATGGCGTTTCCTAAAAAAGATTCTCTATTAACACTGGTGTACCTCAAGGATCAATTCTCTCACAGCTAATAATTGCAAACGAAACTGCTATTACCGCAATAACTGAACAGCAGCACAGATGCGAACAAATCTAATCGAAGTTGTCCGACGAAGAAATGCCGCGGAATCAATCGAACGCGATTGTATGTTATTTTTTTTTCGCAATGGATACCTCGAGAGCAAATTGAGTTCCGATTGGAACTTACTTTCGTTTTGGAAATTGTTCCGAACGGATACCTCGATAACCCCAATAGCTTATATTTGACCACGAAACATAATCTGAAGTTTCTAGAACAGATGTAACATAGCAACAACATGTAAGCCAAGTCAGTTATAACCAAACTAAGTTACCTTTTCCTGTTTGCATGTTTGCATTTTGGCCCGATATATAACCAGAACTTACTGGACTCTATCCAAAGACACACAACCCGTCTTATAGAATATTCTTCCTTCACACCAAATTGCAACCTTTCAACCAGGAAAGACTTGTAGAAGATCCGTCTTTGTATTACAGATATTACAACGGCAGATGTTCGGAGGAGCTTAGGAAAAGCATCCCTAGACTCGCTGCATTTCAACGATTAACATGACACGCCGTATCAGCTCACAGACACACTGTTCATCTAAAAACGACACGAACAACGCAATACCAAATTTATTTTTGTTACAAAACAAGCAAACAATGGAACGTACTTCCAGAAGACGTATTCCCACCAATATACATTTCAAAACAACCCAAGAGCAGAGTTAATAAACATCTGCAGGCATCATCTCAGGGCGCAGTTAGGAGCGTCATAGGTTCGCCTCACCTGAGGCAAGTTTATAAATAACCGAAAAAACCTTCAAGCATGTTTCATAACAAACTACTGTTAAAAGTATTGCTGAAAACCCCATCTGGAAAATAGAAATAGAATTGTTTCATACTATTTGCCAATATTGAATCATAAACAAAAATTGGGTATCAGTGACCGACTAAAAAAATATTTGTGAACGAGGTTAAAAGCAGGCAACATATTAGAGAAAATTCGAGGATGAGTTTCAAACATAATAGTTCTCAAAGTCCTAATGTTAACAATATAAGAAAAAATAATTTGTCTAATAATAGTAATGATGATTTTGTAAATAATTGTCAGTATTGCAACTTATCGCATAGGCGTAGAAATTGCCCAGCGTTTGGTAAAAAGTGTAACAATTGCTTTCGAGTAAATCATTTTGCTGTTGTGTGCAAAGTTAAAAATGTCAGGCAAATACATTCGAATGAAGAAGACTTAGAGTCTAATAATGATTTTTTTTATACATTCCATAGGTTCAAAACCACGGGATGCCTGTATGGATCTGCATGTTTCGTCAAGATGTAGGGTCGAATCTATTAAAATTAATGATCAATTCGTGGAGTTTAAGCTTGACACAGGTGCTGATGTGAACATTCTTCCTCAAAGAATATTTAAGAACTTAAAAGAACCAGCTGTTTTGCGACCAGCATTTACCGTTTTGCAAGCATATGGAGGTTCAAGGATTGTGCCACTGGGAGTTTGCACACTAAAATGTGTTCGAAGAAATGAAGTAAGTTTAGAACAGTTTGTCATAGTTGAAGAAAATTATGTTCCGATCCTATAGGTCTTCAGACTTGTGTACAATTGAAGATTTTAAGTAGAATTGATTCAATTCAGAAGAGATGCAGTAGTATGATTCAGTTAGGAAAGAACGCTAATTTGTCAAAGGAAATAATTTGCATGTCTTATTCAGATTTATTAACTGGAACAGGTAAATTTCCAGAAAAATATAGAATTTAAATTAAAGAAAATGTAGTCCCTGTAGCGCGTTCTGCTAGGCGAGTTCCTTTAAAATTAATGGAACGTCTTAAGTCCACATTGGACAAAATGGAAAAAGACGGTATTATTAAAAGAGTTGACGATAGAAGAGACTGGGTTAGCAATTTGATAATTGTGGAAAAGAAAAATGGTAGCTTAAGGTTGTGTTTAGATCGTATGGACTTAAATAAGTGTCTTATTGAGGAAATAGTGTTGATTCCGACGTTAGAAGAAATAATGGGCACCCTTAGGGAAGCTAGGTTTTTCAGTGTTCTAGATTTAAAAGATGGGTTTTGGCATGTAGAGTTGACAGAAGAATCACAAAAGTTATGTGCCTTCTCTACACCTTATGGCCTGTATGATTGCAATAGATTACCGTTTGGGGTTAAGATAGCTCCTAAGGTTTTTCAAAAAATTAATGAAAATAATTTTAGGGGTTTAAGAGGAGTATGTATATATATAGATGACATAGTTGTTTTCGGTAGAACGCGGGAAGAACATGATGTAAATCTTCTTGCCGTACTTAACAGAGCTCGAGAAAATAATATAAAATTCAATCCAGATAAGATGCAGATAAATACCAAGGAAATTAAATATTTAGGACACGTTTTCTCGGCAAGCGGAGTTCGCCCAGACAAAGACCGAATACGAGCTATACAAAATATGAAGAATCCACAGGATAAAAAGGATCTGCAAAAGTTTTTGGGTGTTATTAACTACGTGCGAGCGTTTATTCCAAATCTCGCGGAACTTACATCCCCTTTGAGGCAACTTTTGAGAAAAAAATGTGATTTTTAATTGGTTAGATTTACATTCGAAGGCAGTTGAAAATATTATTTAATTTTTATTGTGAATTCGCCAATTTTAAAACCATTCGATGATTCAAAATCTATTTGTATTCAAACTGATGCTTCTCAAAACGGTTTGGGTTGCTGTCTACTACAAGATAATCAACCAATTTCGTTTGCATCCAGGAGCTTAACAGACGCCGAGCGAAGATATTCTCAGATAGAGAAGGAACTTCTCGCTATTTTATATGCATGCAAGAAATTTAATTTTTATGCTTACGGTCGCAGTGTTATTATTTACAGTGACCACAAGCCATTAGAATCGATTATGAACAAGCAAATAGACAAAATTCCGTCTTCAAAATTGCAAAGAATGCGTTTAAAGTTGTTAAATTTTGATGTTAAAGTTATATATATGCCGGGAAAGCATTTACATATTGCAGATTATTTATCAGGGTATTATGAAGATGTAGACAAAGTTGATGATGATCCTAGTATAACTGAAGCAGTATTAACAATAAACGTTAGCGAGGCAAGAGCTAAGAAAGAATACTGATGATGATAAACTATTGAATGAATTGAAAAGGTTGTGCCAAAACGGATGGCCAAATGATAAGACAAAAATAGATGAGAGTTTGAAATTTTACTTTAAAATGCGTCAAAATATATTTCTTGAAGATGGAATTTTGTTTTTTGAAAACCGAATTATAGTTCCTTTAAAAATGAGACCTGAGATACTTCGTCAACTTCATTCTTCACATTTGGGGGTGGAATGAAAAAAAATGCAAAATCTTCAGTGTATTGGCCGGGTATTAGCAATGATATAGAGCAAATAGCGGCATCTTGTCAGCTTTGTCAAAAATATCATAGCAAAAATTGCAAGGAACCATTGATTTCCCATGAAATACCAAAGTATGCCTTTGATTACTATTCAAAATGGTTGGAGCTAGAGAAAATTAAAAATAAGTCATCGAAAGAAATTATTTCTAAATGGCTAGAAATATTTTCTTATTGGGGTGGTGGCGATGTCAATTGGCCGCCAAGATCATGTGATTTCACTTCTTTCTTAGGGGTTATTTGAAAGAAAAGGTGTACGTCGATAAGCCAGCAACAATTCAAGAGCTAAAAAATGAGATAATTTGGCACATTAACGGCATAGAACCACAATTATGCCTCAGCGTCATATCTCACCAATTTGGACCATCGGATAGAGGTGTGCCGCCGAGGTCGCGGCGACCATTTGGCCGATATTTTGTTTGTTGTTTTTGTTAGTAATTCATTTCATATTGTAGAAACTAAAAGTCATCCGAAGTTCTTTTTAGGAATTCCTATTTAAAATCAGCCATTCTTCCTGAAGACGTAAATTGTTCAAAAAATTGCTCAAAGGGAAAATAGTGCCAGTGCCATTTGGCCGTTTAATTATTTCTACAGAAATATCCTGCACTCTAGCCATAAAAGAAAGTTTTCCTATTGAAAACTTTTTTCTGCGCACAAAGACGACTTCTCGGGGATTGGACGAATCGAATAGAAATTATCGTCGTCGTCTGTTGGTAATTTATTGCGTTTCACGTTTTTATTTTTGTTTTTTTTTTCAATGCATTTCATGGAAAATGCTTTTAGTTGACTGGAATATTTACGAGTACAAATCAAAGGATATTTTTATTTTTGCAATCAATGAGTTGTTGCTAAGTAAAAATTGCAAAAATAAATTTCCCAGAAATAACCTTTCAAATTTGAAAACAAAGGGTCTTCAAACATCAAATAGAGGACCCTGTGAGCAAGATTCCTCTTCGAGCTTAAGTTCTGGATCCTGGTTGAGGAAGCACAAACATGATAAGAAATTTTATTATCTGATGAATTAATTAAAAGCAATTGATATTATTCTTGTGAATGGATCGTTGTAAACAGATAATCCCCGCCAGGAGACAAGTCAATACTCCTTGGTTGACAAGTAGTCCAATAAAATACAACTTCACGATAACTTTCGAGACACACCTTAATCAAATAAATTAACGCATTAAAATGAATCCTCAACTCAGACTCCTTGTTTGTCTTTATTACACCTAGGTACAGACACTGACTGCGGAATACTAAACCCCAACAGTTCTACAAACACAAGTAATACCTTCACATTTTCATCTAATGTTATTCACTTTCCCCTGATTAAAATGTAATCGATTTGAAGGACTCAAATGGGCGCATAAAATAGTGCTATAAAAACGAATTCAGTCTTATTTAGATGAGTGCGAGCAGGGCTCTGTAATGCGTACATTTTGTGCGCGTGACAATCTAAGAGGAACTCTGTTACCCAATGCGTTAAATTGAAAATAAAAAAAAACCTAAATAAATAGAGATTACGTTTGTATTCATCAATTCGTGGTATTACGACCCGCCCGCAACTTGAGGCAGATAAAATCTTCTTTATTTGAAGGGTGGATATACCTCGACGAACTCGCGGGAAACCTAACCAAGTTCAAAATGAAAATGTACAACAAAGAGCAAAGGATATAATGATTTTTTTATGAATAGGTGTCAAAAAAAGTGGACGTGTCTTATATTTTTCTTTAGTCGAAATTTCGGTCTGCCTAAATATATTGTTCTCATAGCACTGTTTTACAATTTTTAAGAGACCTAATATAAAAACTGGTGTTGGGTGTGGTTGGGTGTTGTAGAACGAGGGTAGACTCTGATTGGCGTTAACTTGGCAATGTCCAGTGTTGTAACCCTGACTACACATCAAATGTGATTATTTTTACCTCCAAGTGGTAACCATCGGGTACTGGTCTCATTCAACTGGATTTGACTTGCTAAACGATAAGTGCGAGTGTTGATAACACGACGAAAAACAGCAACACAATAAACACCCTGGTGAGAATGGCACGGATGAATACCCGGCCTGCTGTCCCAGGCGAACCTAGATGAGCTGCACTGACATATTCGGACAACAGGTTGTCTAGGAATTTCAAGGGTTAGTCAGGCCCCTTGAACAGAGATGGTGGCGGATGAACCGAAAGGCCAACGGCAGCGCTCAATTCCGTTAACTACCCACCCACAGAAAAAAAAAATATTGCTACGAAGCAACCAATAGCCTCGGAAAGGACTGATTTTATTGTTGACGACCCTGCTAAACGAAAAAAGGACAACGACGCTCGTATCTGCACCTGGAATGTGAGAACATTAAACAGGAGAGGTGCAGGCGAACAACTAGCGGAAGCCCTAAACTGCTACAAAGCAGACATTACTGCCATCCAGGAAATACGATGGGATGGGCCGGGCAAAAAGAGGATGAAAAACTGTGACATATACTACGGACCGTGTTATAGTGAGCAAAAACAGCGACTATTTGGATGCGGATTTGTTATAGGTGCCAGACTTAGGCAAGAAGTCTTATGCTTTCAAGACATTAGCGAACGCATTGTAACAATCCGCATCAAGGCCAAATTCTCCAACATAAGCCTTATATGCGCTCATGCTCCGACGGAAGAAAAAGATGATATAACTAAGGATTGCTTCTACGAGCTCTTCGACAAAACCTATGAGCGACTACCAACGTACGATGTTAAAATCGTGCTGGGAGATTTTAACGCAAAGGTAGGAAGAGAAGACATCTTTAGCAGCACTGTCGGAAAATATAGCCTACACGACAACACGTCTGGTAACGGACTTAGGCTAATTGACTTCGTTACGGAACGAAATACCACTATAGATAGCACACGGTTTCCTCACCACGATATCCACAAGGGGACATGGCGGTCTCCAGATCAACGAACGGTCAACCAAATTGATCACATTGCGATAGATAAGAGGCACGCATCCAGTATTTTGGATGTCCGAACATTCCGAGGAGCTAACATCGACTCGGATCACTACCTTGTAACAGCCAAGGTAAGAATGCGGATATCCACCACGCCACAACAATCCAGAAATACTGTGAAAAAGTTTAATGTCGGAAGACTGCAATCGCAAGAGACCGCCAAGACCTTCGCAATGGCAACGATGCCAACAGGCCATTAGATCAGCCGCAACTGATGTGCTAGGTTTCTCGCGCCCACCAGCAAGAAACCCCTGGTTTGATGAGGAATGCCGACAGATGCTCGCAGCCAAGAACGAGGCCTACAAGGCTAAGCTGCAGGTGAAGACGAGAGCTGCCATTGAGCTCTATAGGCAAAGAAGAAGGGAAGAACATCGGCTTTTCAGCAAGAAGAAAAAAGAGCAAGAAAAGCGCGCGATCGAGGATATAGAGAGGTGCCACTCCAGGAACGATGTTCGCAAGTTTTACCAAAGTGTAAAACGTCAAAGCCAAGGTTACAAGGCTCGAACAGAATCCTGTCGAGATGAACAAGGAAATATTGTAGTTGAGACACAGTCGATGCTGAGGATATGGAAGAACCACTTCTGCAGACTGTTAAACGGCGATGACGAACAACATTCCGCTGTCAGGCAGAACGAACCATTCAATATTGGCAACGACAGCGAAAACTGCCAACCACCCGACCTGAGTGAAGTGAGGATAGCAATATCTAAACTCAAGCCTAATAAGGCTGCCGGAAATGACGGCCTTCCCGCTGAGCTCTATAAGGCCGGCGGAGATGACTTGGTAAGTAACATTCACCAACTCATAAGCCAAATCTGGTCGGATGAAAATATGCCTGAAGAATGGAACCTCAGCATCGTTTGCCCGATCCACAAAAAAGGAGACCCTCTGAACTGCGCCAACTACAGAGGCATAAGTCTCCTCAACATCGCCGACAAGATCCTATCTGCCGTAAGATGTGAACGCCTGAAACCGTTTACCAACAACCTAATTGGCACTTATCAGTGTGGTTTTAGGCCAGGAAAGTCCACAATCGATCAAATTTTCACACTTCGGCAGATCCTGGAAAAAACCTAAGAAGTCCAAATAGATACCCACCAACTATTCATCGATTTCAAAGCCGCATATGAGAGCGTTTATAGAGAAGAACTGTACAGAGCCATGTCTAGTTTTGGTATACCGCCCAAACTCGTCCGTTTGTGTAGGATGACGATAGATAATTCTCGCTGCTCCATCAGGGTCGGAAACGACCTCAACGACACATTCGATACCAAAAAAGGATTTAGGCAAGGCGATGCGCTGTCATGTGACTTCTTTAATCTGATTCTTGAGAGGATTGTGCAAAACTCCAAAGCCAACACCAGAGGCACAATATTCCAAAAGTCGGTGCAACTACTAGCATACGCTGACGATATTGACATCATTGGTAGGACTCAACGTGATGTCATAGCCACGTTTGCTAGTATAGAGAAGGAAGCGGCGAAAATGGGTTTAGCAGTAAATGAGGGTAAGACTAAGTATATGCTGTCATCACGAAAGGACTCACAACATCGACGAATTGGACAGAACGTCACCATTGACAAATATAACTTTGAGGTAGTACGGGACTTTGTCTACCTCGGCTCCGCTATTAACTCTGACAACAACATCTCGTCAGAAATTAAACGAAGAATTACTCTTGCCAACCGCTGTTTCTTCGGGCTAAGAAGGCAATTTAGTAGTAAAGCCCTCACTCGAAAGGAGATCCTATATAAGACCCTGATCATCCCAGTCCTGCTCTACGGCGCTGAAGAATGGACCGTATCAAAAGCGGATGAAGAAATCCTTGGTAGATTCGAGAGGAAAATTCTTCGAAAAATCTTCGGTCCCGTTTGCGTTGACGGGCTATGGAGACGAAGATTAAACCAAGAACTATACGAGCTGTACAGCGACATGCCCCTGGTCAAAAAACTCCGCATTGGACGTTTAAGATGGCTAGGACATGTAGAACGAATGGACACCAATACTCCGGCTCGCAGAGTCTTCGATTCCCAGGCAGACGTCGGACGCAGTAGAGGAAGACCTCGCCTTAAGTGGCGCGCACAAGTGGAAACCGACCTCAACCAACTTGGAGTGCGCAAATGGAGGCAGTTAGCTAAGGACCGGGCTAATTGGCATGTTGGTTGAGGCCCAGGTTCATTCCGGACTGTAGCGCCACTTAAGTAAGTAAGTAAGTCAAAAAAAGTGGACGTGTCTTATATTTTTCTTCAGTCGAAATTTCGGTCTGCCTTAATATATTGTTCTCATAGCACTGTTTTACAATTTTTAAGAGACGTAATATAAAAACTGGATGTTTTCATAAATCTTCTAGACAACCTCATTATATGGATTTTCTCGAAAAAAAACTGGGTAGGTATAAGGTATTATTATATACGTATCAGACGGACAGACGGACGGAATTCCAAAAAAAAAACCTTTTTTGGGTTTCGCTATCATCGTAATGTTAGATAATTACGCTCATCATCCTTCGGAAAATGAGAGAGGGGTCGTCTCTTTATATTAAAGATTGTATTGAGCACTCCAAAAACATAAAACTAAAAGTTCGATTATATGCAAATATTTTCAGTCTCCATGAAAGTAACCCATTTAGACTACCTCAGCTACAAGTTACTTCCCCGGGATAAAGACTGATAGACGAAGACTTCGAACGACTCTTTGACTCAATGGAGTCTAATCACTGGTGAGGACTTTAATGCCAAACACACTTTCTGGGGTTCAAGATGCAATTCCTAGAGAGGCAGACTTTAGACTGTACAAAGCCTCTATTCGATGGGAACGCCAACGTATTGGCGAACTGACAAAAATTAAATTCCTGACCTCGTCGACTTCTTTATCGCAAAAGGGCTAACAAAAAGTCTGGCGAAAGTCGAAGAATGCTATGATCTATGCTTTGACGACTCAAATGGGTGGAAGTCTAGCGAGAAAAAAGAAGGACCGCTTAAGTTAACTTCTAATAAAACCAACTGGGAAGTTTTCAAAAAAGACTGCAGAGAAAATGTTGCTTTAAATATGCCACTAAAGACTGGCTCGCGATAGAAGAAGAAACTGGCAAGACATTAACACACAACAATACAATCAAATACCATCCTGAAATCGAAGACTAATGGCAACAATCCTGTGCACCCTCACTTATCTGAACCATCTTTGCGAGAAACTCAAAGTTCGATGGACAACCTTTAAAAGAAGAACCGACTGCTAATACGGCAATCGACAACTATAAAAGCCGTAACTGAGCTTCCGAGCTTCGAATGACGATAAGAAAGAAAGTTGAAATAGCCACCAAAATGCATTAGTTCAGTTGCATTATACATTATTAACGCTTTTCTGAGACGTTTATATGTTCCAAGGCAATAGAAAGTTGCCAAAGTCATTATGGTTCCGAAACCGGAGAAAAGTACAAACGACAAGAAGTCATATAAACCCATTTCACTTCTGTCGATAATATCAGTAATTGAAGAAAGACGCTTGATCCCATACCATCAACTATTCCACAATCGACCAGGTATATTAAATAACGAATGAAATTGAAGAGGCTCTACCACAAGGTATGGTACAAAGGTCAAAGCTGTAAGGTATAAGCTAAAGACAATCCTACCAAAAAAAATTATACAAAATACTGGAATCCTACCTACTCTTTCGTATTCACGATGCAGACGAATCATCAACGGGAAAACTCTAACAGGATCTGAGTATCTAGTCATATATCTACAATATCCATTTTACGCTCTGAGAAACTGCTTATGCTATCTAATTCTAGATACTTATAGAAGATTAGTTATTCATTTATATCAACATCGATATCGAGTCAATAACATACTCCAGACCACAAACTCCAAAACACAGACTGCAGATCAGAGACCACAGACTCTAGACCATAGACTCCAGAATAAAGAACGCCAGACGGCAGACATAAATTTATTTAAAGTTACTTTTTTGGACTCGGGAGACCTCAACACATAAGAATTAAGAATCTATAGAAATATGAAATCTATAATCACAATACTTCCCTATACTACGTATACTGGGGAAGTAAATTTGAATGTGTAGTGCGCAAATAATAGAATATGACAGCACGCTGCTATCAGGTTAATTAATGGTTTTACAAAAAACATTTCAAGCACTTTTTAACTTTCTCTTACAAAGAGAAAGATATTGTTTACTGATACTACTCTTGCATATTGCAAAGAACGGCCTAGTAAATGACGTGGTGGACCGACGTGCAAAGGACCGAGGGATATCCACTACCAAAAATAGCAATATACACTGATACATACATTGATGTCAACAGTAAAATAAAAAAAATGGATAAATACATTACAGAGATTTGGTAAGGCTTCGGTAAGGAAATCTTCTAGAAGTCAGTTAATATTGTTGGAGGGGAAATAGTGTTGCTAGTGCTTTATTTAAGCGAAATTGTTAGTTGGGCAGCCATGTTTGCTCGTTCGTCCACATCACCTGTTTTTGGGCCGACAAACAATTTGAGCCAGAATGATGAAATTTGTTAAATTTACTCTTTGCTGCTGCTAGCAGAAAAAGTGGAAACAATTTCAAAATCCGCCTTCTTCCAGTCTTAATTTTTAGGAAAACGTTGTTTTTGGGCTAACGTCAATGAATTTTGAAAACATCTATAGGTTGAAGAACACCTCTTCAAACATGCGTGGAATTTCATTTGACCCGCAGCTTTATTGCATTTGGGATGTTTATGGACCCGAGCCACTGGGTTTGGAAAAATATCGGCTCTTAAAAATATTGAACCGATTTAAGAGAAGGTGGAGAAGAAGACATACCTGGCTGCGAATAGTAAAGCTAACAGATTTTCTTTTTCTCGGGAGTATTTATATCGAATTTTTGATGAGCCACAACCTTTATTTCATTTAACAAAAGACCAGAAAAACTTGCTGCCTTTACAACAGGGCAGTCAGGTAAGATTTTTTTAAATTGAGCACGTCTTAAGCAGGAGGTTCCATTCTTTGTGGCAAAAAATAAAACTTCACACACAAATTAATTCAGAAGCTAAGTTTGAACCCCTTTATTGGTTGTTATCTCCAGATAACAAACATTTTTTTCCGATGCAGTAAGTGATGAGGATGAAAGCTTTAAAACCACTTAACAGTTGTACTTGCAATCGATCATCGATTAACAACCCCAATCCCAAAATCACAGGAAATTCTTATTCTCGTCGGAAATGACAGGCGCTGTCATCATATAGCTCCATGAATTGTGGAATGATTCTCGAATCGCACTCTCGATGCTTCAATAATCTAAATTTCGTTTTGGACCAAATCGTTAAGAACGGTTATAGAGATTATTTTGATAACTATCAACACTTTTTTTTTTTAGAAAAAAAAACCTTCGTTTCATCAATTCAAAAACCCCACTGCATAGGACCACAAGCTGCAATTATATCGACCCAGTGGTCCTAGATACTTTTTCAAAAGCAAATATGGAATTGTATGCAGCATACCTTTCAAGTAATCCAGCTAGAGAAATGTTCTTTAGACTAGGTGCATCAAAAGATAAGCATTTTGCTAAAATTGGTACACAGGAGTACAACACATCCCTTTCCTATATTTACTGGGAAAGTAACAACTTAAAACAATCCTTTGGACCAGCCTGGTGTTACGCAATCGGATGGTGGTCGGAGGCAGGGAATCGAAACGGACAATGTTCAGAGCCATTCTATCAAATCGTATTTTTTTGTATGTTGTGCAATTGTTTTTGCACTGTAAATCATGTGGACCAGTGTAGTCCATCAATGCTGTGGCGAGATGCCGCCTTGATGCACAGAACTTTGATTCTACTGTTGCTAGGCTCCAGTCTGTGGATGTTTCACATCATCCTTCAACAACGGAAAGGGAATTGTTGGAAACTTTTTTAATAATCCCAACTGCGAACGAATAGGAAAGACTGTTGGGGGCCGGGGAGTTGTGCACTGTTGTACAGTATTTTAGCACGTGCAAATACACATGAATGCGCTCCCGGCTCTCACAATGTGTGGGTGAGTGCCGGTGCCGAAGTTTGATGTTTCACTTTAGAGCTTTCAAGACTTATTTCCTGTGCACTTGATCGGGGGATGAGTGCGATCCAGGGCGTCCATTATACTCATTTCGGTCGACTTGACTGTTGATAAATGAACTGAGAGAAAAGTTTTCCCTGAACGTAAAAAAAAAATCTGACTTTCCACAGAATGAAGTTGGTATTTATGCTAATAAAGAGAACTCTGTATTTTACCGTATTGTATGAATACAAGAGCATTCGCATGCCATGTAAATGAAAATGGTGTCAGAGGTTTGTGCAGAATTCTTTAAAAAGCAGGTGAATGAATGCAGATACTTATGGGTATTTTGCAACCAGGTGGCATTTAAACTGTGAATGACAGATGTTTTTCTAATTAAGGGGTTAATGAGACTGCATTATTCCTTAAATTCACAATCAAACTTTATATCTTTAGATTTTTGAACCACTAACCCAATGCAGATATGAGGTCCGAAACTGGAATCTGAAATTTGCATTCATTCAGTAAAAATAAGGGAAAGTTGAAAGATTGACTGTAAAGGGAAAAGAATCTTTGAAAGGCTTGATGTTAAACGTTGCTCAGAGAAGTCGTTACTCCGCATTCTACTGTGGTGTGCCTACAAGGACCACCACAGGCAATACGCAATAGCTGCAATATAGCGGCATTTCTAAAGAGGAAGTCGAATCCACATTAGCCTTCCAACCACCTTCAGATGGCTAAGTTGAAATAAGCTTACCAATGAGAGTGAAAGACATTTTGCTAGGACTGGGATTTGATGCCAACCCTTGTGAATGGTCGTTTAAGATATCAAACCAAAGCAAAGCCCCGCTGAGCCTTTAAGGCTTTTATAATGCACATTAAGGCACTTCAACTCAGAAATTGAGCATTGCGGGACGATCAGAATAAGGGACGAGTAGTAATCGTCGGTAGAAAAAAGTGAGAACAGACAAAAAAAAAAACATTAGACAATTATCCATAAAACCAGCTTTTATAGTTGGCTTCAAAGCTAGGGCACAGTTTCTTTAAAATAGCGAAGACAAACTTGTCACTTACGTGACAGAAGTTGTAGATGCTATTGGGGACCATTTCTAGCAGCTCCTAATAAGGTTTAATGTGCTTCACTCTCTTTAATAACACTATACCATCAGCATCTAATGTCGAAGAACTATCTCAACGACGTCAAAAAGCCATTAGATCAGCTGCAACTATGTGCTAGGATTCTCGAAACCCTTGATCTGATAAAAAGTGACAATAGATGAAGACTACATCTTCTATTGAGCTCTATAGGCATAGAAGGAGGAAGAGCACCGGCTTTTTAGAAAGAAGAAAAATTATCAAGAAAAACGGCAATCGAGGATATAGCGAGGTGCCACTCCAGAAAAGATGTTCGCAAGTTTTACCAAATTGCAAAACTTCGAAGCCAGGGATACATGGCGCGAATATATTCCTGTAGAGATGAAAAAGGAAATATCGTAGTTAAGACATAGTCGATGCTGAAGATATAGAAGAGCCACTTCTGCAGACTGTTTAACAGCGATGACAAAAAGTCTCCATCCTTCACGAAGAATGAACCATTCAATATAGGCAACGACAGCGAAAACTAATAACCACCCGACCAAAGTATAGCAAAGGTAGCAATATCTAAACTAAAGCTTAATAAGGCTGCCGGAAATGGCTTTTTAAAGCCGGCGGAGATGACTTTGTAAGTAACCGTTTACCAAAAACCTGATCGGTCTAGTCAGTGTGATTTAGAGCAGGAAAGTCCCCAACTGATCAACTTTTCACACTTCGGAAGATCCTGGGAAAAACCTAAGAAGTCCAAATCGATTTCAAAGCCGCATACGACAGAATTTAAAGAGACGAACTATATAGAGCCATGATGATGCAGAACTCTCGATGCTCGTCGGAAACGACTTCACAGAAACATTCGATACAAAAAAGAGGATTAAGGCAAGGCGACGACTGTCATGTGACTTCTTTAATCTAATTTCTGAGAGGATAGAGCAAATCTCCCGGAGCCAACACCAGAGTCACAATCTTCCATAAATAACTACTGCATACGCCGACATCATTGGTCGGACTCAACGTGATGTCAAACCCACGTTTGCTAGTATAGAGAAGGAAGCGGCAACAATGGGTTTAGCAGTAAATGGGGGTAAGACTATGTATATGCTGTCAAAACAAAAGGACACACAACATCGACGAATTGGACAGAACGTCACCATTGACAGATATAACTTTGAGGTAGTACTGGCTTTGTCTACCTAGGCTCCGATATTAGCTCTGACAACAACATCTCTTCAGAAATTAAACGAAGAATTATTCGCGCGAACCGCTGTTTCTTCGGGCTAAGAAAGCAATTCAGTAGTAAAGCCCGCACTCAAACTACTAAGGAAATCCTATACTAGACCCTGATCATCACATTTTTGCTCTATGGCGCTGAAGTATTCGCCGTTTGAAAAGTAGGTGAAGAAATCCTTGTTCGTTTTGACTATTAAATTCGTCCCGTTTGCGTTGACGGGTGGACGAATCTATACGAATTATACGTCGACACACCTTTAGTCAAAGAAAAAAACTCCACATTTGACGTTAAAAATTGCTAAAACATGTAGAATGAATGGACACTATTGGGCAGCAATAAGCCGGCTCCCAGAGTCTTCAATTCCCAACCAGACGTCGGAAGCAGTAGAAGAAGGTCTCGAAGTAAGAAACAATTCAACTTAATGTGCGCAACTAGAGGCAATTAGCTAAGGACCGGGCTAATTGCTGAGGCATGTTGGTTGAGGCCCAGGTCTATGTATTGCCCGTATGCTATCTGAACTGAACTGACTGATAGGTTTTTCCGGATTTCAATATTGCATAGTTTTATTGACCGTGTCAAGATAAGATTTGATATGGAACTATGGTATGACACTAGTGGTTCTGTCATAAGCCTAATCCTGGTGGCCGATATTTGCAAAAGAGAACAACAGAAAAATAGCAGTTTCTATGTATATCAGTCCTCCCCTGCAAAAATCTTTAGTCCCGGGCTATATATAAACGAAGACATCAGCGCATGGACATCCTCACACGGATCTGACTGCGATGAGGATGGAGAGACGAACTTATCTTATCCTCTAATCAACCCTAAATAACATGGTGGTGGATCAGTGGTCTCCAGTCAAATTGTTGTGAGTAATGGAAGGTCACGGATGCTGGATAGAAAGGCACGACACGCTTGCGATTTCTCGGCTTAACTCGTCGGACGGGGGTGGTAGTTTTTGCCCTCTGACCAAACATCCCAGCTCAAAAAACATTTTTGTTCGTGCTAGTATCAAATAAAAATAAAAAATGAAGAAGAATGTTACTCTATGTTGACCACGGACGGGCTATAAGGACCCTAAAATGGAAAGGATGGATTCTAAAAAAAGCTGAAAAGAAATGATCGAAAACCTATGTCTATACCACTGAAAAGCGATTAGGAAAACTTGTTTCCAATTTCAAATGACAATATAGATTCGCCTTGATCCCAAAACGTGACGGTTGTTATTGGCAAAGGCTGGCCTTACCACCCTTCAAGTCCCGAGAGACTTCCTATGGCTATCCCTCTGGCCACGTCTATGAGATATAGACCCTTATTCACCTCTCAGTCACAATGCCCTGAAAATAAGAAATTGCAAGTCAATGTCAAGTCATGTCGTCGATTTAATTTGTCATGTCAAGTCATTGTCAATTCTCCGGTGTTACCATAATGAAAAATCTCATATGATTTCTGTCAACGGTTACATAAATTTAATGCAATTGTTTCTTTTTCCTTAAAGCCAACACAACACTAGTCCAACGCTATTCTAGCCTAGATTACTGAAGCCATAATCCATACAAATAATAAGCTTACAGCGATTTCTTGTTTCCCCTTTATTAGCATGTACTCAAACAGCCTTCTTGCCAGCCCCTTTTTAAACCAACTCCATATCCTCATCTGGGGCTATTCATAAAAGCATAACCATACTTTTATGACCACAGCACTGACACAATCACAACAGATGTATCGTTTTTTTTTTTCTTTTGTAGGTAATGCAAAAAAATAATTCACCCACACATAAACAATAAACGGTAGTACAAAAATCAATACCGATTGAACTAGATTCACTGATATAGGGGGCTCCTTATAGATACACCCGATACTTGATAGATATAGATAATAAAATGGAATACAGGTGATTGAAATATTTGTCAAGAGTTATTAAGCGCGTCAATCGAATTATTACAAGTACTTGTCCCGTGTAACCAATAAATTAATAGTCCCTCGTAAAATTGGCAATATCATCAACACGGTCTTTAATGCGGGGAAGAGAATGACCCCTTGTTTTGTATCTATACACACTCGAGTGTAATTACATTGAGGTGGTTTAAGGACGCACTGAATATTTAATTAGATCATGCACACGGTTCGGGTGAGTAATTCCAGTGATTTATTTGGAGCTGTCACCAGACGAGCTTGTCAATCATTTCATTAAATTATACGGACGAGCTAGTCTGAAAAACCGTAATGGGCTGCAACTTACTTGATAGTTAAATGCTATTAAATATTTGAAAGGAACAATTTTAAAATTAAAATGCGATTACTCATAATTGGAAATTACCTTAATGTTGAAATACAGTGATGGGCTATATAGAATGTACGTACCTGGAAATAAAAAAAAAATAAAATTAAAGGATATCAGATTGCATTGTATGTAAAATAAATCATTTGGATTATTTATGATGCGAATTTAATGGGATTATTTATTATTAAAAATAATAATAAAACATTTACAAATTTAAGGCGGTGACAGGCCGCCAGTTGTGTTTGCAATATATAATTATTTCAATTACTAGCTGATTGGCCATTTGACGATAGAGTAGACATTTTTTTTTAATTTAAGTGGGTTTTCAGTACTGCTGCGCGTATTAAAATCCGAAAGATGTTAAAAAAAAGCTCAGCCAACTGGTCCAGCTTTATTAGTTCTTTAGACAGAACTAACAGTGGCCAGCATTATACTCTTCAAGATCAAAAGAATGCACCACAGCAATTAATTCAACGTGTCATCAGTTGCGCCACACAAGGATAGGTTATAAGCACTCTACTGTTGAATATTATGTATGACGGTTCTCTCAGGAGTGTCCTCTCACTAAGGCACTCACTCCTCAGGCGGCAGCGGAGGAGTTCCCTAGATGGAGTCAACGATGGCGCCTACAGCCCCAGTTTGATCGAACTGGTAGTGAAATCCCTATATGAGCTGCTTCGACACATTTGAACACCAGGTCTATAGGGATTTCCAATACTGAGCCAGGGTATTGGAAAAGAGTTGGTGGTGGAATGGGTCAACGGCAGCGCTCATACCCCAAAATGGGCTACTGACCTCGGTATTTTTTCCGGCCCGCTGTTCTAGGGTCAAAACAAGGGCCTGGCCCTCCAGGTTGGGGGTTGTGCTTTGGGTTAACTACCCATCCACGGAAAAAAAATTGTTATGAAGCAACCAATAGCCTCGGAAAGGACTGATATTATTGTTGACGACCATGTTAAACGAAAAAAGGACAACGACGTTCGTATCTGCACCTGGAATGTGAGAACATTAAACAGGAGAGGTGCAGGCGAACAACTAGCGGAAGCCCTAAACTGCTACAAAGCAGACATTACTGCCATCCAGGAAATACGATGGGATGGACCGGGCAAAAAGAGGAAGAAAAACTGTGACATCTACTATGGAACGTGTTATAGTGAGCAGAAACAGCGACTATTCGGATGCGGATTTGTTATAAGTGCCAGACTTAGGCAAGAAGTCTTATGTTTCCAAGACATTAGCGAACGCATTGTAACAATCCGCATAAAGGCCAAATTCGCCAACATAAGCCTTATATGCGCTCATGCTCCGACGGAGGAAAAAGATGATATAACTAAGGATTGCTTCTACGAGCTCCTTGACAAAACCTATGAGCGACTACCGAAGTACGATGTTAAAATCGTGCTGGGAGATTTTAACGCAAAGGTAGGAAGGGAAGACATCTTTAGCAGTACTGTCGGAAAATATAGCCTACACGACAACACGTCTGGTAACGGACTTAGGCTAATTGACTTCGTTACGGAACGAAATACCACTATAGCCAGCACACGGTTTCCTCACCTCGATATCCATAAGGAGACATGGCGGTCTCCAGATCAACGAACAGTCAACCAAATTGATCACATTGCGATAGACAAGAGGCACGCATCCAGTATTTTGGATGTCCGAACATTCCGAGGGGCCAACATCGACTCGGACCACTACCTTGTTGTAGCCAAGGTAAAGATGCGGATATCCACCACGCCACAAAAAACAGAAATACTGTGAAAAAATTTAATGTCGAAAGACTGCAATCGCCGGAGACCGCCAAGACCTTCGCGCAACGCGTATCCCTTAACCTCTCGACTCACAACACACCACCAGCATCTAATGTCGAAGAACAATGGCAACGATGCCAACAAGCCTTTAGATCAGCCGCAACTGATGTGCTAGGTTTCTCGCGGCCACCAGCAAGATACCCCTGGTTTGATGACGCAGCCAAGAAGGAGGCCTACAAGGCTAAGCTGCAGGTGAAGACGAGAGCTGCCATTGAGCTCTATAGGCAAAGAAGAAGGGAAGAAAATCGGCTTTTCAGAAAGAAGAAAAAAGGCCAAGAAAATCGCGCGATCGAGGATATAGAGAGGTGCCACTCCAGGAACGATGTTCGCAAGCTTTACCAAAGTGTAAAACGTCAAAGCCAAGGCTACAAGGCTCGAACAGAATCCTGTCGAGATGAACAAGGAAATATCGTAGTTGAGACACAGTCGATGCTGAGGATATGTTAAACGGCGATGACGAACAACATTCCGCTGCCACTGCCAACCACCCGACCTAAGTGAAGTGGGGATAGGTACATCTTAACTCAAGCTTAATAAGGCCGCCGGAAATGACGGCCTTCCCGCTGAGCTTTATAAAGCTGGCGGAGATGACTTGGTAAGCAACATCCACCAACTCATAAGCCAAATCTGGCATCGTTTGCCCGATCCACAAAAAAGGAGAACCTCTGAACTGCGCCAACTACAGAGGCATAAGCCTACTCAACATCGCTTAAAAGACCCTATCTGCCGGAATATGTGAACGCTTGAAACCGTTTACCAACAACCTGAGCGGCCCTTATTAGTGTGGTTTTAGGCCAGGAATGTCCACAACCTATCAAATTTTCACACTTCGGCAGATCCTGGAAAAAACCCAAGAAGTCCAAATCGATACCCACCACCTATTTATCGATTTCAAAGCCGCATACGACTGCATTTATAGAGACGAACTATACAGAGCCATACCCCTAGTCAAAAAACTCCCATTGGACGTTTAAGATGGCTAAGACATGTAGAAAGAATGGACACCAATACTCCGGCTCGCAGAGTCTTCGATTCCCAGCCAGACGTCGGACGCTGTAGAGGAAGACCTCAGCATCGACTGTGTCTCAACTACGATATTTCCTTGTTCATCTCGACAGGATTCTATTCGAGCCTTGTATCCATGGCTTTGACGTTTTACGCTTTGGTAAAACTTGCGAACATCGTTCCTGGAGTGGCACCTCTCTATATCCTCGATCGCGCGTTTCTTTGCTCTTTTTTCTTCTTTCTGAAAAGCCGATGTTCTTCCCTTCTTCTTTGCCTATAGAGCTCAATGGCAGCTCTCACCTTCACCTGCAGCTTAGCCTTGTAGGCCGCGTTCTTGGCTGCGAGCATCTGTTGGCATTCCTCATCAAACCAGGGGTTTCTGGCTGGTGGCCGCGAGAAACCTAGCACATCAGTTGCGGCTGATCTATTGGCTTGTTGGCATCGTTGCCATTGTTCTTCGACATTAGATGCTGGTGGTGTGTTGTGAGTCGAGAGGTTAAGGGATACGCGTTGCGCGAAGGTCTTGGCGGTCTCTGGCGATTGCAGTCTTTTTTGTGGCGTGGTGGATATCCGCATCTTTACCTTGGCTACAACAAGGTAGTGGTCCGAGTCGATGTTGGCCCCTCGGAATGTTCGGACATCCAAAATACTGGATGCGTGCCTCTTGTCTATCGCAATGTGATCAATTTGGTTGACTGTTCGTTGATCTGGAGACCGCCATGTCTCCTTATGGATATCGTGGTGTGGAAACCGTGTGCTGGCTATAATGGCATTTCGTTCCGTAGCGAAGTCAATTAGCCTAAGTCTTTTTTGTGGCGTGGTGGATATCCGCATCTTTACCTTGGCTACAACAAGGTAGTGGTCCGAGTCGATGTTGGCCCCTCGGAATGTTCGGACATCCAAAATACTGGATGCGTGCCTCTTGTCTATCGCAATGTGATCAATTTGGTTGACTGTTCGTTGATCTGGAGACCGCCATGTCTCCTTATGGATATCGTGGTGTGGAAACCGTGTGCTGGCTATAATGGCATTTCGTTCCGTAGCGAAGTCAATTAGCCTAAGTCCGTTACCGGACGTGTTGTCGTGTAGGCTATATTTTCCGACAGTACTGCTAAAGATGTCTTCCCTTCCTACCATTGCGTTAAAATCTCCCAGCACGATTTTAACATCGTACTTTGGTAGTCGCTCATAGGTTTTGTCGAGGAGCTCGTAGAAGCAATCCTTAGTTATATCATCTTTTTCCTCCGTCGGAGCATGAGCGCATATAAGGCTTATGTTGGCGAATTTGGCCTTGATGCGGATTGTTACAATGCGATCGCAAATGTCTTGAAAACATAAGACTTCTTGCCTAAGTCTGGCACCTTTAACAAATCCGCATCCAAATAGTCGCTGTTTCTGCTCACTATAACACGGTCCATAGTAGATGTCACAGTTTTTCTTCCTCTTTTTGCCCGGTCCATCCCATCGTATTTCCTGGATGGCAGTAATGTCTGCTTTGTAGCAGTTTAGGGCTTCCGCTAGTTGTTCGCCTGCACCTCTCCTGTTTAATGCTCTCACATTCCAGGTGCAGATACGAACGTCGTTGTCCTTTTTTCGTTTAGCATGGTCGTCAACAATAAAATCAAAAATGCTTCGTAACATAATTCCTTTTCGTGGATGGCTAGTTAACCGAAAGCACAACCCCCAACCTGGAGGGCCAGGCCCTTGTTTTGACCCTAGGACAGCGGGCCGCAAAAAATGCCGACGTCAGTAGCCCATTTTGGGGTATGAGCGCTGCCGTGGACCCATTCCACCACCAACTCTTTTCCAATACCCTGGCTCAGTATTGGAAATTCCTATACACCTGGTGTTCAAATATGTCGAAGCAGCTCATATAGGGATTTCACTACCAGTTCGATCAAACTGGGGCTGTTCATATTATCATAATTAATAATTTTGCATCGAAAGTTTTTTTTTGTCAAATATTTTAAGAATGTACCAAAAATCGTTTTTTATATAAACCGCCGCCAAAAAGTGGGCGTTGCAAAAAGCTTTATGTAGACGAAATGCAGATATTGATATTCTCTAAATATCTTGCTCAGGCATTTCTTTTAAATTCTTTAATATTTAACTAAAAACTACGTTTTTCTTAAAAAATTGGCGTGGCAATGGGAGGAATAAAGTAATGTTTGCATTTGTTCTGCTTCGTCGGCCAGAGAGTCAATACACCAAATCTCAACACTCTAGCTCAAAATTTAAGGCCCAAGGATCGGTGACACACAGACGGACGGACTGACGGACAGACAGACATGGCTAGATCGACTCAGCTATAGTGATTCTGAATCGATCCTTATACTTTGAGGTATATCTATCGAAATTATTTCTCTATGTTACAAACTAAATGTCAAAACTAATATACCCCTATGGGATAGGGTATAAAAAGGTTCCACCCCTGGTCATGTATCTATTGGGTTCTCATAAATCATCTCTCTACGTAATCTAGCGTTGACCAAGTGTTATGGTCCGAGCTGATCATTGCCTTTTCGAGAGAATTTTCTGATAGAAATTCCACTCCTTTTCCTTTTTCACTTTAATTCAACGAATAAAGTGACCAGCAGCTAACCACTAGAGCTGCTGAAATGAGGATTGTTGGATAAAAAGTTGGTGCAAGTCACCCTTAATGAAATGCCAAGAAAGAACATTTGCTTCAAAATGTATTTCAGATTGCAATCTATTTCACAAACAGCTTAATTTTAATAAGAAACACAATTAAATACCAAAAGTTCTACCACCACTAACCGGAGTAAGGGTAGCCCAAAGTTGGATGATTAATTTCCATAATATTAACAGTTAACTCCTAAAGTTTACCATTTACATGCCAACATGAAACAATTTAATATTTTCATTTATAATGCGATAAAAAGAATCAAGATTATCATAACAATTAAAATTAGTTGCACGTAGGTACAACTCTTAGATACACGTGCATACTGGATATTAATCCCATTTCACTCAGATCGCATGTTTGATTCCAGCGGGAAAATAAGGTTAGACAGACGTGGCCTAAATGTAGATACAACTTTAATTAAAAGCAAAAGTTGATGTTTATGCATGAGCTGGATATAGTTATGCGGGCGGCGGGGCTAGTGGTAAAGCCACAAAGTGCTTGACATCTTTACCGTCAATTGTGGAATCTATACACGCAAAGAATATATACAGTTTCATGATATGATTAATGAACAATATGCAAAATAGTTTTGTATTCAAAAATTGCATTTCTATAACAAGCGATGATAACAAGTGGGGGGGGGGAGCAGTACAGAGCGGGGTGAGTTATTTGTTTTTGACAAATTTTTGGCGCAAGAGGTTCGTTAGGACTCAGTACGCTCACAATCATTAGTTTGTACTGCTTGCGCTATGGATGGACCTCATTATTTTTGCCTAAAAAATATAATATTCGGATCAAAATAAGAAAGTACAAAAATGTTGAGTAGGGAACGGATCTTGTTGACCTTGCCTTTTTTGGTCATATTTAGCAGTTTAGGCCCAGCTAAGCATATATTCAAAAGTTTGCAAAAAAAAACCCGGTGATTTCAAGTGTTGCGTTTTAATTTGAATTATTTTTCTACTTCATATCGTAATATTAGGAAGCCCGATTGGAGATATTTTAAAAATTTTGAAGGGGATCGATTAGCAATTTCAAACAGCTGCCGGCGTAGGGCAGGATTGAGGTGATCAGGGGCTTGTATAGGATCTCCTTAGTAGTTCGTTAGAACTTAACTACTAAATAACTTTCTTAGCCCGTAGAAACAGAGGTTGGCAAGAGTAATTCGAGATTTTTTTTTCAGAATTTTTAGCGAGGACAAGGTATACATACAGGGTGGCGCACGAATCGTGCTACAAAAATAAAACGTAATAACTTTTTTTCTGTGTGAGTAATCGGCTTATTATTTTTTTATTTTGTAGGTTACTATTAAGATTTATAAAAATGGATGCTTGGGATACGGAGAAAAGAATTTGGATAGTGCAACGGTACCATGCTTTGCAGTCCGTCATTTCCGTCCAAAGGGAATTTAGGCGGGAGTTTGGCGGTAATCCCCCGAGTAGATGGACCATTATGAGGTTTGTAAACATGTTTGCCGAATCTGGAAGCATCGCACGAAGGCCGTACCATCGAGATGCCAATGTTCGGGTTCAGGATACAATCGCAGCAGTAGCATCTGCAATACAGGCCAATCCGAGCGTTTCGACCCGAAACTTATCGGGGCAAATTGGAGTTAGTAGACGGTCATTACAACGGATACTTCATGACGATTTAAACTTGTTTCCGTACAAAGTCCAAATTACTAGTAAGTTAAACCCTCAGGATTTGCCTGTTCGCCTGGAATTTTGCCAAAAAATGATATCAATGGCCGAAGAAGACAACACATTGATCAATTGTTTGTTCATGTCTGATGGGGCCCATTTTGATCTTAACGGCAATGTAAACAAGCAAAATTGCCGTATATGGAAAGAGTCTAATCCAGAAATGCTCCATGAGACGGAACTGCACCCAGAACGAGTCACTGTGTGGTGTGCAGTTTCATCAAGGTGTATTGTCGGGCCGTACTTCTTTGAAGAAAACGGTGTAACCGTTACTGTCAATGGGGACCGTTATTTAAAGATGTTGAAGGAGTTTTTTTTACCCAGAACTGCGCCGAAGACGTATACCATTCAACAGCGTTTGGTTTCAGCAAGATGGAGCAACTGCACATATAGCCAGACCAGTTATGGCGGAGCTAAACAAAAAATTCGCAAACAAATTAATTTCTAGGAACTCCACTCTTCGCTGGCCCCCAAGGTCACCTGACCTGACTGCACCAGACTTCTTTTTATGGGGTTATGTCAAGCAAGAGGTGCATAAAACGAAGCCCAGGAATTTAACTGAATTAAAGCAGTCCATAACGCAATAATTAATCCCAACTTCAACTCTTCAGGCCGCAATGAATAATATTTTGATCAGGTGCCGCATATGCGTGGGAGAGCGTGGAGGTCATTTGCGATCTATAATCTTTAAAAACAACTAACTATTTAAAATAAAATTTAATTTTCTAACCAATAAAAAAAAATAAATGAAATACATCGATTAAAAAAAAAGTTATTTGAATTTCTTATTGTAGCACAATTGGTGCGCCACCCTGTAGTTCCGTACTACCTCAATGTAATATCTGCCAATGGTAACGTTCAGTCCAATTCATCGATGTTGTGTGTCCTTTCGTGTTGACAGCATATACTTAGTCTTGCCCTCATTTACTGCTAAAATCATTTTTGTCGCTTTCTTCTCTATACTAGCAAACGTGGCTATGACACCACGCTGAGTCCTACCAATGATGATCAATATCGTCGGCGTATGCAGTAGTTGCACCGATTTATGGAAGATTTTGCTTCTGGTGTTGGCTCCGGGAATAATGGTCTATCCTCTCAATAATGAGATTAAAGAAGCGAATAGACCAGCGAAAATTCTCCATCGTCATCCTGCACAGATGGACGAGTTTGGGTGGTATACCAAAACTAGACATGTCTCTGTATAGTTCGTCTATATAAATATAGTCATACGCTTTTTTAGAATCGATTGGATCGATAGGTGGTGGCTATCGATTTAGAATTCTTGTTTTTTTCAGAATCTTCCAAAGAGTGAAGATAAGATCACTTGTGGACTTTCCTGGCCTTAAACTTGACTGATAAGGGCCAATCAGGTTGTTGGTATATTGCGGCATAGAGTACCTTGTAGGCGATGTTGATAAGACTAATGCCTCTAAAGTTGGAGCAGTTCAGATGGTCGTTTTTTTATGTGTCATTACTTCAAAAAAACTTCAAAAACTCAACATAAAAAGTCCAACGGGGTCAAATCATCTTGGGGGCCAATACATTAATGTAGCTCCCGTCGTTGAGCTCAACAACGTCTTTTTCAAAGAAGTACAGGCCAATGACGCCACCGGCCCAAAATCCGCATCGAACATTTACTTTTTGTCGATGTACTCCCACCTGCTGCTCATCGTGTGGAGTGCCATCATTCCATAAACGGCAATTTTGCAATACATATTTATTCAAAAGGACCTTGTCGCTATAGATGATTTTTAGGTCAATATGTGAATTGTATTCCAAACGCTCAAAGCACAGTCAATGAACAAAAGACGTTGTCTTTGATCTCATGAGTCAGTTGAATCTTGTACGGGTGAAGGTGGAAGTCCCTAGGCAAAATACGCTAAGTTGTGTTCTGCGAAAGGCCAAGTTCACTAACAAATACTCAAATTTTATTATTAAGACGCACGGCTCCATAAAAATCAATAATACAAAACTTATTTGACAGACGCCACGCAAACAACATGGCTGCCACAGACAACAACGAACCGCCATTATTAAAAATCCTTTTTCATGAGAAAGTACACGATATTTTATTATATGTGTTGTCTTTTTTTTTTTAATATTTTCCATCTATCGCAATATATTATATCAGACTTTACTAACAACCTGTTACACACAGTCGCATTCTGAGTGACATGCCAGAAAATGTTTATTTAAAAAATAAGCAAAATTTACATTTCAATATAAACATTATTCAAACACAATTTCTCTGCACTCAATCTTTTTATGAAAACTGAATAATGTAGCCCCAGTGCTGTGATCCGACTATATGAACATTTCACACGATTTATCAATGTCTGTCAAAGACAATTGACAAGTAGACACGCCGTGTTATCGACAAAACTAGCTCTTGACGCGCGCCGAGTGTAAAAAATATTTTAAAATCGAAATCGAACGCACATTTGGTTATCACATGTTTGCAACGCCCACGGTGGAATATTGACGAGGCTATAAAATTGCTTCAAGTGCAGTGTATATATAATTTTGTATTTCATTCCACCCAGGTTTCATCAACAGATGTCCAATTGGAAGGGCACATTCCATATGTAGTTTTTGTAAAATAGGGCTTTTCTAGAACAAAGCCATCTGTCTTATCGATATGCGTTTTCGGTTTTACAAACGACATGATATTGGTATGACATTTTAGGTGATTATCTTTTCTGTCAGATTTTTATTAACGGTAAATCTACTAATAATATCTTGTAGACGATATTGAGGAGACTTATGCCTTTGTAGTAGTTCAGAGGTTCTCCTGTGTACCATTCTTCAGGAATACTTTCATCCGAAAAAATTGTGCTTATAAAGCTCGGCGGGAAGGCCATCATTTTCGGCAACCTTATGAAGATCCTATCCTCACTTCACTTAGGTCGGGTGGGAGATTGTTCGTCACCCCCTTTAAACAGTCTGCAGAAGTGGTTCTTTCATATTCTCAGCATCGACTGGGCCTCAACTATTATATTTCCTTGTTCATCTCGACAGGTTTCTGTTCAAGCTTTTTATCTCTGGCTTTGACGTTTAACACCTTGTTAAAACTTGTGAACACTGGAGTGGCACCTCTCTATTTCCTCGATCGCTTTGCTTGCTATTATTTCTGTAAAGCCGGTGTTATTCCCTCAATCCTTGCCTATAGAGCTCATTGGTAGTTCTCGTCTTGAGCTGCAGCTTAGCTTTATTGGCCTCGTTTTTGGGCGCAACAGGTCCGAAACATAAGTTTCGGCTGATAAAATGGCTTATTCAACTACTTACTTACTTAAGTGGCGCTACAGTCCGGAATGAACCTGGGCCTCAACCAACATGCCTCTCCAATTAGCCCGGTCCTTAGCTAACTGCCTCCAGTTGCGCACTCCAAGTTGGTTGAGGTCGGTTTCCACTTGTGCGCGCCACTTAAGGCGAGGTCTTCCTCTACTGCGTCCGACGTCTGGCTGGGAATCGAAGACTCTGCGAGCCGGAGTATTGGTGTCCATTCGTTCTACATGTCCTAGCCATCTTAAACGACCAATGCGGAGTTTTTTGACCAGGGGCATGTCGCTGTACAGCTCGTATAGTTCTTGGTTGAATCTTCGTCTCCATAGCCCGTCAACGCAAACGGGACCGAAGATTTTTCGAAGAATTTTCCTCTCGAATCGACCAAGGATTTCTTCATCCGCTTTTGATACGGTCCATGCTTCAGCGCCGTAGAGCAGGACTGGGATGATCAGGGTCTTATATAGGATCTCCTTAGTAGTTCGAGTGAGGGCTTTAATACTAAATTGCCTTCTTAGCCCGAAGAAACAGCGGTTGGCAAGAGTAATTCTTCGTTTAATTTCTGACGAGATGTTGTTGTCAGAGTTAAGAGCGGAGCCGAGGTAGACAAAGTCCCGTACTACCTCAAAGTTATATCTGTCAATGGTGACGTTCTGTCCAATTCGTCGATGTTGTGTGTCCTTCCGTGTTGACAGCATATACTTTGTCTTACCTTCATTTACTGCTAAACCCATTTTTGCCGCTTCCTTCTCTATACTAGCAAACGTGGCTATGACATCACGTTTAGTCCTACCAATGATGTCAATTCGTCGGCGTATGTTAGTAGTTGCACTCGGGAGTTTTGCACAATCCTCTCAAGAATCAAGTTGAAGAAATCACTTGACACCGCATCGCCTTGCCTAAATCCTTTTTTGGTATCGAATGTGTCGGTGAGGTCGTTTCCGATCCTGATGGTGCAGCGAAAATGGTCCATCGTCATCCTACACAAACGAACTCTGTATAGTTCGTCTCTATAAATAATGTCGTATGCGGCTTTGAAATCGATTAATAGGTGGTGGGTATCGAGTTGGAATTCTTGGGTTTTTTCCAGGACCGCCGAATTTGATCGATTGTGGACTTTCCTGGCCTAACACCACACTGATAAGGGCCGACCAGGTTGTTGGTAAACGGTTTCAGGCGTTCACATATTACGGCAGATAGGATCTTGTAGGCGATGTTGAGGAGACTGATGCCTCTGTAGTTGGCGCAGTTCAGAGGGTCTCCTTTTTTGTGGATCGGGCAAACGATGCTGAGGTTCCATTCTTCAGGCATATTTTCATCCGACCAGATTTGACTTATGAGTTGGTGGATGTTACTTACCAAGTCATCTCCGCCGGCCTTATAAAGCTCAGCGGGAAGGCCGTCATTTCCGGCAGCCTTATTAAGCTTGAGTTTAGATATTGCTATCCTCACTTCACTCAGGTCGGGTGGTTGGCAGTTTTCGCTGTCGTTGCCAATATTGAATGGTTCGTTCTGCCTGACAGCGGAATGTTGTTCGTCATCGCCGTTTAACAGTCTGCAGAAGTGGTTCTTCCATATCCTCAGCATCGACTGTGTCTCAACTACAATATTTCCTTGTTCATCTCGACAGGATTCTGTTCGAGCCTTGTATCCTTGGCTTTGACTTTGGTAAAACTTGCGAACATCGTTCCTGGAGTGGCACCTCTCTACATCCTCGATCGTGCGCTTTTCTTTCTAATTTTTCTTCTTTCTGAAAAGCCGATGTTCTTCCCTTCTTCTTTGCCTATAGAGCTCAATGGCAGCTCTCGTCTTCACCTGCAGCTTAGCCTTGTAGGCCTCGTTCTTGGCTGCGAGCATCTGTCGGCATTCCTCATCAAACCAGGGGTTTCTTGCTGGTGGCCGCGAGAAACCTAGCACATCAGTTGCGGCTGATCCAATGGCTTGTTGGCATCGTTGCCATTGTTCTTCGACATTAGATGCTGGTGGTGTTTTGTGAGTCGAGAGGTTAAGGGATACGCGTTGCGCGAAGGTCTTGGCGGTCTCTGGCGATTGCAGTCGTTCGACATTAAATTTGTTCACAGTATTTCTGTGTTTTTGTGGCGTGGTGGATATCCGCATCCTTACCTTGGCTACAACAAGGTAGTGGTCCGAGTCGATGTTAGCTCCTCGGAATGTTCGGACATCCAAAATACTGGATGCGTGCCTCTTATCTATCGCAATGTGATCAATTTGGTTGACCGTTCGTTGATCTGGAGACCGCCATGTCCCCTTATGGATATCGAGGTGAGGAAACCGTGTGCTGGCTATAGTGGCATTTCGTTCCGTAGCGAAATCAATTAGCCTAAGTCAGTTACCAGACGTGTTGTCGTGTAGGCTATGTTTTCCGACAATACTTCTAAAGATGTCTTCTCTTCTTACCTTTGCATTAAAATCTCCCAGCACGATTTTAACATCGTACTTCGGTAGTCGCTCATAGGTTTTGTCGAGGAGCTCGTAGAAGCAATCCTTAGCTATATCATCTTTTTCTTCCGTCGGAGCGTGAGCGCATATAAGGCTTATGTTGGCGAATTTGGCCTTGATGCGGATTGTTACTATGCGTTCGCTAATGTCTTGGAAACAGAAGACTTCTGGCCTTAGTCTGGCACTTATAACAAATCCACATCCGAATAGTCGCTGTTTCTGCTCACTATAACACGGTCCGTAGTAGATGTCACAGTTTTTCATCCTCTTTTTGCCCGGCCCATCCCATCGTATTTCCTGGATGGCAGTAATGTCTGCTTTGTAGCAATTTAGGGCTTCCGCTAGTTGTTCGCCTGCACCTCTCCTGTTTAATGTTCTCACATTCCAGGTGCAAATACGAACGTCGTTGTCCTTTTTTCGTTTAGCAGGGTCGTCAACAATATAATCAACTATTCAACTATTTTTTCCGTGTGTGGGTAGTTAACCCAAAGCACAACCCCCAACCTGGAGTTTACAAGATACCCCTAGGACACGAGGTCCAATGAACAGCTGGGTTTGAATTCTATTCCCAACCGTGATAACAACACATTTTTTTTAACTGGCCCTCCTCTCGTAATGATCTGATAGATTATTCGAGTCAGGAAAAGCTTATCTCAGCCTTTCGATTCGGCATAAAATCGTGGGTCCGCAATATTACAAAGAGAACTCTTGTACACATGAATGTTTGTGGGTGAAAATAGGGCCTGGATGCTAACGGAACGGAATTTTTAATAATTTTTAATGGCCCTTTAAACTTGTTGGATAGGTTCTTTGTGCCATATTACATCGGCTCCTGTTTTTTTTTTTCTTATATATAGAAGGACATCCAGTATCTATGTGGGGTCACCCTGTTGGGTAAAACGCCACTACTGTGAATGCTGCCGCTGCGATATGTCAAATAGCGCAATGAACATGAAGACGACTGAATATTCTGCCGTTCCTTTTTTCAATCGCGAACAACCGAGACGACCGCCTGAGTATACTTTATTATATCTACTTAAATCTAAATTTAACTATTCTCTAACTATTTACTACTTAAACATAATTATCGTATAAATTAAACTTCTTAAAACTAAATTGTACTAATAAATTGAATTAACTAAATCGATCGCCGTTTTATTTACAAATCCCACATCTATTTACCTCGTTATATTGGCAAGATTTCGAAAAGCATTACGCTGGCATTGCTGGCATTTTCCGACGCAGATCGGGTTTTAATGAAGTCCCATCAAATGTAGCTTAAAGGCACTTTTGGTGCATCTACTTTAAAACTTTACTAATTCTTCCGACATTAATTTTTTAAGTTTATTCAATAATGGACCCTCCTTAATCTCCCCCAGAGGGATAAAGTTGACATGGAATCACTCTTTGGAATGAAAACTATCCCACAAGTTGTTCCATGATATGATGTTCATGAAATAAGCTTAAGTCGACTTAGAGCACATTTATGTCCCGGAAAACTTCCATAACGACATGCCACGTTTCTAACTCAAAAATCTATTAATTTCATTTTAATCCACTGTGCTTGACATTCCACAATTCCCCACGAATTGTGTCAATTTTCCTCAAATTTATTACAAATTCATTTTTGAATCTAAATCGACAACTTACTAGGATGAGCTCTTCACATGCATATTTAAGAGCTGCCATTCAGAGATTTAAGAAGCCGACAGGCTTTTAACAATTTAACTCGTTCATGTGTCATGTGCTAAGAGAAGCAAAAACCCCGTCTTCATATTTTTACTTTTAGATTGTGTAACCTAATCCATGTCATGACTAATCTCATTAATATTTAAAAAAAAAAAACTTTTGAACGCGAATAAAAAACCACCAAAGGCACCATAGAACGCAAATTACAAGTCAGAGAGTGGTTCATCTCATATTTCATTAACGGCGGATTAGATGAAAGGGGGGCTGTGTTCAATGTTCATATTTCTCTGGATCACGGCGATGTAATGAGATGGCTGTCATTAGCGTCGGGTTAAATAGCTGGATAGGGTAACAGGATATTTTTTTTTATGAATAAATAATGTTCGCATTGAAGTGACGTTTAAATAATGTAGTAGAGTCAAACTTTGACATTTGGCAGTGTTACAAGGCTGAGAGAGCAAACACATTTGTTCTCTGTAATGAATGTATCTGTACTGTATGGTTAATCACTCTATGGGGAATAATAAAACGGAATTAGATGTAAGCTTTAGGTCGTTTCCCTCTTTTGTACAATTTTTATTTTAACGAGGTGTGCCGGAGTGAAGTAATTATATCAACCATTCACACGACAATGCTTTTGTAATGGCGCCCATAAACATGGTGGACGGAGAAAGGATTACAAGGGAGACATTTTTGTTGTTGGTGTCTTCTTGTGGACTAGATTTACAGTAGGGGACCAAGGATTGTGTAATTATTAAGTCAATTTATTGCCACTACCTTTTGACGGTGCATTTTATGGAAAGCACTTAATTTCAGGAATTGAAATGTTGAATAAGTAAAAGTGGCAGGCTAAGTCGTTTCTTTTAAAAAACTTGGTTCGAGCAGGGAAATGGTTTTAAATTGCTGCAATGGAAAGTTGAAATAATCTTTAGTATCACCAAGCAAACAGTCTTTAAGGAATATGCTAACGAGACTCAGAGGACTGGTTAAAATTAAGGAATAGTCACAATACGACAACCAAACATATTTTTAAAATTTGACTATTCAGGTGATTGTTAAAAATGAAGTTGACATGGCTCATTCACCACTATAAAAAAACATTTGCCTCGTCAGAATATCCGTCGAGCTTACCTACTCCCATTAGGTTCAAAGATTAGCTTGAACCTCCAGGTTGCGTATGTAATTTCGGTTAAAGGAAAAATGTCACAATGCAAGCAAAAGCCTCGGATAGATATTATTTTAATGTTGACAGCCATGCTAATGCAAAAAAGGACAACGAGGTTCGCATCCTACCAGAAAAGATGCAGCCAAGGAACTAGCGAAAGCCTTAAGTGCTATAAACAGAAATTACTGTTAACCCTGATATACGAGTGGATGGACTGGTCAAATAGAGGACGAAGAAAAACTGTGAGATCTACCACGGTCAGTGAGAAGAAACAGCGAAGAGATAATATTGCTAAGGACTGGACAAAAATTATGAGATAATACCAAAATACGATGTTAAAATCTTGTTGAGCGATTTTAACATCAAGGTAATAAAAGTTTAGCACAATTGTTGAAAGCACAATACACGCAACCACGCCTGGCAATATGGTAAATAACTGTATTGCGAAACGAAAAGCTACAAAGCCAGCATGCGGTTTACTTACTGTGAAAACGGTAAGACTAATAAAGGTTAAACTCCTCAAGGAGTTGCGACCGCAAAATCTGGTGAAAATTCAGCAGCAAGCGATAAACCTTGCATTTTCTGTGACTCTATGGTGTCGTACAGAGGGTGCGAATTTCCGAAGGACTTGAGGGAGAGGAGCACTGCCATCCGGACCATTTATATCCAACGGATCCTACCAAGATATGCGCCAACGCTAAGCCAACGTCGACTGGTGACCCCGGAGAGCAAACACTTCCGGATAAGATGGCGAAGAGGAAGTATTCGACAGTTGAATTCGGATTGGATAATGAAACTGGGATTGGGATCAGTGGGCAGCGTGGTCCGTGGCGAAGAGTCAGACTATAACTGGTGTCTGGGCCAAACTAATTGCATAGGTCAACACTAGGCACTAGGACCAAGTTTCAAACAAGCTTCTTGTATTCAGAAATTATGCTAGTTTGTAACGTTCAATATTTTTTCTGAAACTTAGTCAGCGATCTACGTATACTCCCTGCCCATCTTCTTAGCAAAGACTCTGATCGAATACAGAAGCAACCAAAACAAATGTAAGCACCATTAAATGTTAAATAGAACTTTAAACCTCATATCTGTGCATGATTTTGATATTTTTTTAGACAGTCGAGTTGATTTTCTAGAATCGAAAAGTTTTTTGCCTGTTTTGCCTGACTGTCGCTCATCTCACCAGGGGACGACAAAACAATCAACTTCACCCGTATATGCTGGCGGGCAAAGAGATATAAACTTGACAAACTCTCGGAAATGCAATCCGCAGATTCAAGCTTATATGGAATATTGGTAGCCAGTGCTAGGTCACAGATTTGGCCAAAGCTGGTTCTGAAATGTCCATGCATGTCTACAATCCGCAGATTAAACCATAGACGAAATAGTGGCACCGCGTGACAGGTCATATATTTGACCCAAGCTGGTTCTTAACGGCCCATGTCCGTATACAATCTGCAGATTAAAGCTTAGATGATATATTGGTACCCCATGCAAAGTCATCTGAAATGTCTCTCTTTGGATTTTCAACCAACAATCTTATAAACTTACTGATTCCACCACGACACCTTCAATCAGTGCAATTGTTTCAAATCTTTTAGTTCTGGTTCTACTCAAATTTTAAGAAGCCTTCTCAATTTTGTCTAGTTATTAGTTTTGACTAAATTTTAAAATGACAGCCTACCTCCTTCCTAGAACAAAACCTATTTAGGTACCTACTTTTCCAAATACCCTCCCTTCTCTTTTTGAATGCTCAAAATGTCTCTAAATACTTGATTGGAAAAATTCGCAATATCTAAGATAATGCTGGTCTCCAGGATAATGCCGCACATGATACTTTTGACATCTTTGAATTGTCAAGAATGTAACGCAAGATATGCTTGTCTTCAGCTATGAACAGGTCTGGTGGAAAAATGCATTACAACTATTTTTGACCTTTTTTGGATTGCCAACATAGCTAGTACAAGGTGGCGCAAAAGTTGTCACCCGTCGCAAAAGTTGTCACCCGATGATTCTTGGCCGTCATTTTTTAAGTGTTTTGCAAAAAAATCGAAACAATTATTATAGGTGGCGCATAGGACATGAATCGTGGAATAAATTTTTCTACTTTTTTTGCGGAAGAATTCAAATATTTGCAACCAAAAAACATCGGGTGACAGCTTTTGCGACGGGTGCGCCACCTTGTAGAATTATTTGTGCTATATTGCAGCTATATGTACCTGAAAACAAATAGCAGCTAAAAACGCATGGAACTTTGTTATGTATTTCGAAATATTTAAAAAAAAGTAAAAACTGGGTCGTCAAAAAATTTGCAAAAACTTGAAAACTTGTATTTATTATGTGCTGGCAAATATTTGACAACCTCAATAATACAACTTTACATAAAACCTCCAAAAAGGCATTCTCCTTGCATTTGATCGAACAGATCTGATTTAATACTCAGTTTCACAATCTCCTGGTTTGCATGCACAATATTGTATTGATGTATTTAAAGTTCCTGTGAATCTACTACAATTTTTCATTCACTCTTCAACTGATTGACAGATGCACAGCTGAGAAATTGTTTTTTTAACCAGCCATGTCTATTTTGTCTTGCCATTTCCGTATGCATAAGTAAATTAAGGAAAGTACCGTGCAAAGTTGTCCGATTAATCAGGACATGACTAACCAATTTACGGAGTGACAAGTCGAACGACATGTTTTAGTGTTGTTGAGTCACACGCGCATATAAATGAGCATTGCTCACTCTTTGAGTGACAACTTCAAGGTGGCACCAGAAGGTTCGAACTTTATGCCAACACAATGATTCAGAATACCCCACACCCTATATGTAACTACAAAAATAGATGTAAAATCAATTGTTTAAACTTACTCATTGCAAAATTGAATACAAAAAAACACAACTGACACAAACAAACCTAATATTAGTACCAAACCATGCAAAGCAAGCACTCAACAACGCAGGACATGACAAAGAGTCATATCATCACTTTTATACCTCGATGACATGGATGTACCCAAAACCTCTAAGAGCTCACCACACAATTTTACAACACGCATTGCAGATGTCAAAAAGCACTCAAGAGATGAATTTTATTTTAGGATTCATTAGCATGAAATTAAAATGTACTATGCCGCATTAAAATGCGTAAATAATTGCTGCAGGATGATACATGACTTCTGCGTCTATTACAACCGCAACCGGGGCTCCGCTGGGTATGTCGGTCGAAATGTCATCAGCGCCTTGTCAAAGACAAAAGGCTGTGCGGTGGGGCTATGTGTTGTGCTGCTTTTTAGTTGCATATTGTTGTCGTTCCTTTGTTGGTATTTTTAGAGAGACCACTGCAATGTTAGTCATTATCGTGCTGGCTAAGAGTTTGCTGCTAAGGGAAAAAGGAACAAGAAAATGTTTACAAAACACACAAAAAGATACTCACTCTCCAATGGGGATGGCGCTTTTTGTAAAATGAATTAGTGAATGAACGAGAGAGTGCATGAGTGCGACCGATAGCTATAATATACCCACGGAACAATGATGATGCTGTCACATGATTATTACGCTTTAAGTGCACCATTGAAGCGAGGACAGGACTAATTGACCGTGTTGCATGAACATAATTAGTTCATTATAAATAGTTACTATTTTCGATGAGATAAATTCATGTGAACCTCAATTTTATAATAAGTTACATGATGTCACTCCATATATATTGGTGTAGAAAATAATTATTATTGCTAATTTAGTGTAGTACAATAAATCTAGTACAGTTGTTCGCAGACCAGCAATGATATTCTGGAAGATAGACTCCATCTAACTTTACGACTTCTACTGCCTCAACTGAGAAAAGTTTAAAAAAAATATATGCAAATGTTTTATTACCGAGATATCATTAAATTTATAAATTACCGTTAGCGAAAAACTGAGTATGTTGTATTTAAGTACACGTCTGCACGATGTCATCTATTGATTCTAATCAAAATCGTTAGAGCTGTTTTTCAGAAATCAACGTTTAAAAAAACTTGCAGCTAAACGTACCGTTATATCTCTGCTCTTATAAATTTACCCGCTTTAATCCTTTTGTTCCCTCTTTTATTTGTGTTCACAAACCCGGAATTTGGAAGAAGTGGTGGGCAACCACTGGTCCATGACCTACAGATACGGATAACGCAACAAAAAACAGGTACAATGCAGTCCAGCTCCAGGGAGAATGTGGAGACTCACCACGGAGCAGCATAAGCATGCGATAAGCGTTGCACGAGAATACACCGTCGTCTAAGCCCACGGACGGGGGTAGACTCTTGATGGACAGCATCAGACTGGTTCGATGGATGAAGGAAGACGACCCCTCGTCGACACGAACACAATGATGAAGAGTTTATAGAGGACGATCCCTGAAGCCTACTTCCGAATCGCTTGCGCCACCGTTAAATGGGCGCAAAAGCAAAAAGTTCGATGGCATGGAGTAGAAATTCTTCTTTTTCACCCAACGAAGTATTGACAGAGAAGCAGCAGAGGCACAAAAGACAACCCTCCAACAAAGCCGCAATAGTAAAAGTTAGGTTCTATGGCCAAGAGAAGACGGTCTCTTTCCCCAAACGCTGAAGTACCGGAGGAGCAACCGAGGAGTTTAGGCGGACGGTCAGCCCATCGTAGAAATAATTTAAAAATGGCACCCGAATAGAAATCCCTTACCCCAAAATCTGAACGCGAAACCACCAATACGTTTCGCGGAAATTTGGTTTTTGACTGCTTCTGAGAAAGTGCGGTGCCCTCCTTCCTTCTTTCTGAAATTGTTTTTATACCCTATCCCATAGGGGGGTATATGTATTAGTTTTGATACTTAGTTTGTAACATAGAGAAATAATTTAGCTACATATACCTCAAAGTATATGGATCGACTCAGAATCGCTAGCTGAGTCGATTAAGCCATGTCTGTCTGTCCGTCCGTCCGTCCGTCTGTACGTCACCGATTTCTAGGCCTTAAATTTTGAGCTAGGATAGTGAAATTTGGGATATAGGATCCTCGTCCGTGCCTACAGAACAAGTGTGAACATTTTTGAAATCCGCCCACTGCCACGCCCCCTTTTAGGAAAAACTCAGTTTTTGGCCAAACCGTAAGGAATTTTAAAAAAGTTTCTGAACAACATATTTAGACAATCTTAATATCTATATTACGTCTATATAAAGTTTTTTGCCACGCCCACTTTTTGGGGGCGTTTTCAATAAAAAAACTGTTTTCGGTCAAATTTAAAATTTTTAAATTTTTTTAATGTTTAAATAAACTTTTGATGCAGAATCATTAACATTATTAATATGAACATTTCGTCTATAGACCATTTTAAGCCACGCCCACTTTTTGGGGGCGTTTTATTACAAAAACCGTTTATATACCCTACCCCATAGCATATGCAGGCGAAAAACGATGTTTTTTGTCAAACAACAAAAGATTCTGATAAACTGTTTGAACAATATGTTGTGACAATGTCATTTTCTATATTATAGGCCCATAAAGCCCACTTTTTGGAGATATTAATTTTAAGGATGGGATGGGATAGGGTATTCTACGATCCGCACAGCGGACTGTAGCCTTCTCATATGTTTTTTTTATAAATTTTGGGATAAAATTCTTTCAGAGGGCCATGATTTTGGTACGCCATTACTTTTTTATACATTTGGTGAAATTTTTAGTTTTCAGGATTCTTAATTTACCCAACAAAAATTACGTGGCGTCCAAAATTTGTCGTTCGCTTCGAAGCAAATCACCCCAAGTTCGAACCCACATCGTGAGCTAAACTTCGCTCTCGTAGAGAAGTTGCGAATCTTCTTGTGAGTTCTATGTGCTTGACAGTTCGATCGCAAACAATGTTTGTAGCTACTTTCTTGGAATATTTTGGAAATTGTACGTTGGCAACTCTGCTTGTAGATGCAATGTCGATGTAAATGTTTTGTATGAATGTACCAGGAAATCTCTATAATAACAATGTTATCCAATGCACCTTACACAAGATCTCATAAAAGCACAATAATATATGAAGATACATCTCTACTTCACCTTCCAACATTCACTGCTTCATTCCTACTGTCTAAACAAAAACATAACCAAATATTTACACACGAAACTTCACTACGTTTTGAATTTGAAACTCTAATTACGTTTAGGGATGTTGAGGAACTTTTTTCGCTTGCTGGGCAAATTTCGATCGAATGCCCTAAAAGCAAACTGACAGTTACAGAAATCACATCCTCGGGATACTAAATTAAAAAGGAATACCCCCCTCTATATGTGTAATAGAAAATGATACAAAAAAAGATACAAAAAAGCAATAAAATTAAGCTGCGGCTTAATTTCTTTTTACTTGTTTACTTCAAGAAAATATTAAAATCTAGTCATTGGCATTCGGGGCACGGCTCCCACCTAAACAAGATATCGAAAGTTTGTGGATGTTTTTTTTCTTCTCATTTTCCATCGTAAAAAGGGCATTCTCACCATTTGCTTATCTTGTATCTGTATCTGAACGGTGTATGTGCCGACTGCCGGCATGTACAATTTAAATCTCATTTTTCCCTAGATAAACGAACCGAACATAGTGGCGGCACAAGACGTATATACATATAAATTTGAATGCCGTACGTTCCGGCAGATATTCAAAGTAGCAGAAAATGTGAAGAGCGAACTCTCGACGAGGTACGGAATTTTCGGGATACATTTCATGGCTAGGGGGCGATTTTCCCAACCATTTTGCAAGCGATTAACAATTCAATTGTTTACCACCACTACTCACATACAGCTCGATGGTGGTGATGGTGTATCTATAGGACTTTGCTTGATTCTTGGATTATTAATTTTATCAACAATAGATATCGAGCGAAGTCTGTTGTAGTCGGTGTGGCTACAGCAACGAAGCATTTCAAAGGCCACGACGTGCAATAGTCGTCACTTATATCAGATTAAATGGCGGAATTATACGCTCTGTGAAGAGTGACGGCGCTATAGATGGCGTTGTTTGGACCGGAGGGCTTCTCTCAAATTATCCAAATGTTTGCGAAAGCAAACATGTCAAATTCTCCAGAATGGTGATACTATAAGTATACGCAGGGACCTTGAATAATGAAAATTGCGGGCTCCATTCCCATCCCATTAGGTGTCACATAAATCAATAAAATCGATCCGAACTGTAATATTAGTTAGAGGGGGGGTTTTGGTCGGCTTTGTGTCAGTTGAATAAATTATCTGAAAGCAGAAATTGCCGATTGCCACCTGGACTTGAGCAATCTTCGAAGGCAAACATCGCGAGCATTTGATAAACAATTGGGTTTTGTAGTGTAATATGTAGTTCCCAAAATAGCCTAACCAAAGTCGGCCTAATTGGAATGGGAAAATGTTTATTTTGTTGTGGTGTGGAGAGAACTATAGGTATCTGCAATATGACGGAAGATAGCATTGCGATATAATTCGTTGTCATTCGCAGAAGTAAACCGGCTGGAATATTCATTATTGCATAGGATTTGATTGATTCAACTTCCTACGGTGAGGATATTCTGTTAAATGCTGTAGCATGACGTTTTCCATTGTAGGCCTGTGCCAACACGAGGATAGGATGCAGACAGCACGTGATGTGCGGCCAGCGGTTCTACGCATAGAAATCTAATTAGCAGAGGGAATAGCTAATTTGTGTAGTCAGGAGTGTTTTTCGGATATTTTGCAGATGTATAGGCGCACACTCATTAGGAATAATTAAGCATTTCGTTTGTCACAATATCTAAATGGTTACAGTTTACAAATGTTTTTTGAATTCGAGTTGGAGCAATTGCGGAACGACCGTCGAGTTGGTTTTGGATGAGGCTTTTACCCATTGTCTACTTCAGGGTGCTATTCGCGAATCCTTCCATTATGATACTATCTAAATGTGGTTTATCTCGCGAATAAAACACTACCCATTACGGTTTCTAAAAAGATGGGGCCATCCATTTACTAAGACCGTTCGCCTTACGTAGAGTACTTCGTAAAAAAGTAGACGACATTTCACATATTTCAGGAAATCTTCATCTACGAAGCAAGAGGCCCTAAAAGTGCTGACACTATGATAGTTGGGTGTTGTGGGTGGGACGAGGGTAGACACTAAGCGGCGTTGACTTTGACAATGCACAGTCCTTGTTACTTTGCATCAATTCTGTTTATTTGACCTTCAAGTGTTAACCACCAGATACTGGTCTCATACCACCCAACTTTAAGTGCAGAATATAGGGACTACTGTTTTTAAGTCGAAACATGGACCTCCACGTTTGAGGAGGTTGTGCTTTGGATTAAGTCATTTTGATAGAAAATGCAGATTTTTGAATAGAACGCTTAAAATTTTTATTTATTCACATAGTATAAGGATTGGGGTTATGTATGGAATAGCAAATGGCCGTACTGGCTTTGCTGGCAAGTACGTACTTTTTTTTTGAATTTTCTATGACCGTTTCGTATAAATGTGACTAAATTTCATTAATACACAGCCCAATTTCGTCTTTCAAGGAGTTCGTGGTCGTGGGCTTATTTACCTTTGACTTCAAAAAAAAACCAAAGAAAAAAGTCCAATGGCGTTAAATCACAAGATCTGGATGGCCAGTTCTGATCGCAAATCATGTCAGGACAACAAACACCATTAATAGGTACTGCCTTACCACACACATTTTCGATCGGGAATGGTCCTATCATGCCTCCAGCCCAAGATCTGCACCAAACGATCTCAACAATTACTCGTCGGTTTTCTGAACCCCAAATGCGAACATTTGGATGATTAACGAAGCCATCAGGATAAAAATGAGCTTCATCACTGAAGATGATTTTATTTGAAATATCATCATGTTGTTGTTGTTCCAAAAGCTATTCAATGAACTCTTTTTGCGCTGCATGGTCAGTAGTCTTCGGTTTTTAAGTCAATTGAACTTTGTAAGCATGAAGTTTAGAGAGCTATAGAGAACTTCATCAATACTCTCGCGAATTGCTTCGAGGTTTTCTGTTGAACGAATTATGACAGGACATCCAGAATATCTAAGATCACTAATTGATCAAGTCTCCCTGAATGTTTTAAATATTCTGTTCACAGCTGATGGGTTTTAATCACTATGACGGCCGTATTATATACGAAAATGACCGACTGTATCTGACAAACCTTATTTTTAAAATATTGCTCAACAATTTTTTTAATTTTTTTACTAACGCCGAACTGTCAGCTGTCACATTGATAGTTTTTTACTTCCGTTGGCAACACAGTACTATTAAATGGCACATAATTCAAATTTTTCGTGTATTATGGGACACCCTTGTTAACCGCTGGGGTACTTCAAGGATAAATCCTATCACCAATTCTATTTCTGCTGAGCATTAATGATCTTTTGAGACAACTAATAGTCGCATTATTAGTTTTGTAGATATTATTACTCTCATAGCGACTAAATCAAATGTCATCCCTATTACCGCTATTGCTGCACACTAGCGAGGTGCGAAAAAATGTGCTCTACAAATGATTTAGCAGCGGGAAAAGGAAAATCTAGTTCATTTCAATTAAAAGAAAACGCAGTATACAACATTTACAAGAAAGATTAAGGCTACAGTTCAGCAAATCGAAATGGAGAATACAGTCTTCAAATTAAAAGATTCCATGCATCTGCTATGCATCACAATTGGGTCAGATGTATCATGGCAACAGCATGTAACCTCTATTTCCAAATCAAACTAAGATACCTTCTAAGAGCTATGGGATATTTTATACATGCCCTGCTTTTACTTCTCTAAAAAGCCCAAGTAGGATCAGTTTTTGAATTCTGTTCGACCCCGAAACATAATATAAACTAACTAGAATCTATCCAAAGAGGTGAAGGTGCAATCCACCTTATAAACGATACTCCCATTACTTCAAATTTGCAATCTTTGGCATTGCGGAGACTTGTAGGAGATCTGTTTCTTTATTACAGATCTTATAACAGAAGGTATTCAAAGGAGCTCAAAGAAATCATCGCTAGAATCGTAGCATTTCAACGAACCGACAAACACGCAGTTTCAGCTCACAGACACCCTCTCCATTTAACTAAGACATGAGCAACTCAATTCCAATTTTTTTACAGAACAAGCACAGTGGAACTTGAACTTCCAGAAGTCGAATTTCCACCAATATATAATCTAAAACTGTTCAAGAGCAGAGTCAATAAACATCAGCTCTCAGGGCGCTCGAGGATATAGAGAGGTGCCACTCCAGGAACGATGTTCGCAAGTTTTACCAAAGTCAAAGCCAAGGATACAAGGCTCGAACAGAATCCTGTCGAGATGAACAAGGAAATATTGTAGTTGAGACACAGTCGATGCTGAGGATATGGAAGAACCACTTCTGCAGACTGTTAAACGGCGATGACGAACAACATTCCGCTGTCAGCCAGAACGAACCATTCAATATTGGCAACGACAGCGAAAACTGCCAACCACCCGACCTGAGTGAAGTGAGGATAGCAATATCTAAACTCAAGCTTAATAAGGCTGCCAGAAATGACGGCCTTCCCGCTGAGCTTTATAAGGCCGGCGGAGATGACTTGGTAAGTAACATCCACCAACTCATAAGCCAAATCTGGTCGGATGAAAATATGCCTGAAGAATGGAACCTCAGCATCGTTTGCCCGATCCACAAAAAAGGAGACCCTCTGAACTGCGCCAACTACAGAGGCATAAGTCTCCTCAACATCGCCTACAAGATCCTATCTGCCGTTATATGTGAATGCCTGAAACCGTTTACCAACAACCTGATTGGCCCTTATCAGTGTGGTTTTAGGCCAGGAAAGTCCACAACCGATCAAATTTTCACACTTCGGCAGATCCTGGAAAAAACTCAAGAAGTCCAAATCGATACCCACCACCTATTCATCGATTTCAAAGCCGCATACGACAGCATTTATAGAGACGAACTACACAGATCCATGCCTAGTTTTGGTATACCGCCCAAACTCGTCCGTTTGTGTAGGATGACGATGGAGAATTCTCGCTCCACCATCAGGGTCGGGAAAGACCTCACCGACACATTCGATACCAAAAAAGGATTTAGGCAAGGCGATGCGCTGTCATGTGACTTCTTTAATCTGATTCTTGAGAGGATTGTGCAAAACTCCAAAGCCAACACCAGAGGCACAATTTTCCAAAAGTCGGTGCAACTACTAGCATACGCTGACGATATTGACATCATTGGTAGGACTCAACGTGATGTCATAGCCACGTTTGCTAGTATAGAGAAGGAAGCGGCGAAAATGGGTTTAGTAGTAAATGAGGGTAAGACTAAGTATATGCTGTCATCACGAAAGGACTCACAACATCGACGAATTGGACAGAACGTCACCATTGACAGATATAACTTTGAGGTAGTACGGGACTTTGTCTACCTCGGCTCCGCTATTAGCTCTGACAACAACATCTCGTCAGAAATTAAACGAAGAATCACTCTTGCCAACCGCTGTTTCTTCGGGCTAAGAAGGCAATTTAGTAGTAAAGTCCTCACTCGAACTACTAAGGAGATCCTATATAAGACCCTGATCATCCCAGTCCTGCTCTACGGCGCTGAAGCATGGACCGTATCAAAAGCGGATGAAGAAATCCTTGGTAGATTCGAGAGGAAAATTCTTCGAAAAATCTTCGGTCCCGTTTGCGTTGACGGGCTATGGAGACGAAGATTCAACCAAGAACTATACGAGCTGTACAGCGACATGCCCCTGGTCAAAAAACTCCGCATTGGACGTTTAAGATGGCTAGGACATGTAGAACGAATGGACACCAATACTCCGGCTCGCAGAGTCTTCGATTCCCAGCCAGACGTCGGACGCAGTAGAGGAAGACCTCGCCTTAAGTGGCGCGCACAAGTGGAAACCGACCTCAAACAACTTGGAGTGCGCAACTGGAGGCAGTAAGCTAAGGACCGGGCTAATTGGAGAGGCATGTTGGTTGAGGCCCAGGTTCATTCCGGACTGTAGCGCCACTTAAGTAAGTAAGTAAGTAAATAAGCGCTCAGGCACGTTATGGGTTCGCCTCAACTGAGAACATTTATAAAAAAAAAAAAAACATAAGAGAAAGCTACAGTCCGACGTGCGGATCATTGAATATCCTACCCCTTCAGATCCTTAAAATCGATATCCCCAAAAATTGGGAGTGACTAAAAACTGAATGAGGATGAAATGTTGAAAATTACATTTTTTTTTTTAATTCTGACCTGCCTAAGCAGTAATATACACATCGACCTAAAAGATCTATTGTGCTTGCCGTCAGATGTTTTTTTTAGGTTAGTAGCGCTTCTACTTTCCTAATGTAGCTGATAATACTTTCAGCCGAAGAATTCCTCAGTTCTTCGGGACTTAAAAATTTCCTTATATGCTCGGCTGTTTCGTCTTCTTCTAGACATAGTCTGCACTCCGGTGAGTCGACTAGACGCATTTTGTTTAGGTGATATCGCAGACCGTGATGACCAGTTAGGTAGCCTACTAAGTTTTTGATATCTTGCCTGCGAAGATTTAGTATCTTATTGGCATCTGTTTTGAAGGGCTGAATAGCTCTTTTGGCCTGTCATAGGCCTGGGAAGTTTCCCCAGTATGAAACACATCTGTTTTGTTCCCAGTTTTTTATGACCAGATTTATGGCTGATTTGGGGATTGCACAGAAGGGTTCAGGTCCAATGAAGGGGGTTTCCGAACCTTTTCTGGCTAGTTCATCAGCTTTTTCGTTACCTCCGACTCCCTTATGTCCGGGGACCCACCATAGTCTGGTTTTGTTCCTGGAACTGAGTGTTTGAGGGAGTTGAAGCAGTGTAGTACTGATTTGGAGTCAATGATGTGTGAGCTAAGGGCTTTTATAGCTGCTTGACTGTCCGTGAGTATATGGATGTTTGCGCCTTTAATACCTGAGTTGTGTATTAGGTTTGCGCATTCTTTTATGGTATGGAGCTCAGCTTGGAATACACTAGGGTTTTTTTCCCCATAGGTATTGAGATGTTTTTTTTTTGGTCTTCAGGAAAAACGATGTTAAGCTTATTGGACGGTACCATTTAGGTAGTTCTATTGGTTTGCCTGGTTTGGGGATAAACACCACGTTTACCTCCCTCCAGGTTTGTGGTATGGAGCCCCAATTGAAACTAAACCAAATAAGGCGACCATAGTGGGTAGGAAAAAGTCCAAGCCCTTTTGTATAAGAGCAGGAAAGATTCCGTCTGTCCCTGGTGCCTTGTATGGTTTAAATCGTTGATCGCCCATTTGACCTTATCCGGAGTGAGAAGATTGCCGGATAAACTAGTAATCCTTTTCACGTTTATAGGGGGTGAGTCCTCTATCATGTGTTCATGAAACTCACTTGTGATTGTAGAGCCGGGAAAGTGTACCTGAAGAAGTGTGGTCAAGGTTTCTTCACGGTCGCATGTGATTTTACCGTCAGATTTGACTAGTAATCCCATGAGATGCATTTGTAGAGGCATCATTCTCAATTTTTTTTTTCTTTTGGTACTTCAATTTTTTCCCACGAGTAGGCGGGATTTATTGGTCGCCCGTGGTCTACCCGTCTAACCACAGGAAGGCTATCTTGAGATCGGAGGTAGCCCGGTATCCGAAATTCGCAAACTAGCGGCTTAAAACTCCCTTTTTAGCATTGCTTCGGCGTTTGCTGTTCCACCTTGGATTTGGGTTTACGGGTTTTCTCCCACCTCAAACTTATGGTTCCCGCTTGTAAATTGATCGTGCGTTGCAACGTGTTACAGCGCACGGTCAAGTGGGTCCCTTGGCTGACACTAAACAGGCATGCTGATTAGTCATTTTTAGGTGGGCGCCCGCGAGTAGGACTGAAAGATGAGGATTTTGCCCAACCCATCTGTCTTAGATACTGTCTGAACAAGATGTGGTGAAAATTACATTGTCACCACATCTTGTTCAGGCAGTATCTAAGTCTTTTATGAGTCGACAAAAGACGACGTTTTTCTATGGCATATGCTATGAGGTAGGGTTTTACAAATGGTTTTGTAAGAAAACGCCCCCAAAAAACGCACACTTTTTGGGTCAGATTTTAGATTGTTTAAATATATTTTATCAAAATGCTTTACCGTTTAATCAAAAACAACTTGGGCCTGGCATTGAGTGAATTTTGAAATTGTTTACACTTGTTCTGTAGGAACGTGCAAGGATACTATATACCAAATTTCATAATCTTAGCTCAAAATTTAAGGTGACGAACAGACAGACGGGTAGAAGGACGAACGGACATACAGACATGGCTTAATCGACTCAGCTAGTGATTCTGACTCGATCCGTATACTTTAAGGTATATCTATACCTAAATGATTCCTCTATGTTACAAACTATGTATCAAAACTAATATACCCCCATGGGTTAGGGTATAAAAAATATCTTGAGCCAGACCTACGAATGCACCGTCAAAAGGCATGTCTTTGTTGGCATCCCAAATGGTTTGAAATCTTTCAAAGGTTAAACAAGTCGCAATATTTTTGAGGTATATCATTGACATTTGACTTCCCAAATGGTTTGTGGTCGGATATCTTTAAAAGGTTACACAAGTCGCAATATTTTTGAATTATAGCATTGACAGTAGAATACAACAGAACAGAACAGAATACAAAATGACACAATTTGTGTGTATGTTGACATCGAAAACTTGCATTGTCAAAAAATCGTTCGTTTTTGATAGTGAAATTATGACAAACTTCCATTTGATTTTCCAATTAAGAGATCAGCCTGCTTGTGTTCTCTGCCTCCCTCTGCATTTCGATAGTCAAATATTTCACATAACGACAATTAAATTTTCAGTGTCTGTTAAAGATAAAGTGACGTTTTGTTTGTGTGACCGACCCCATTTCCAGTTGCTATTGTCTTTAATCAATAAATCGACAAGTGGAAACTTAGCTTTACAAGATTTGACCAAACTGGTACATATATAGGTGGGAATGGCAAATGGTATCTGCCCGAATGAAAATCACTAACGAACTTTTAAATACTTTAAGGAATAATCAAACTCTCACCTTTTTAAGAAAACAGCCTTGGTAACCATTTAAGATACTCCTGCAAGAATGATGTCAGTTCTAATAAAAACGTACAGCTTTTTTAAATAAACTCAGACAGAAAAAAGAAAAAACGTTACAATTTGTATCTACACACAATATCCACTGAATGCATTTGCATTTAACAAAAAAATGTTCACATTTATTTTTTGCGCCCACATTTTCTGTCATAATAAGTTGGAATTACATTACCGTTCAAAATAGAACATACAACACGCGTTTATACCTTTCAATGAACCTATGTTCCTATGTACTTGTATCTTAACACCATTAACGAATGTCAATGCAAACAAGCACTCGACTTTAGTACTCTTATGGGATTGCAAGCAAATGCATGTGTAGTCCCCACCAACTAGCCCTCCTACGAAGGCGTTATTGTATGCTTGCTTCACAATAAGTTGAGAGCCCATAAAAGTGAGGTTTGCTATTATTTTCTGTTAAATAGTTACAAGTTGCTTAAGTGATTTGTATTTGTTAAATGTAGATGTCAAACATATTCGAAGTTTCATGGTCATGGTTTTGAACGTCTACAATTGCGGTCTCGTTTAACAAATATTCGACAATAAATTCTAGTTAATTGCAAGCAAAGGGGCAAACCAATCATTGACAGAAACACCCATTTAATAGAGGCAAACGTCAAACCTTTAGCCCGGTCCATCCATTGGAAAATAAATAAACTACCAACCAGAGTGGAAGTCTGTTGGTTTTGCAAGGCGTAAGGACGATGTGGTAACGAACAAACTAAAAGAGCAGATTTTTCCTTCCTTTGGCATCTGTGAGCCCGAATAAATGGTTTCTTTCCGTTTTGCAGTCCTCAATGAAAAAAAAAGGAAACAGAGAGAAAAATAGATGTAACATTAATGGTCATAGCTCCTGCGGCCATACGTTTGCCATTTTACCATTTTTTGTTGTTTCTTCCTGTGCCTGGTGTATTGGACATCAAGATCAATCTGCCCGTTGATTGATTTACTCCCATCCTTTGTGGTTAAATATGCAAGACAGATTGAACTTGAAACATAACAAGGAAGGTGTGGAGGTTTGCTTTCGCACTTGAACAGTTTTCTTCCTTTTATTGATTTTTTTGGTCGGCTTGATCCAGAATTTAATTTGCGAGGAACTTTTTATTCGAAAAATTTCAACGACACGGTAATTAATTGCATAAATGTGAGCAATAACGGAATAATGACGTAGTAACCTTTGTTGTAAAGTAAATGGTTTATGAGTGAGGCATGGAAATAGTGAATGGAGTCACTTTTTGCTGAAGTATCGTGAAAGATTATTTATAAGTCGTTGTATCGTAAATCATATAAGACATCCAAGGACATCGAAAAGAATAAAGTTTACCACGCCACATTAAAATTTTATTTTCCAATTCTGTTAACAGTCAAATTTTCAAAAAATGTGAGATTCGAGGTAGCCCATATGAGCCTACTTTTGTATCACACCAGGGCGGTACAAATTTTCTAAACCCTCCCAGTGTCGTTATTTCATCAGTGTTCTTCTTGTCAGGCAGGGATTTACTAAGGTCAGTGGGCACTTTAATCCTCATAAGTAAAAAATCACTTCCATGCCTTTTGACAATATAATGGAAAATAAAAATGGCGTTGTTCTTGCTGTATGGATACATAGTTGGATGTTTCTGGGCCGGCCAAAAATGGGATGAAAAACTGTTACACCTACTAACGGGTGATTTTTTAAGAGGCTTAGAACTTTTTTTAAAAAAAAAAACACAAAAAATTCGAAAAAAATGAATGAAATATTTATTTGAATCGATAGTTTGAACCTTGCAATTTAATGTTTAAAGATAATTTCATGCAAATGTTGACCGCGGCTGCGTCTCAGGTAGCCCATCCGCTGAGTCCAATTTTGGCATACTCTTTCACACATATCGGCCGGTATCTCACGAATGAATGCATGGATGTTGGCTTCCAGTGCGTCAATCGAAGCGGGCTTGTCCCTATAGACATTAGCCTTGACATACCCCTACAAAAAATAATCTAATGGTGTCAAATCGCACGATCTAGGCGGCCAATTGACCGGCCCGAAACGTGAAATTAACTGTTCACCAAACTCGCCTCGCAATTGCGCCATTGTTTCGCGTGCTGTGTGGCATGTGGCACCGTCTTGTTGAAACCACATATCATGCAAGTCAAGAACTTCCATTTCGGGCAAAAAAAAGTTTGTTATCATCGCTCGGTAGCGTTCACCATTGACAGTAACGCTGCGATTAGCATCATCTTTGAAGAAATATGGCCCAATAATGCCGCCGGCCCATAAACCGCACCAAACGGTGGCTTTTTCGGGATGCATTGGTAGCTGTTGCAATGCTTCTGGCTGATCTTCACTCCAAATGCGGCAATTTTGCTTATTTACGTACCCATTCAACCAAAAATGAGCCTCATCGCTGAACACAATTTTTCGATAAAAAAGCGGATCCTCGGCCAGCTTTCCAAGAGCCCATTCACGAAAATTCGGCGTTGTGGTAGGTCGGCTGGCTTTAGTTCTTGCACCAGCTGTATCTTAAAAGGCTTTACGCCCAAATCCTTCCGCAAAATTTTCCACGTAGTGCTGTAACAAAGGCCTAACTGCTGGGAACGGCGCCGAATCGACATTTCGCGGTCTTCTGTCACACTAGCTGATACGGCCGCAATATTTTCTTCACTACGCACAGTACGTAAACGTGTTGGTGGTTTAATGTCCAACAAAGTAAATTTGGTGCGAAATTTGGTCACAATCTTCCGAATAGACTGCTCAGAAGGTCGAGAATGCCGATCATAAAATGGAAGCAGCGCGCGATGAACATTTCGAACCGAGCACGAATATTGATAGTAAAATTCAATAATTTGCAAGCGTTGTTCATTTGTAAGACGATCCATGGTTAAATTGCAAACCAAACTGAAGCTGTTTGACAGTGACACAAGGTACTAAACACACGTCAGCTGTCAAAACCAGTGTTGCCAAAACCAAACCAGCTAAAAAATCACCCGTTACTACTATTCGGTGGCGCGATGATTATTTCGACGAACTGCCGTGCGATTTTCAGCCGTAGCAACACCTAAATGATTTTTCACTGACCCTCCTCTCGTGATGATTCGACAAATTATCCGATTGTCAAGAAAAGGTTGTCTCAACTTAGCCGTTCGTAGTCGTCATAAAAACAGGAAGTCCCGCCATCGTGCAAAAAGTACACACGCACACATGAATGGTTGTAAGAAATAGCTAGGCCATGGGTACTAACGAGCCGGATGTGCCAAATATTTGTATTTTGAGAGACTAAGGCAAGAAGTCTTATGCTTTCAAGACATGAGCGAACACATTGTATCAATCCGTATCAAAGCCAAATTCGCCAACATTAGTATTATATAAACTCATGCCTCGACGGTGGAAAAAGATGATATTGCGAAAATATGTTTCTACGAGCTCCTTGACAAAACCTATGAGCGACTATCAAAGTACCTTGTTAAGATCGTGATGGGAGATTTTAACGCCAACGCCTTCGCGCAACGCGTATTCCTTAACCTCTCGATTAACACCATACCACCAACATCGAATGTCAAAGAGAAAAAAGAGCAAGAAAGGGGAGCGATCGAGGATTTAGAGAGGTGCCATTCCAGGCAATATATTCGCAAGTCTTACGAGAGTGTAAAACTTAACTTCAAAGGCGAGAAAGGAATGCTGTCGAGATGAACCAGTAAATATCTTAGTTGAGACAAAGTCGATGTTGAGGACTTGAAAGAACCACTTCTGCAGACTGTTAAACGGCGATGTTGAACAAACTCCCTGCCTGAAAGGAACCTTAGCATTGTTTTCCAGATCCACAAAAAAGGAGACCCTCTAAACTGCGCCAACTACAAAGGCATACGTCTCCTCAACATCGCATACAAGATCCTGTCTGCAAGATGTTGGATGTAGTATAGGAAGACCTCGCCTTAAGTGACGCGCACAAGTGGAAACCAACTGGAGGTAGTTAGCTATAGATCGGTCTAATTGGGGAGGCATGTTGGAGAGGCAGTAAACAATAAAGTACTCCTTTCTGTCGCTCGTAGGTCTATTGGGCCAACTCCTGCGACAACGGCTCTTTCCGACACCTTTCGATAGGAGCTTCCGAGTCACTGCACAGCTGGCATTGGCTTTCTGTACTTTTTGTGTCGAAGCGCGGCTGCCCAAATCTCACATCCGTAGAGGCGAATGGCATGCGTCATTGACATCAGGAGACTTCGCTTGCTGGCCGTTGGGCCGCCTATGTCCGCCATCAGCCTACTCACCATTCATTTCTTCTCATTATTTATCCGGATCCAGAAAGCAAGTTTGTTGTTGATAGTCACAACTAAATTCATTCACAATTTGATTCTTATTACCTCCTTGACGATTTAGAAGTCGATTAGAGTCAGGATCATTTTTCTTATCACAAGGACTATCTCCGAGTAGAAGCTACCGACGGAAAAATCGCTCACCGTCTGTTTCTTGATTAGTAAATTCGGAGTCCTTGTTAATAAGGAGGTCCCATCCATTGTGGAAAAAATATTACATTGCACAATTGAGGCTCTGTATGTCCCGTTAATGGCATTACCGCTTTTTCAAGTGAGGTATCGTGATCTCCTTATGGACTTTTCGGAGATGTTGGAAAAAAACCCGTAAGTGGAATACTCCAGTTTAGTTAGTAGAACGACTGAATGTATGCATGTCCAACTAACAATTTCGCTTCGATAAAGCACTATCGAAGCAATATTATCTGTATGGCAAAACGTTTGGCGCTCTTTTAGGTAGCCATTAACTTCTATAAGACTTCTTTAAATACTTCTAACAAGGCTAACAGAAAAAAAACTTTTTTTGCTTATAAAAAAGTCTTTAGAGAAGCAAATTATAGGCTTCGCAAAGTCTTTCCGAACGAAACCCAATTCGTTATTATGAAAGTATGAAATTCAATTGAAATTAAATTATATAAAAACTTTTATCTCACTGGGATTCGAACTCGCGTTCTCTCATACAGTAGTCCAACACGCTATCCACTAGGCTGTACTCTGGAACATGAATGACGAGTAAGTACAACTTGAATCATGTTGACTCATTCTCCGGTAGGTTCCCGATCTTTTCACCTTTTCCCGATCTTTTCACCTTTTTCTCGATCTTTTAACCTAAGCTTTTTTTAAGTCTTCATTCGTACGCTCTATACATGCTTTGCTTCGGATTAACTTCGTGCGACGCTCTTTCGAAACATCTTAACATATGGTACGTATGGTATGTACACAAATCTCCGGAAGATTAAAAGCAACCTTACAGAGGGTATACTATCATAACATCGGTCCTGCATAATATCTTAAACAGACTTCTACGCAAACAATCGACTGCAAAAGGTTGGGTGGTCATTAGGAGAAGTGACAGAACTCATTCCTAGGGTAGTCGTCACCATTTAGCATTAGATAATAGTAGTGTTCGATGACAATATTGACCTCCATGACATAAAAAAATGTTTAAAGGGGTCAAAAAGTAGCCAAAAACTTATGAAGAAACTTTGTTGAAAAACTTTGTAAAGCTATTGGATGTATCAAAAAGGCTAGATATTTCAAAACAAAAAAATAAATAATACGCCTTCAAATGGTGTTTACAATTCTCCAACCGGGGTACATGGGATTGCAAAAGATACAGCGTTACGAAAGGCGACACATTTATTTTCATTTCTTTTATGTTTGCTTACGATTCAGTCAAAAGTGAATTGATTAATACAAATGTCAAACCCATTTCCTTCCATCGTTTGCACATACCCCTCAAATAATAAACAAGAAGACAAACCCCAAACCTATAGATGGGTCTTTATAAAAATGTATATATTCCATGAGACGAAAACAATTCTATATTAACACATATACGGATATGTACACGCAGGATCATAGAAAACAGAAAAATAAATAAATACCCACAGTTATTTGTGTTCTCCTTGTAGATAAACAAGTCCAAAACAGCCATTGCGTAAATAAATACTAAACCAATCTAAAAATTAAATTAGAAAACAACTGAATGTTATCCACAGTTCTACGGAACCTGGCCTCCCTTCTTCCTCAATTGCAAAAGCCAGCCAAACATCAATAGATACAAAAGATTATTTTCTTCAGGGCGGCTTAATAAATAAATAGTTTGAAAGCAAAGTCATAAATCTTTGGCAATAATGGCTGAAGATAATAATGCCATGATTCCAAGTTTTTCGTTATGAAATTACATGTCGAATTATGTCAGATTAAATTTATTCAATAGCCGATAGCGCTACAGGCTCAAGGACAATTGTGTGAATTTGTGATTTCCAACATCTGATAATAATTATCTGAACAAGAAACCAATTAAGCATAAAATCCGCTGTCATCATCTAATCAGCAAACAACGCTTTACCTTATACATCCTGTCAGTCAAATGTCAGCGACAGAAACTAACTCTCTGCCAACAGGTGGTTTGACCTAAATTGTTTCCACCTGTCAGCGTAACTGAACCCAATCGGTCAACATCGTTATCGATAGGCAAACATATCAATATGGGCTACACCCACGCCTCCATAATTATTTCGACATTCAACCTTTGTGTGGACAGTGAATCTATCTATGTCTTGTGGCACATTGAATTCATTATGGAAATAGTGGCCAGGAGCATAGGTCAGTGTCATTAAATTTCATACACCCCACACTTGTGTGTCAAAGAATGACACAAATTGAATAACATACTGTGACTGGTGGGTCAAAATGTCACAGATAAAAGCTCAAAACTTCATGCGATAGGTGGGGGTAGGGGGAGTCATAATTCTGTTGTTGACATACCTCCTGTTCGCTGTTTGACAACATACCTAACAGCATGGAGAACACAAAGTTGAAAAACTAAAATATCAATTTAATTAATGTCACTTGTTGAAACAGCCAGACGACAACCACGGACGCATTGTATAATGTTGCATGCACACAATATCCAAGCGCTGGGTGCGCCATGTTCGAATCGACTGAAGGAAGGATGAACATGCGAGTGCGGTTGTAATATCTACACCAATCTAGCTTCGTTTACGGATAGCTATTAATAACATATTTAGTGAATACCGTTAGCAGGATATGAATCATTGCGTAATTAATGACTCTAGCATTGAATTTGTATTGGTGTGCTATATGATAATGTACGTGCGACATAGAGATGCACACTTTCGTCTTAACTGGCATTTTGACACCCGATGGAAGGTGAGTGGAAGAAGGTGGCTACAGTACAGATACTTCCTATTGCACATTCAATCAAGCAGGTTTTTGCATCAAAAGTTTTTTCGAATATTTGAAAATTTGACAGAAAAAGGTATTTTTTTTTACTAAAAACGCCCCAAAAAGTGGGCGTGGCAAAAAAATTATACGGACGGAATATCGATATTGGGATTGTCTACATATGCTATTCAAGCACTTTTTTTCAAAATTCTTAAACGTTTGACTAAAAAAAAGGTTTTTCCAAAAAGTAAACGTGGCAGTAGGCGGATTTTAAAAATGTTTACACTTGTTCGAACAGCACATACAAGTATCACATATACCAAATTTCATCATCCCAGCTCAAAATTTAAGGCCTAAAACCGGTGACCTACAGACGGACGGACGGACAGACAGAAATGGCTTAATCGACTCCGCTAGCGATTCTCAGTCAAGCTATATTATTTCTCCATGTTTCAAACTATGTATCAATACTAATATACCCCTATGGGATGGGGTTTAAAAATGGACCGTCTGAAAAAAGCCCTAGAGTAGCGGAGACAGATACTGATACTTCCCATATCATAGCTAAGGCAATGTTGGTTAGATTTTGCAGAAATAAAATATTTAGCCTGACATACAGCCATACAGGATCTCTATCTTAGTTTTTCCATTATATTTCGGTCCTCCTGTTCAATGCTTTAGAAAGGAGAGAGACATGTCTTCACACTATGAAACCAAATCCTTCCCAAGATTAAGTCAACGGTGGTACAGCCCCAGTTAGGATTGACAAACAACTTACATAAGCTGCTCAGAACAGCCGAAAAACTTGCGTTAGCCGTAAGCTACTACAAAGCAGACATTACTACCATCCACGAAATACAATGGGATGGGCAGGACAAAAGGGGATGAACAACTTTGACATCTCCCACGGTTCGTTTTATAGTGAGCCAAAAGTCTGACAAACATCCAAGAATAACATTGCCATGAGAAGCATCTACAATTTGTCATTTTAATTCGGCGTTAAACAGGAGGTTCTCTTCTTTGTGGCAGAAATAATGACTTCCCTCTATGGGCCGCTAATGCGGTCATTTACAGATTTAGGCATGAAGTCTTATTCTTTAAAATTTTTGAGCGACTACCGGAGGATATTCAGATGGTGCTGGGAGCTTTAAACGTAAATGTATGAAGTGAAGACATTTTATGCAGTATTGTCGGAAAAAACAGCCACGCGACAGGAGATCAGGCAACAAACTAAGGCTAATTTATTTAGCTGCGGAAAGAAATGACACTATAGCCAGCTCAGGGTTTTCTCACCCATAAGAACGAGAAGGCGATCACCAGACCAACAAAAAGTCAATCCAATTTATCACATTCCGATAGACAAGACACATGCAAGAACCTATCTGTCGTAATATCTGAACGCCTAAAACCGTTCACCAACAACCTTGCCAGCCATTATCAGTAACTGGTATTGATACTTTCCACACCATATTCAAAATACGCATCAACAAAGCTTTCTCTTGTACTAGAAAATTAACGAACGAAGAATCCTGCTATCTGTTTTCCAACTAAATCCTGAAAAAAAATCAAATTTTGGCACAACAGGTGTGTTCAGATCCAGGGATTACATTCTTCTCACAACCATTCATGCGTGCGTGGAATAAATAACATACAAAGTTTATTTTTCAAAAGAAATACGTGTCAGAGGGGCGTTACAATACTGTTTCCCAACCAACGTAAATAACACTTGAAACATGATTTTTGAAAGAACGTGTTAAAAGTGGGAGTGCCGCAATTAGTCATTTCCAATGGTAGTTTTCTGGAGGAAACGATTAAGTTCTCCTCAAAAGGGCTTGGCAGTTCTTCGTGTCACCAAATTTGAACATGATAGCTTGAATTTGGAGGTTACAAAAACTGGTGTAATAATCGGGTTGACAGACGAACTGTACGCGTTATACATGTTAGATTTAGTATTTATTTTTTAGTATTTAGTATTTATTTTATTTATGATAAGCTTACACTGTAAGATATAATATCTTATTTATAGTGTAGCTTTATAAGAATAAGAATAAACAGCTACTACATTTGATAAATTACATAAATTAAAATTTTACTTTTACTTTAAATTATAAGTTATGTATTACTTAAATGAATTCTTAGTTTTTTCTTTAATAGAATTGTGCTATTTGTGCTTCTTATTTGTCGCGGCAGCGAGTTCCATAGACGTGTTGAGTTGACAAAAAACTGCCTTTCAGACGTGAGGCAACTAAAACGGGGGATCAATAGAAGGCATGACCTATTAGAATTTAAAAATTTGATTTCTCTGTGCAGATCGGCAGGTTGGAGGGTTAAAAGTATATCCGAAAACAAGGTTAAAGCCCGATATTTCAGAAAGTTTTCAAACGACATTCCCAGAAGTCGTGATACATGATGTGAAACGCTGTCAAAGCGTCGTAGTCCATACACATATCGTGTGGCACTGTTGAATGCAACGACGAGCTTTCTTTTACTTTCATGGTCTAAGTTACAGAAAAGTTCACAGCCATATGTAACTAAGGGTAATATCAGGGTTTTTACGAGTAAAATACGTATTTTTAGAGGGGTATAGTACTGTGTTGACCAGAGTGTACGAAGAACACCATATGTCTTACCAACAATATAGCTTGTGTGGTTTTTCCAGGTCAGGCTGCGATTGAAAATAACACCTAGGTTTTTCGCCGATTCAACGTATTCAATAGGGGAGTCATTTAACACGATGGAGGGAAAATAAGATACGTCTAATTTACACTTTGATATCACAATGCATTTAGACTTCTTCGGATTAAGCATTAAACCATTTTTGTTTGACCAGCGCTCAATTTGTTCAAGGTCTTCATTTATGCAAGTAGCAGTATGTTCAATTAGTCCTAATGGACAACTGAGATACAGCTGAGCATCATCTGCATACAAACGTATTGAGCAATATTTAAGTATTGTAGGAAGCTCATTAACATAGAGTGAAAAGAGCAGAGGACCAAGAATAGATCCCTGAGGGACACCATTAGCGGTTGATAGAAAATCGGAAAGGACTTTGTTAAGTTCAACTGCTTGTTTTCGTTTACTCAGATAAGAATATATCAAGTTGACTGCACTGGGAGAAAAGTTGTAAAAGCGGGTAAGCTTTTCGCAAAGTATGGAATGATTTACCGTGTCAAAAGCCTTAGAAAAGTCGAGGAGTATTAAAAATGTTATATTTTCGAGGTCGATAGCTTTTCTTATATCCTCTGAAACACTAATTAATGCGGTAATGCAGCTATTTTTCTTTCGAAATCCGGATTGCTTTGATGTTAATATATTTTCATGGTCTAGGAAGATACTTATTTGCTTTTGAATAATTTTTTCAAATACCTTTGATAAAAATGGTAATATAGATATAGGCCTGAATTCGTCACCTCTTGATGTCTTTGGTACAGGTACGACTTTTGCCATTTTCCATTGTGTAGGAAATTCACTAGTTGAAATAATGGAATTGAATATATGAGAAATATAGGGTAATAGTACAGGCAAAAGGAGTTTCAAAAACGATGGGTGAATTTCATCCAGTCCAACTGAATTCGATCTTATTGATAGGATACCTTCTACAACATCTTCAGGAGATATGGTTGAAAAATTGAATGGACTTGAAACTGATGAAATTCTATCATAATCAATGGATGAATCGCCACTAGATGGGGTGTAAGAAACGGAGTTAGATACGAATTCATGATTCAACACATTGATATCTATATCTACAGTCGACACATTTCGTGATTTTCCAATGCCTATGTGCTTGAGATTTTGCCATATATGTCTGCTACTCTGGGAATCATTAAAACTGTTAGAGTATATTGCGACCTTTGCATTACGAATGGCTAATACAGTTTTGTTACGTAAAGAACAGAATTGTTGATGAAAACTGTCAATACGAAACCTTTTCCAGCGCTTATATGCCAGGTCGCGCTGTTGCATTAGTGATTGTATTTCATGTGTAAACCATGGTTTGTTGCGAGGAATACAGGTTTTAGTTTTTAATGGTACATGCACTTCAAAGAGCCTGGAAATATTTTTGTTAAGAAAATCAACCTGTTCACTAGAAGACGTCTTTGAAAGTATAATGTCCCAGTTTGTGCTATGTACATCAGAGTGAAGTGAGTCATAATTAATGTGCTTGAAATCCCTATATTCAAAAGTATTAGCTTGAATATCAACATGAAAATCAAAAGTTAGAAATATAAGGTCATGCCTTGAAAATGCTGGTGCTGACAATTGGTCATAAATAACAACTCTACTTTTGTTGCTGACCAGAAATAAATCCAGTAGTGTAGGCTCGAAATTGGAAAAATGGGTAGGTGTAGATGTATTTACTGAATGAATATTAAGAGAGTTAAATTCATCAATGAAAGTATTTTCTTCAAGAAGGTTACAATTGAAATCACCACATAAGACAGTGTAGGGATATAGAGCGGAAATTTGTTCTATGATGGAGATAAGTGGCGAAATGCAAATATTACTATTAGCTCTGTATACAGTGCCAAGCAGAAGCTTATCAATCCCATTTTGCAATTCCACAAAAATGAATTCGATTTCACTATCATCAGCTGAGGAGCTCTTAAACTTACATTGTATTCCTTTCTTAACATATACTGCAACGCCCCCACCACTGCAACGTTTTCTATCCGCCCGAAAAACCGTATACCCACTAAGAGAACATAAATTATTGTTTTGGTCGCCCGTTAACCAAGTTTCGGATACACAGACAACGTCAACCATAGAATCTTCGAATATGAAACGAAACTCATCAATTTTACAAATCAAACTTTGTGCATTTATGTGACACACACGAAGGCCAGCTCCTTGTCGACTCAGAACACTTATCATGGTGCGTAAATTACTGGCAGCCATGGGTACTAAATTGTAAATAAATTCGGAAAGAAGAATAATTAGCACAACCTAAAAAACAAAAGAAAATTAACTTGAAAATGGAAAATAAAATGTTACAATATATTTAAATAATTTATGAAAAGAAAAGAAATTAATATAATGAAAAAAAAAGGGAGTAAATGAGAGAAAACAAAAAGAAAAAGTTAAACTATTTTTAATTATTATTTTAATGAAAAAGAGAAGAAAAAAAAAAAAAAATAATAATAATAAATCATTAATCTGTTGAGTTGGCATCCCAGGTTAAGTTGTCGATGCAGTCGATAGGCTCAGCTGTTGCATTTGTGTGTCGTTTTATATACACTATACCTCGTGACGTGTACACAGTTGATATTTGTTTTTGTTTTTTTAGACCCAGTGCATGTTGGAAAATGGTATAATTGTGTTGTGTTAAAGCTTCACGCATAAAAAAAGACTTCGTTGAATTGACATCGATATCTTGTAGACAAAGCTCTCTCTGTTGTTGTTTACGAAACAGTGCAATTGACTTTAAAACGAAATTACGATCATACGGTGAGTGAAATTTCAAAAGAATTGGAGTGTCTTTGGACTCAGTGCGAGCGGGAGTGCGATATATGTTTTTTATTGATGGTGGTTTTATTTGTACAACGTTGCACAGCAGATTGAAAATGGACTTTAAATTCTCATCGGGTACATGTGGTACACCAGAAAGAAGTGCATCACAAGCCACTTTTCGATTTTCTTGAACGTTTTGAAGTTTTTTAACCGCATTGAGTTCGTTTTGTGCAATGGTTAATTGTTTGTTTACATCACTATGAGAGTTTTTAAGTCCCGATATTTCTGTATTAAGCTTTACTATGCTTGTGTTAGCGCTCACGAGAGCGAACTCGAGCTCGGTAACTTTTAATTGCGTGTTATCAATTGAATTTTGCAGTTCTTTAATTTGATAACTTATTTTATCAGAGATTCTGTTTTCGGAATCGGTAATGTGTTTTGATAAGAGTTGTATTATATAGTCACTCTGCTGCTTAAAGCGTTGGTCCATTGCATTGCACTCTTCACTTGTTTCGGCATTTATTGTTTTTAGAGGGGTGGAAGGGGAAGAGCCCGTTTTGGGAGTGCTAATGTTTTTATTTTGGCGAGAGGAACCGGTACGTTTAGTTGAGAGAGACATTTTTTTTAATACAATTCAAATAAAGCAAATGAAATTGGAACACACAGTAGAAATTGCAATTTAATTTATGTTTTACGAATGAGTTTAAAGCACTTTTGATTTAAAACAAACTTTAATATTTGTGACAAGATTGTTAACAATTGTTTCGATAGAGGATATAGTTTTTATGGTTCGTAATTACGCAAGGAAACTCAATCAAGAAGGCCAGACTCAAAAGCGCGTCTAATCTGTAGCTGTCATTACTTCCATTTTTTCGTAAATAGTAAAATGCCTGTGATGGCTGGGTTTATTGATGACATAACCAGGGGTTCCTTTATAAGTCTACTGTGATACGCCGACGACATTATTGGTTGCTTACATCGTGTCGTTGTAGAAGCATTTACGGAAATTGATGAACAGGCGAAAGGCGTTGGTTTAGGTACACGAGAGCAAGACCAAGTACAAGGTGGGCCAGAAGAAGTCATCCGATGTTGTTTGGCTCTCAGAATATCGGTTGTGGTTCACGCAGTGTGTGCCTTTGTTCCGTCCTGTTGGAATTAGAACCACATGTCCTCCAGTCCTAATTCGTCCAATTGCGGCAGAAAAAACTCGGTTAACATGGTCCTATAGCGCGCACTGCCCACTGTTGTCGTTTGACCAGTGGCGTTCTCGAAAAAGAAAAATGGCCCGATGACTCCTCCAGCGTGAACAGCACACCATTCAGTAACTTTGAGCGGGTGTAATGGCTCCTCGTGCATTACTCGTGGATTTTTGGTGCTCAGAATGGATAGTTTTGCTTGTTCACGTACCCGCTGAGGTGAAAATGAGCCTCATCGCTCATTATGATTTTGGTCGAAAAATCGTTCACTTCGTCATCGAGATTGAGGATGGCTTGGGCGTAGGTTACACGCGTTTGGCGGTCGACAGGCAGCAGCTGATGCACGGACTGGACTTTGTACGGGAACATACGCAAGTCTTTGACCAAAATTCGCTTAGGGACTACTGGCTGATGGCTAATTGCGAGGCACGGCAACAGCGCCGATATTCAACGGGCGCTCCGGGGCCGGCCACTCTTGGCAACGTCTCGGGTGGTCCCATACTCTTCAAGGCTGGTGGCCAACCGGCGCAGTGTGTGCGCAGTCGGTGTCGGACGGCCCGGGAATCGTTGACGGAATTCGCGCTGCGCAAACACTACAGGCGAATTGTTCCGCAAAAAAAATAGTCACGGTTATTCCGCGTTCTTGGGGGTGTATCGCTTTATGGCTTGTTCACTTGTATTCTACATCTGTCTAGTCCACAAATGTCAAAACAGATTTGATATTGGCGGCCATTTGCAAAAATATGAGCATCTTCCAATAGGGTGATCTCTTTTGGCCCACCTTGTATATGCTATCACCAAACAAAGTACTGTCGAGAACAACCTTGACAAATTTTAGAGTTTATAGCAATAACTTTGATGTCAGTAGATAAAAGTGGGATTTTTAGAGTTCATCTGCCTCGAAGTGAGGTCAACATCAATCCCATGAATGACACCATAGTGGATCAACGACATAGACTGACCCTAGGAAACCGATGCTACTTAGTGTTAACTCAGCTTATCCATAGTCTAATAAACATTTCTAATGACCAGATACCAGTTGATTGTTTCAGTTTGTGGTTTGAATACGACGTTTTATTTTTTTAATACAAAACCCCACGACGCGTATAGAGAATCACCAACCAACATCTAGCATTCGTAAGCTAAGAGTTAACTCAAGCTTGAAAAACCGACGCTTAGTCCGAATTACCCTAAGTATGATAGAAATTCTCATTGACCAGCATTGACCAGAGACCAGGCTACTTTTCTCAATGTGCAGTTGGTATTTTCAGTACTCTGCTTTAAATACAAAAATAGGTTTTTCAATTACGGGCCCACAAACCACTATATTCGATCGCCCATTCAAAGCGGCTTCGGTTGAGCGAAAAAAATCAAAATCCAAACTCAAAATTTCAAATGTTTGCTTTACTGGACAATAATCTTACCGTCTTACTTTACGGCGCCAAATATTAGAAATTTTTTTCAAGTCAGAGCGCTTGGACTGAATAATGGAAGGAACGTTAACAAAACCGAAGAGGAAGGCTGCCTTGTCGCAGCCCGTAAAGTAAGTAAAGAAAGTAAGCAAATGACTGAGCTGCATGGACGATGACAAGAAAGTGACGTATCTTTCCCTTCATCATTCATTGTGTATGGCCGCGGTATAGTTTCAATGTGTCCAACCCAAAATCCATGAAACCGTAATTTAAAGAAATGAAAAGAATAAAAAGCTTACTCGGCTCTAATTAACACCAATCTTCGTTGGAGATTCTAAGAATTTTAAAAAAACATAAAAAATAGAAACGCACAGATTTAGTTCGGACAACCAACCTTGAAGTTTATTAGTCTACACAATACACAACATTTTTCCTATTTCTCATTTTCTTCCTCTTTCCTTCAAAAATGCCCGCGCATTGTTAAAACCCTACAAAGTTATAAAAATACTATAAAAGGTATTCATAAGCATCTAAGTGTAAAATTCCTTGTACCAGCCTTGTCCAATAAAAGGAGGCACCTTGAGACCTACTGCCTTCAAAATCTAAGTGATTTGTCAAAATCGAAAGCAAAGATTCACCTGTTTTCTCAGAAGCTCTGTTTAATTTTAAAATGAGTTGCTAGTCTTCCGTCGGATGCGTGCTCTCTGCAGGTATGTGGGGTATGTGGGAAATGAAATACCACTCAGGGGTAAGGTCACCAATAAAAAAATTACCCCCTATTTGGCAGCGAAAGAATTCCCAAGATGAAGTCGGTTTCGTCTACAGTCCCAGTTAGGATTGATAGAGTAACCAATCTATTTGAACAAACCAAGTGTTAGTTAGGATCCTTGAAAAGAGAAGCTGGCGGATGAGCAGAAAGGCTAACGGCAGCGCTCATCAATACTGAAAATGATTGCCCCGTGCCCTAATAAAAAAATTAAAAATTAAAATTAAAAATTTAATAAATTTGTACTAGACTTCCAGGTTGAGGCTTGTTTCGTCAGGGTAACTAACCACACAAAAATACCTTGTTAAGAGAGGGACAACACCCTCGGGGTAAATGTGCCATCAAATACCAACCAGACACGGAAGGACCAAATTAACCTACCATCCACCCCCCGAAAATGTGTATGATGATATTGCGAGTACTAAAAAGAGATATGAGAAGATGAACATATCAAGGCGCCGCGAGAGAAGAATATCGAAGTCAAAAGTAAGTTATATTGGTAAAACCTCCAGGATCTACGGGTTTGTTCATTGAACCTAATTTGGTCCCTAGCCATGCGAAGTATCCCCCTTGTAAAGGGTGCATTATTGCATTGCCTACAGGCTACCCGACAATTTTCGTTGAAACTATGTTTAGATCGACTAAATCTATTCTGTGAAAACACCGACTACATCATACAGAACGAAAGAAACCGCCCGAACTGAGTGGTGAATCGATCACCCTCCCCTCTGAGAAATTTGTATCAATGGATTACTTACAAAAAAAAACATCCAATCCATTTCAAGAAACGTCGCTGACACTGAAGCTTATTGGCAAGAAAATTGCGCCCACTGAATGCTTATTGGATTTCGAATTGATAGACAACCTGATTAAATGGTACAACTTCTCCGCACAACCTTGTGACATGCGTCGTTTAAGCATAAACTCTGATTTTCGACAACACAAATATTATCCATGATGCCACAGAATATAGATACCTGCTCCTCTCGGAGTCTTTTCTTTCTTTGATAAGAAACCAATTTTTAAAACTCGTTGTATACCTAAAGAAAGATATGCCTACTGACTGCCTTCACCATCTATATCGACATACCTTCCTACCCCATAGCCCGTTCAAGGGTGAAAGCAATAAATTCCGGAAAAGCAAATGTCAGCAAAGAAAAGTTTCGCAACTAACCAAGCGGTTGGAGTGCCGTAGCAGAGCACACAAATTGTATTCTGATGTTACATTTTAGTTTTATCCCACCAAGGTTACATATTTAATAAGGCCCACCCTCCAACAATAATGGTTTTATCTGGCCGCTCTTCCTTGACATGCTTTGGGGGAGAGTTAATGCGCCCACTCTTAAGGGAAATCACTCGTGCTGTAATTTTATCATCTACAACCTAACAAGACAGCTAATTCCATGCACAGGGATATGTTTTGTACTCTTATCATGCAACGAAGCGACAAATAAGCACCAGCTAAGTAACGGCCTAATTGGTGTGATAAGACTTTGGCATCGGTTGCTTTCTAGTTTCAGTGGCGGTTCCAGCCATAATCATATTCACTTCTCACAAGACCTAGATATATCAACATTCCATATACAAATGTGCTGAGGCGCGCAACAATCCGATATACGGTCAAGTGATTTGGACGGCAAATTAAATTCAAAATGCTAATCAGAGTCAGCCTGCAACTGCATTTGCAACAGCTGACTTTTAATCCCATTTATCTGAACCACATTCGGTAGAAGTTCCCCTGCAGTGCATAGTTGGATTTAATATTCCATCTGTCAGACCACAAAAACCCGTTTCACAACATGACTTTCAAACGATATATCAACGAATATGATGGTCGTCTCTATGGGACTAGCGCCGTACAGCATAAGTAAAAATTGATTTTCCGAAAGAGCTGAAAAATTAAATCGATATATCAGAGTTCTAAGGCGACCTGCTACATCTCTAGCTAACAGAATATGTGCATCATTTATCTCAATTGCAGTATAGGTGTCTCACCCTAGAAGAGCTGTCTATGCAGCTGAGAAGATATCACAAGATTAATTCCATTTTTTTCGACCTTCGTCCTGCTGGTATTGTCCTATCAAAGCAGACAAATCTTGAATATCAAATTACCAAGGAGGTATTTCATACACCTTCAGGTAAGACGGATGAGGAAATCTTTTACAGCTGTGCAGTGGAAATTATTGATATTGCAATCGTACGTGTGGCTGCTGGAGTTCGGACTAGGGACAGGGACTTTGTTGTTTTGTAGATTGCATAAGGATGTTCTCGTATGAAAAGTTTGGGTGATTCCTGTGAAATGAGGGTTAAAGGGAATGAGATTTAGCTTAGATTTGTTTTACATATTTACCCACTTCATTTTAAAATCAGAATACAGAGTGAGTGTGCAGAAAGACAATGACGTTTGAAACAGTCAACGGAGTTCCTATCTGTGTAGGTACCAACCGGGAATTAAAATCTGTGACATGTCCCCATATGGATTCGAATGTGGATAGTGACTGATGACGTCGTATCTACAATTTATTGTAACAATATACGTATCGAGAGAAATTCTGATAGGTTCCAACGGAGATATGCCAACACCTTTTTTTGTAACATTTGCGAAACAGTGTAGAATTGCTCTCATGCTACTTAGGGTGGACTGCCAAAACACTGGATGGACGAAATATCTGGCCCATTTGTCCCATCTTGACGAAACGCGATCCCGTCCAAGTACCAAAGCATATACCTAATTAATGTCACATATCAGATCCTATCCAATGTACAGGGTGAAAGTCTAAAGTATTTCTTAAACACACGTACCATTGTGGCTTTCGACCCTGCAAATCGACAAAATGTTGCCACCAAGCAAGTCATAGAAAAGACCAACGAATTCGAAGTCGGGACACACCATCTTTGCATCGACTTTAAGTCCGCATTTAATTGCATCCATAGCCAGAAGCTCTATAATGTGATGGTGGCATGGCCGATAGGCGATGCATGGTTCAGTTTCAATCATCGTAGTACAGTTTTAAACATGAAAGGCAATTTCTTTAACAAATCTGTCCACCTACTCCGATACCTAGACGATATCGAAATTATTGGTCGCTCGACATCACTGGTCTGTCAACATCTTTGGTGGAACATTTTTGTGAAAATTGATAAACAGGAGAAACCTCTTGGGATTGCAGTTAAAGAGGATAAGGCAACGTTTATGCTATCAACAAAAAAGGTTTTGTCGGCCCAAAACGTTGGACATAGGCTACGTTTACACCGCCGACAATAACCGGGAATAAGACTACATTTGGTGTAAGTCTCATCGGTGTAAACACATCGAACAAGGACTAAATTTGTTAGATCAGTCCACTTATTTAGGTGAGTTGGACTTTAATAAATTTGACTGTTTATTCTACCTTGCGCATAGATGTCACCATAAATTTAACTGACGTGTTATAGAAACTGCTATAATAGCGAAGATTTTTCTACTCTGACCTTGTCACGGTTATTGTCCACGGTAAAAACGTAGCCATTGCCCATGGGGAAAAAAATCATTCACTTCAATACAAAAGATGTCTAATGAAGTATAGATGTCGTTTGTTCTGATATAAAATATACCTAGTCCAAGGTGTAAACGTAGCCATAATGCCACTGTTGATAGCAACAACTTTGAGCAAGTTAAAGAGTTCATCTATCTCAGAATCAAGGTTAAACCCTCGAATGACGGCCTAGTGGAGTTACCGATGCTACTTTCGTTTAGCGCAACAAATGAAATCAAAAATCCTAACTCGAAAGTCTAAAAGTTTGACCATAATTCTACCTACTTTTCTGCATTAAGTAAACAGAACATTTCTAACACCAAAATATTTAGTGCCGGCCCAAATGTACCTAGTCTAAGGTGTAAACGTTGCCATAATGCCACTGTTGATAGAAACAACTTTGAGCAAGCTAAAGAGTTCATCTATCTCAGAGTCAAGGTTAAACCCTTGAATGACAGCCTAGTGGAGTTACCGAAGATACTTTCGTTTAGCGAAACAAATGGAATCAAAAATCCTAATTTGAAAGTCTAAAAGTTTGACCATAATCCTATCTACTTTACTGCCCCCTGGACAGTAAGCAGAAAAGAAAAGCATATATAAGGCACGTTCCAACAAAAAATTATTTGTCAAATATTTTTGGAGGTGAATAGAGGAGAAGATACAACTGTGACCTAGATAAGGTGTATCGAGATGTAGAAAAGTTAACACAACTTCGAATATATTGACTCGGCAAGATTGATCCTATGAACAATAATGATGCTGCCAAGAGAATCTTCGAGTTCCAGACTTTAGACCAATTGATCGGATCGATAGACAGCGGATCCCAGGTCGATTAAACTGAACGACTACAAACAAATTGGCAGGTCAGAAGAGGATGGAAGACTTACTTTTTTCAGTCAGTGATCCTCAACGGGACCGGTAGTCCTTTCAGTAAAAAATATAAGCAGAAAAATACCGTTCTTGTCATATATCTTCGGTCCCGTAAGAGTTGACGGGCCATTGAGACGAGGACTCTATGAAGTACTATAGGAGCTGTACAGCTGCATAGACTTGGTCAAAAAAAATACTCCTCCTTGATGGCTAACGTATACAGCGAATAGACACTAAAGGCCTGCTCAGAATGCATATCTGTATCTTGCATCGCTGTCAAAAGAGAGATACATTTCTTGCATGAAGTTGCCCTCTATTCAACTTCAAGCTACAGATTCACGAAGATACACATTGTGTAAGCGCTTACGGGTTGCCCAGCTACAGGTACGCATTCTGATCGGCCCTTAATACTCCAGCTTGCAGAATCTGTAATTTCCAGCCAAACGTCGCCGTCGGACGCAGTAGATAGGAAGATCTAGACTAAAAAATGTCAAAAAAAATAAAATGTAATCGTTCCATCTACTAGACATCACAGTTGACTTTCATGGGAGTAAAAATCTATGTTCTGACGCTTGTAAGATCTTAGCTTATTATCAGTGCCAACAATTCTTGTCACAGCTGTACTAAAGGAATTCGAAAAAATTACAACCTGGCAGAGTTATAGTGTTTTCGATTGGGATACAAAAAGCACTCTTTTTATACTCTAGAGCACTTTTTTTACTCTTGATCTATTTTTTCGTTTTCGACTGGGATACAAAAAGCACTCTTTTTTTACTCTAGAGTACTTTTGAAGAATCTGGATTCCAAGTCAGATTTACACCAACATGCACCAACACAAAAACATTCAACATCTGACTTAATATGTCAATTTGAAGTTTGCATTTCGCAGTTTGATGATTAAAAAGTGATTTTCGGGAAAAACTATAATTAGAAATTAAAATATTTTTGGATAATCATGTTCTAAAATTCATAAGCTTTGTTTTGACAACAACTCGCCAATGGTTGAGTTTATAAAAAAGCCGCAATGAGTAAAAGAAAATTTCAAATGATGGTTTACATTGATAGCTAATGGGCCTGCGCACACGAGTATGCTTCAACCGTAGTCATTATGGTTACTTTCTAAACACACGGGAATATGTTCAACCGGTTGAATTTTGTGTAATATACCAAACTTTATATGTATGTGTAATTCGATTAACACCCAACTAGCCGCCGTATTTTTTTTTAATACCACAACTGTCAGAAACGCATGCATGTGTTGGTAGATTCAACCTCTTCAACCACTTAATTTTGGGTGAAAAATTGCTCTCCAATGCCTCTCAAACTGTGCTCCCTCCTCACCCGTCCCACCAACAAACATGACGTTCAACCGGTTGAAGCATACTCGTGTGCGCAGGCCCAATAGCTATAATTGCGGCCTAAAGATAAACAATAAGCTGTCAAATGGCACACTAACACACACACAAAACCAGAGTAACCTCTTTAATGTTCGATTGGGGCGGGTAAAATCTGAAATATGAGAGTAAATCTAAAAATCCCAATCGAAAACGCTATTAGTTATTTGTATTTACGTGCATGACTACTCATGAGTACCTACTTGTTGCTGAATATGTTTTAATACTGTTAGGTACATAAAACATAAATGCACATTCGAAGAATTTTCAGACCTAATCATTTCATAATAAATATTTATTTGTACCTACTTCACCTATAATTTGCCTTTGTACATAATAAAGATAGGGTATGTTTCTCACTTACCAAATTCAGTAGTCAAAGTCAATCCATTTTCAACGAATTTGAGATTTTATCCTGTGCAAGTTTGTTTAAATTTGTTAAATATATCTAGACAACATTTTTAGTCACCTTCAATAACACTAAATGAAGATAGAAACTTCTAGATTATTTTTCTAAATAATTTAAAACGTTTCGAAACTCACCTACTAAAATCGATTTGCTTGAAACGATGTTTAAAAATTTGATTGACTCAATGATAAAATTGTAATGACTTCTTCACGTCCGTAATTTCTTGTGTTGCACATATTTTTTTTGGAAATGATTATTAAACTTTCAACGCCAATTAATTTGAAAATATATTCCTTCTCTCATGTCTCATTCCCTGATTGAATTCTGAATTCCTTGCGGTATAGATAAATTCCTATCGTTTACTCCGATTGAAAGTGACTTTCGTAGGTTATATGTAAAAACTCAAATGTTCATGACGTCACGCCGGTCGTAGGAAGACGAAAATTGTACCAGATTTTTTTTTGATAACTAACAAATTTTCATAAAAGAATTGTACCATTGACGGATCGCTTTTTTGCGGCGAGAATTTAAAAAAGTTATGAAAATTTATGGAATCATGGAACTTAAAGATGTTAGATCCTAATATAACTGGAGCGGAATTGAAGTTTTTTTTAAGCAATCAAAAAGGTTAACTGACAGCATTTAATTTAACTGATTTGGTGTAGAAATGATAGAGGTTAACAAAAGGTCCGTAAGCGAACTCATGTGCAAGAGTAAATTTGAATAAACTTGGATATGAAACATTACAAATTGTAATAAGATGATCGCAGAAAATATGTAGTTTCGTTACGTTTTTGGTTTTTCTTCACGCCTCTTCGGCTGGTGAGAAAATGAAATCTGACAAAAGATGACAACTCAAGAGTTTGACAGAAACCAAGAAATATAATAGTGCATTCACACCGAACCGAAAACTGAGTTTTCGCAAAAACACCTGAAACTTTCATCGAAAACCGAGTTTTCCCATTCATTCTCAGTTCTCAAAACCTAGTAGGTTACGACGTAACCTTCTCATAATCACTTCGCAGAACACACCTTTTCATACATTCTACACGTGTTCCACACGTCCCACAAAACAGCTGATGAACTCGCTGTCAAAACAAATGCTTTTTTTTCAGAAATTTATACACCAATGAAATAAAAACAAAACAAGCGGCGGGCTTGAGAGTCAAAAACTGTTGTCAAAATCTTTAGATTTGTTTCATTTTGAACTTCAAATGCTAATATTAGTTTGATTATATTAGAATTCATTTTATTATTCAATTACAATATTTCCACACACAAATGTTGCAGCTAGTATCACAATTCACAGCTGATTTAAATGTCAAACGAAACCTGATCAGAGTAGGTGTGAAAGCATCCAGTGGTTTACGTAAACTTTTTGCCAAAAACTCAGTTTATGATTCGTTGTGTAAGCACTATAACACTGTTTTACTCCAAACATAAGCGAGTTTTTTTTTTATGTTTTGTAGATTTATTGTAGTATTTGAGTTCCTTAAAATAATCTTCGAAGGCATTTAAATGGAAGGATATTATTGGTTGTCGCATCTTTCAACATACTTCAAAATTTGAGGCTTTTATTTATTCTTTTCGAAAGCATACTTGGAGATTGAAATTTTGAGCTAGAGTAAATAAATTTGGTATAAAGACGATCTATCCAACGAAGCAGAATAAGTGTAAACATTTACAAAATCCGCCCACTGCGCTCACTTTTCAGAAAAACGTTGATTTTAGATGTACAGCTGCCTGCCTAGTGGATAATGAAAAAGCCTTTGACACGGTTTGGATTGACGGGTTAATTTACAAACTTATTCGATATGAATTTCCATCTCATCTTACAAAGATGATAGCATACATGCTATACGGAAAGAAATTTGTTGTAACAGATAGAGAATACTCGACACCTGAAGTTTTTAATGTCCATAATGGTCTACTTCAAGGCACAGTAACTGCTCCACAGCTCTTCAATATCTACATTTCTGATATACTCAGGGAACTCGATAGTTCATTGGCATTTGCCGACGACGCTACACTGTATGCAAGCGGCTCAAAAATTGAAGAAATTCAAATCCAACTTCAAAGCAAGTTTGCTAGGTTTCAAGCTTTCTGCTCCGAATGGAAGCTTAAAATAAACTATACGAAATGTGAAACCATACTGTTCCGCACCCCAATAAGACGCGGTAATTCAGATTTGAGACGCAACTGGAGAAATCTCAAAATAACGCGTTCAGATGGTCTTCGGATCGAGTCGAGGACCGTGGTAAAATATTTTGGTGTTCATTTGGACAAGTTTCTGTATTACAATGAGCACATAAATATTCAATTAGACAAGGCAAGAGCGGCATTCATGTCGCTAAAAAGCCTGTTTTATTCCAACTACCTTAGATCCGATATGAAGATCATTTGTTACCAAGCATTCGTTCGTCCAATTCTGACTTATACGATTCCAGTGTGGTGGAACATTAACCCATCGTATATGGAAAAACTTCGAGTGTTCGAGCGCAAATGTCTTAGAGCGTGCACACAGATGTATAGGAGTGCACATTCCGATTATAGGCATTACGTCTCAAACAAAAGACTTCTGGATGCTTCCGGTGTGTCCAGAATTGACAATGTCATTCTAGATCTTGTAAGGAATCACTTTGTTCGTTCGGCAAGTGTTAGCGAAAACGACTTAATCTCTGGATTATTCTATCCGAATCCTGGGTATTTCAGAAATGCCTTGGAAAGTGGATACATTCCGCCAGAAACATTTCTGTTTCTGGATGCATATGGCTACCTATCGGATTCAACGAACGTTCCAATAATATACCATGCTGCAAGGAGAGCAACAGATAAAAGGATCCTTTATGAGCCTTTTGAGTCGGCGGACGGGAATACTGATCAAATTAGATACTGCATTAGCATACCTGAAAGCGACAAAAGTAACACTATCAGGTTAAATCGAGACCGATACTGGTGGCTAGACTGGGCTGAAGCCGATACTTAGGTTAAGTAAATCTAGGCCCTGACATTTGATCTCTGATCTAACGATGACTTGTTAGTCGATGGAATAGAGATCACATGACAGGGCCTAGATAGGTTTAGATATGTTAAGTAAGTATTGTAGGTTTTAGTTTTATATAAAAAAAAAAGTTGCGACTGTCTACTAATAGGTTTTGATTCACATTTTCCTATTTTCAAAAAAAAAAAAAATAGTACATAACAATAACAGTGATGATCTGACAAATCATCCGAGTAGTATCAATTGTCAAGAATAGCTTATCTTAACTTAGCCGTTCGGAGTCGGCATAAAACAGGAGGTCCCGCCATCGTGCAAGAAGTACACACGCACACATGAATGGTTGTGAGAAAGCTAGGCCCTGGGTACTAACGAGCCTGTTGCGCCAAAAATTTGTATTTTGTACATAACAATAATACAACAATTCACAAAAAATATAAAAATTGAATTAAACAAACAAATTATATATCATGTAATGCGAACCATAATATTCTTTTACTTTGGCAAATGTTAAAAATGTCTAGTCTTTAAGTTTATTTAGGCAATTGATTAATATTAAAGAAATTGTGAATAAATAAACGTTAAAAAAAAATACTTCAAAATTTGAGGCTTTTATTTATTCTTTTCGGAAGCGTACTTGGAGATTGAAATTTTGAGCTAGAGTAAATAAATTTGGTATAAAGACGATCTATCCGACGAAGCAGAACAAGTGTAAACATTTACAAAATCTGCCCACTGCCACGCCCACTTTTCAGAAAAACGTTGATTTTAGCCAAACGGTAATACAATATGGATAAAGTGTCTGAAGAACATATAAAGACAATCCTAATATTTTTATATGGTCTATACAAAGTTTTTTGCCACGCTCACTTTTTAGCAGCTATTTTCAGTCAAATTTTAAAATATTTGAAAATACGTTTGATGCAAAATCATTGGTAAAATATGTTAACATGAATATTTAGCCTATAGATCATTTTAGCCCAAGGCCACTTTTTGGAGGCGTTTTCTTACAAAAACCATTTCTGTATCCTACCCTATAGCATATGCCATAGAAAAACGTCGTTTTTTTGCCGAATTATTATAGGATGTAATGGGATAGGGTATTCAACGATCTTTAATAACAATTTGAGTATAACGATCAAGTACACAACCATCAAATTTTAAAAACCCGGCAGCTGCGGATCATTTTTAGAATTGACTTACTTCACTTCATTTCCCTATTTATAAGTGGCAAAAAAACAGGGGTAGTGATTAGCAGTAGGATATTGTAACGGGTGTTTTTTTAGAGACATAGAACTTCGAATGTCCATCAATTTGAATTTATTGGAAGAATAATTTTATGCCATTAATGTTTAAATATGATTTCGGGCATGTGGGTGCCGCCGCGGCTGGTTCGAATAAAGCCAAGTCTAGAGGTTCAATTTGCAACCACTTTTTCGAGCATTTGGGGCCGTATGTCGGCAATAACGCCACGAATGTTGGCTTCCAAGTCCCCTAACGTTTCTGGTTTGTTGGCGTAGAAGAGCGACGTCACATAGCCCCAAAGAAAATAATCCAATGGTGACAAATTACACGATCTTGGTGGCCAAATGACAGGTCCATTCCGCGAAATTATGCACTCATCGAATGTTTCCTTCAATAAATCGATTGTGACGTGCGCTGTCTTGTTGGAACCATATCTCATCCACATTCATGAAATCCAATTCGGGAGCAAAATAGTCGGTTATCATAGCTCTATACCGGTCTCCATTGACGGTAACTGACTCTCCAGCATCATTTCGAATGAAGTATGGCCCAATGACCCATAGGGCACACCAAACAGTCATTTTTTGTGGATGTAATGGCGTCTCAAGGGTCTCATGTGGATTCTCTTCACTACAAATGTGGCAATTTGGCTTCAACCAAAAATGAACCTCATAACTGAACAAAATTTTGCGATGAAAATCAGCATCGAGATCAATCTCATTTTCGGCCCATACACCAAAATCACGACGCATTGCATGGTCTCGCGGCTTTAATTCTTGTACAAGCTGGATCTTGTAAGGTCGTAAGCCAAGATCTTTGCGCAATATAAAGTTGATGGACAAAGCTCCAATTGCTGTGCACGGTGGCGAATCGATTCATTCGATACTTTGCTCTACAGTGGCAATTGTTTCTTCGATGCGCACTGTTCGACGTCTCTGCGGAGGCGTATTATCACATAGAGCAAACTTAGTGCGAAAACGATGGACGATTATGTCGACCATAAAATGAAAGGAGCTTGCGGTAAACTTCGCGAACTGAACCATTATTTTCGAAATAAATTTGTAAGATTTGCAAGCGTTGTTCATTTGTCAACCTGTTCATGATGAAATGGCAAACTAAACTGAACATAAATGACATTAGAGTTGCCCGATTTGACCACAAAATGTCAGTTTTATCTCTATTCGAAAAACCAACCTCTAAAAAAAAACACCCGTTACTAGGTTTACACACCAAATTCTACTCCATTTTTTTTTATAATTAGCGCGCACTCAAGGGGTTATGATTATGAATACCATTTATATGTTTTAGCACAGTGCGGGCGTTAAGGAAATTCGGGATAAGAAGAAAGGAGGTACCGATGCACATTGGTTTTAAATGCCTGTAGGTTATAATGGAAAGGGAAAACAGAGTTTGGTAGGGCATTCCACATTCGTGTTGTTCGGTTTATGTACGAATCTCTATATTTCAGCGTTCTTTCGAAGATAGGCTTAAGGGTAAACTGATTTGCATTCATATCATAACGAGTATTGCGGCTGAATTGTTGAATGTGGGGAATGCAGCTGGTTATTTCATTTGAGCATTTGTTGTTAAGATAGCGATAAAACAGTGTAAGGCAGGAGATATTTCGACAATGTTCTAGCGAAACTAAAGAGTTCGCTATACTAATGTCTCCTATAAGTTTTTTTTCGCACGCGTTTGAATCCTATCTAGGAGGTGCAATGTTGTTTTTGGTGCACCCCACCAGACGTGGGCGTTGAACTCAAGTTTAGGGCGTATAAACGCTTTACAAATTGTGGCCAGATCAGAAGGGATGAAATATTTCTTACATCGATTAAGGAAACCTAGACATTTCGCTGTTTTTTTTAGCGATTTGAAATATGTGGTCGTTCCAACGTAAGTCGTTACTAACACACATACCTAGTATGGAAAGTTTTTCGATTTCTTCGATGTAAGTGCCATTCATGGATAATGGCTCTAGATTTTGTTTTCTCTTTAACGACAGAAGACAGCATTGTGTTTTGGAAGCATTTGATGATGCTGTCAAGGTCGGAATTCAATGAGCTTAACATATTTTGTCGTTTCGAAGATGAGGGACGTGAACCTGATAACGAGTATGAGAAGCTGAGTGTACTGTCATCAGCGAAGGAAAAATAACTTTACTTAAAGCCTGAAACACGCGTGCAGAATGCTCCTTACATAAAAAATAGAACACACAGTTTTTACTGGGAGTGAACACACGTGAAAACTGCAAGCATTGCAGTTCTGCAAGTTGGCTATATTTCTAAATCAAATACAAGTTTCTTCCAAATAAAAAAATATTGAACAACAAAAGTATCAAAAATAGAAGAGAGGATTTCTGAACTCAACCAAAATTACTCTTCGACGAATTCCACGAATGCCCCTATTACGAACCACAAGACGTTTACATTAAAAAAACACAAAGACACATCCAACGATAGCCATTGTAACATTAGAATTCGCTAAAACACATTTGAACGGTTGTATAACGGGTCCGCCATCTAACGTTTTTTTTTTTTCAACTAGTGGTTATTTCGTGAATGGTAACACTTAGCTCATGTCCGATGTGACAGGTAATTAGTTTTATCCTTCCGCTGAACGAATATGGTTGTGTATACGCTTGAACAACGCTGGGAAATATTGCGACATTACTTTGAAAATCATGGTAATGTTGCAGAATGTGTGCGAAAATTGCGTACGGATATTGGAAGAAGAGAAGCACCGTCAGCTCCGTATGTTCGTTATCTTGTGAAAAAAGTGAAAGAAACTGGCATCCTCATCGATAAACCAAAGCGTTAAAAGCCAAAAACAGTGCGTACACCCGAGAATATTGCTGCTGTGCCAGAAAGTGTGCTAGAAGCGCCATCAACATCAATTCACAGTCGTTCTCAACAATTGAACATTTCGGAGACATCATTGAGACGAATTTTGCATAAAGACCTTGGTATGACGCCATACAAAGTCCAATTGGTTAAGGAGTTGAAGCCAACTGACCATCCAATGCGTTTTCGCTTCGCTAAGTGGGCCTGCGATCGACTTAGAGAAGATGCCGATTTTGCCAAAAAAATCATCTTTTCAGATGAAGCTCATTTTGATCTTGGCGGGTATGTAAACAAGCAAAATTGTCGGATTTGGGGAACAGAAAACCCGCACACATATATTGAAAAGCCGATACACCCCAAACGAGTCACTGTTTGGTGCGGATTTTGGTCCAGAGGCATAATTGGGCCATTGAGCAAGGAGTGGCCGTTACAGTCAATGGCGATCGTTATCGGGCCATGTTGAACGAATTTTTGTTCACAAAAATTGAAGAGGAGGATATTGGCAATATTTGGTTTCAACAGGACGGCGCTACGTGCCACACAGCCGAAGCTACACTCGATGTTTTGCGCCCTGTTTGGCCACCTCGGAGCTGCGATTTGACACCGTTGGACTATTATTTTTGGGTAGCCGTAAAAGATAAGTGTTACGCCGACAAGCCAGAGACAATTGACGCTTTAAAGGACAATATTCGTGAAGCCATTGGTGAAATACAGCTGCACACAATAGATAATGTGCTTAAAAATTGGACCGATCGTGTAGACTACTGCATGGCTAGCCGAGGCAGCTTCCGTTATTAACCGGAAGGATTGTACTTTCAAATAACAAAAAGAAATTTGAGAAAATATTCAGTACTTTTTTTTTATAGCATTTTAAAAAAAAAAGGTTATTTGGCGGACCCTTTAGTTAAACAGTACATAAAATGTTTCATATTACATTAGGGGTATTCATGCGACGTCGGAAAGTCGTCGTAAACGTTGTAAACGTGATAAAATTACGACGCGATAAATGAACTGTCAAAATTTGTATGGGAAATCTTTTCTAACAATATCGGAATTTTATCACAGGAATTCGGTGCACACTGAGGTGGTAAACGTTGTAAACTTTTGAAATGCTATTTTGACATTTAACCAGTCACTTTCACACATCAAAAGTATGCGCTAAACTGAAAAAAATTATCGAGAGTGGAAAGACAACAATAAGAACAAAATTCTATCAATAAATAAATTACTAAATTGAGATTGAATTCATTGGGTTACCGCATTATTTAGTGGTGCAGTTTTAGGGTCGTTCATGATATGCGTCGTAAAATTACAATCTTTCGCACGTAATAATATTACGACGTTGCATGAATACCCTTATTGATTGTGGCAAATAAAGTACCAAAAAGAAGGAAATCTATTACAATTGGCTATTCCACAGCTCGGCAAAGTTACCAAGGAATAAATGTTATGGTTTCGAAACTCATGACTACAAATTTGTTTTCAACACTTTTAAAACATTTTGGTGACTTATGTTGAGTTAATAACATCGTTCACAATGATGGGTCTGTAGATATAGATGAATTTGTATTTCAATAAATTATCAACGACAAATAACTGCAAAACTACAAAGAAAAAATACAAAAAGACCCTCTTTCACTTCTGGACGATTTTTATGTGACTAACAATTGTGTCTTTGGTAACCCTGAAGCTCAGTCGTTTATAAAAAAAAAAGAGACAGAATAAATAAAACACCCTAATATTTACAGGTACTATATATTACAAAGTATAATATATTACAAAGGGAATATTACGAAAATAAAGACACATAATCAACTGTTCAAAGAGGGAGAAAAATGATTTACACAAAAGTTCCTTGAAAACACCAAAATTACCGTCACATTCAAATATTGTGCGTCACAACTGCACACTGCACCTCACCCAGCTAGTTAATAAATTCCAGAAAAATGTTATGCGGGAAAGCACCACCCCAAACAAATACGACAAAGCCCAAACAAATATTCCCCAACCTGCAGCATCATTTTTTTTGCTTTCGTATGCACAACTTTCCTTGCACAAACAAACAACTTAATAATTCCTACATCGCCAATACCACCCATACGTGATTGTTTACACAATTCAATGAAAATATTTTCAAAATTTATTATCCACACTATGACGTATCTCTACAAAAAAAAAAATTTAGCACAAAAGCAAGACATATACAAACCTTCTCAACCAGAATAACTTCTGATTTTGATCCTTCTACTGTTGGTCGTCCTTTCTTGCACGCTCGCCACAGGAGTATCTACGCAAGCTAGACACCCGCTACTTGATATCCACGAAATCTAAATCGAAACAACCGAAGAGATACGACTATGGAAGTGGAAATAGATATAGCTTAACGCACTGGTAGTGCTGGTGTAGAAGCTTATACAAATGATGACTTAGATGACGGTAATAATAATAATGTGAGGACGCTAACGATGGCTGATGATGACAAAAATCCTGTTCTTGTGCTTGCTGTTGTTGCTGCTGATGATGTAGTAGTAATTGTTGTTGTTGGTTATGTTGTTCCTGCTGATGCATAGTGTGTTGAGCGCTCTTTGGATATATCGATAGGATGACAATCCACACCGCCGGTACTTGTCAGTCAAACGCAAATTTTACACCACCACCGGATGTTAAGGAGGCACATCTGTGCATAGTATGCACCACATTTAGAATTATTTTTTATTATTTTTTTTTTTACTTTTCAATGTAAATTGAAATTAAATTTAAATTAAAACAAAAAAACACTCACTAACACTGTAAAAAAAAAAATAAAAACAAAATTGAGCGTTGAACAGAGAGATCAAGCAGAAAACACTTTTTTTGACTTAGAGATTTTATATGCAATATTATTAAAATTATTATTTTTTATTTATTTTTAGCACAATGTTTGTATTTATTTTTATTTGAATTTTTTTATAACGTTTTTAGACGCAGACACATTTTGTGATTTTTTTTTTTAATCAATAAGTAGACAATCGCTATTAACAGAAACCCAAATATTTTTGTTATTCTATTTATGAATTTTTATGAATTTTGCAGACGAAATAAAAAAGTAAATATGTTCACATTCAATGCGGAGGTGGATGAAAGAATATCGCGTTTTGTGGAGGACAAAACTGCATCAATTGTGTACGCTAGACCGACTCAGTTGAACTAATAAACAAATTAGATACTTTTCCACTCCTGCAGATACGCTCTTTCCCCAATGTGATACACGAATATGCACTAATTCAAAATAAACATCGACAAATGCTTGAACTCTGGCAAAAGAAATTACATTTTGTATTAATTGCTTGATAAACAATAATTTCTGTGTGATTTATTCGACGATGAAGCTACAAGTTGTGAGCGAGATGGTGAGAAGCATTCAACTACAAAATAACAACAAAAAATCATTGTCTGGCTGTCGAGCTCGAGAGCTTTTCTTTCTTATCGTTCGTGACGATATGGGAGGAGTAGGTGGTGTAGGAGATATGGCTTTGTTGTGGTTGCGATGGGGATTTATTTTTTTTCTAGATTGGATATACTGCATCTATCATGAATACAAAGAACTACATCGAGACTGTGCCAGACCACCCCCAGATGCAATTTTAAGGCAATGGCATGGGTAGAATGGCACAATTGAAAATGAAAAGATTGCTTTTTCTTATTCAATCTGAATTCATGAGGTCGTCGTCTATTGACAGTGTGCGGTGTCGTTCCGTTTGGATGGTGTAAGACAAGAACTATTTTATCGATAGTTTATCGGTAATATAGTATGTGGTTAACAATGGCCCGGAGGTGGGAGGTGGGCGGAAGGCAAGGGCGTAGGCAAATGAGATACGAGAGTGCTAATGTTTGGATTACTCAATGGCGTGTAACGGTGGTAATTAATGGATTATTTGACTTTTAATCAGCGACTTGAGATATCGTTTTTTTTTGTTTGCGGAGATTGGCGGAGATGTTCACAATTAATTATAATACATGGTGCGTTTGTTTCAGGTTGATTTTATATGGTTGTCAATTTATGTGAATAAAATTTGTTACATAAACTGGGCGAATCGTTTAAGACCCTATCTCATCCCATACTATCTTTTAAACCGATACGGCGATACCCCCAAAAGGTGGGCTTGGAAAAAAAACTTTATTGAGTTAAAATTATTCCGAAACCTTACCAACATTCTTTATTGTTTGGCCAAAAACCACGTTTTAGTGAAAATTTGGCGTGGCAATGGGAGGATTTTGAAAATATTTATACTTGCTCTGCTTCGTCAGAAAGAGAGTATATAAACCAAATTTCGACACTCTAGCTAAAAAATTAAGGCACAAAATTGGTAAGACACAGACGGACAGACAGGCATGGTTAGATCGAATCAGCTAGCGATTCTGAGTCGTTCCATATATAGGTACTTTGCAGTATACATATCAAAATTATTTCTTTTTGTTACAAATTGAATGTCAAACTAATATACCGCTGTGGGATAGCGATTAAAAAAGGTCCTAAGAACGAAATTTCAAACTACCGACCAATTGCTAAACTCTCTTGCGTAACGAAAATATTTAAAATAATCAGTTATGGTACATTGTACCCTACCACTATCCCATAGGGTTATATGTAAAATAGAGAAACAATTTCGATCTATAGATCATTTAAACCCATTTTTGGGGTTTTGTAAAACCTATCTCTGTCGAGCCATAAGAGATTAACATAATCTTCCTGAACAAGATGTGGAGATAATATCATTTCCTATATTTCATCCCCAAAAAGTATTAGGTACGAACAATTTTTGGGGATGTTTAACGGATGGAATGGGATAGGGTATTCAACGATTCGAACAACGGATTGTACCCTCCTCATATATTTTAAATGCAATTCCATATTTTCTACAAACCAACACGGATTTCTTAAAGGAATTTGTATCTAACACTCTGTGCTCATTTGAGAATAGTAATGAAGTATATTTAATTGCCACGAAATCACACGAAAACATTGTTTTTAAACATAAAGCACTATGGTTTTGACCGGGCTTAATTGCGTGGATTAATTCCTATCTTTTTGAACGCCAATACACAAAAACTTAATGTTCGCTTTCATATTGATAACATCATTAGCAGAGCCAACTCCGCACTTGGGTTTGTAAAACACTGGTCTAAGTAATTCTCTTACCCTTATGTCACAAAATCTCTCTTTTCCACATTTGTTAGACCTATCCTTGAATATAGTAGCCAAGTAGATATGTTCCTGTTATCACAATACCCGTTCCCTCCGTATTGAGTATGTAAAACGCAGATTCATTCGTTTTGTCCTATGCGGTCTTTCCTGGCTTGTACTAAGCTTAAGATAAATATATAAATAAAAATAGGCCAGCAGAACTTGTGATTCGAACAAGACGGTGTCACATCACACGCAGGTCGAGCTACGATGCAAATTGTACAATAAATTTCTCCCGGAAGAATAATGTCAAAATGTGGTGATATCGATTCTCCAACCAATTATTAGTACCAGCAGTGGGGAAAAATCCACTTAAAACACACCAGCATCAGTTACACCGATTAAGATGCCCTGTTACCAGCTCATATTTTTTTCAAGAATTAGGATGAAAACCCATAGAAACGATTTTCGGGGCTTCTTATAGAACAATGATCGTCAATTTTTGGCGACCAATGGCGGAGCAGCATCCTAATTTGTAGTTCAAACAAAATGAAGGGACAATCAAACTAAAACTCATGATCTTCAGGAACTCACCACCCGAATTGAGAAATCCCTAAGGAGCAAGAAATTGCTGTGGGCTGCTTCCTTGACTTCGAAGGAGCTTTTGACAATACGGATCATATATACACAGACAGATGCATCTAAAACACAGACATAGATAGTGCCACATGTAAATGAATAAAGCACATGCTTAACAGTAGAAATATAAATGCTACATTAGGCAATGACAAATTTAGAGGGCACTAAACCTTATTGCCGACTTTTGCAAAAAAGTTGGCCTAACTGTCAACCCCAAAAAAGTACCATAACTCTACATGGTGAAACAATAGAGTTTTCAAAAGAATTTAAATACCTGGGAATAACTCTGAATGAAAAGCTCGCTTGGAACTCTCACCTCACAAAAACCATAGACATAGCCAGGATCTCTCTGCGGACCAGTAGAAGTCTAATTTTTAAAAGCTGTGGGATAAACCCCAAATAAACCCATGGCTGAGAACAACTCCCACTGCAGCGATGGAAGTTGTCCTAAACCTTCCACCTCTACATCTTCAGTACAGAAAGAAGCCATGACAAATGCTTTCATGCTCATATCTGATAATGCCGATAACTCCAAGCTAATTCATCCTGAAATTATAATGGAAATGAATAAAGAATCACCATGACAGATAACTGTCTACCCAGATTTAACTTCAGCCAAAACTTCAAGGTAACATTCCCAAATCATCAGAATTGGGTAAAGAATAAACCAACATTTGCGTACGATTTTCATGTTTGGTACACAGATGGATAGAAAAAAAATAAAGGAATTGGAGCTGGAACATGGACAAATGTAACTCCGTATTTCAAGCAGAAATCTTTGCTACAGAAATATGTCTCAGGGAAAATCTAAATAATTCCATAACAAACAAAAATGCATATATTTTCTCTGATAGCAAAGTAGCACTCCTAGCCTTACAAAGTTACGAGATAACATCAAAACTAGTATGGGATTACCTAAAACTACTTTCATTGCTAGCCATGGTGCCATGACACAATGGATATACGTAGGCTACGAAATAGCAGATATAATAGCAAGAAAAGGATCGGCATTAACTTTTATGATGCCAAGACCATTCTGTGGACAACCCATCAGCACTGCTGAATTCCATATTAAAACATGGCTGAAAAACAGGGCCAATCAGTCAAACTGTTCATACCAAACACTTCCCACACAAGAACGAAACAATCCTACATCTAACTAGGAGTCAGATTCGAACTGTCACATGGTTCCTTACTGGACATTGTCAAGTTAAAAAAACACCTCATGATTATGGGAATAACTCAAGATAATACCTGCAGACTATGCAACGAGGACGAAGAATCAGCAGAACACATCGTGTGTCACAGTAACTGTCAGATTACGTCAACACCAACTAGAAAAGAAATCAGCAGGCAGGGGAAGTTGAGCCACGAGCACAACTGGAGGTAGTGAAAATGGACCAGATTCCTAACCGCCCTCGTAGTCGTGCGGGAATCCCTGTCAGGTTCAGCAATCCGATTCTTCCAATCCATAATTGGAGAATTGGAAAGGTTGGGGGCGATGAATGCCTGGCCCTTTTAGCTGCTGCAGATGGAGTCATAAGCTAGGTTTAGCTCCATTCTCCTGAATGTTTACAGGTGCGAAAAATCGCCATATACTTTCACTTTCCCGATTACCGTAGCGTTTTCTTGGTAATTAAATAAGCCTTGTCCTGGCTGAGGTATAACGTAATAACCACGAATAGTATTCGTATCTTCATTGTTCAGTGACAGCCAAGCGGAAATAAAATCCTTGGGATACATCTCATTTTCATCGAAATCAGCCCACGAATGCCGACTATCTCTTATTCAGATGACAGAGCACTTTAACTTCTGGGTACCGGGTTACAGAGATATACAAGGGAAATATAAGGGGGTGAACTTACCAGACAGGCCACTACCCGTGACATGTTTCACCAGCCAGTAGAAACCTTAGGTATGCCCCTTGTTTCACGTAAATCACTTATCAAACTGGATGTGATCGAGGAAGCAAACAGCAGATGTATAAACGACACAACGTGTCTAATAGCCCGGCAATCCTGGCCAAATTATAACCAGAAACGCTCTCTCTGCTTGATAATGCTGAACAGATCAAACATCAGTAACATCTTTGGTATAATTATAGGACACTGCTCTCTAGGTCTACGCCTCTTTAGCAATGACTTCTGGAAAAGCTGCTTTCGAGGAGGAGAAGGAGTGTTTTTCTTAACTCATCTGGTCCTGTCCAGCTCTCTCCAACAAAAGAAAAGACAACTTCTTTGCGACTTCTAGGCGCCTTGCGGAATGGGGTGCTTTCTTCTTGTTGGAGAATAATTTTTTTTTGTGAAGGAAATTACCACCAGATATATTTCCAACAAGACGTTCTATAATAAAACCAACCTACAAACAAGCATTCAGAGCTTTCTTCCACCTACAGAAGGACGCATTAACCAAAGATATATTCCTATATTGGTTTACATTGGTAAACCAATTTTCAGAAATTGCACACCAGTGCTTTATCTTAACATAATAGGTACGCTTCAACTAAGGGCCAAAAAAAAGGATTTTTTAAGCCTCCCTACTACCACACTTATTTGCTCTGTGAATTTATGTATATTGCGATGATTGACTACACACGTCTATTGATACAGACACTCATGTGTGTGCCTACAACTGAAAAGATATCACATCGATTCTCTCCGCCCAGACACAGTTTCTAGTTGATTGATTACATTTTCAATTCAAATGGAAAGTGTATATCCTTTGGAATATTTTTATTTTTATACATGAGTAAAAATTCTGGGCGTAGATACTTATCGTAATATGTCCTTTATACTTTTTGATGGATTATTAGCAAATTTGCTACCACACAAGCAACTAGGCCTATTCTTTATGTTTTTATCGATTTGAAAAAAAAAAACAATTCACTTGAAAGGTTATTTTGTAGTTGATGAATTTAAAACGATGTCCTTTTGAGTTAAAATTATATCTCAGCATTAAGTTCATGTTGAGCAATATACGTTTGATGAGTTTTGTTTGCTAAACTACCTTTTATCAATGTATTCAGTCTGTAGATACATTTAAAATATTATTTGAATTACAAATCTCAGACAAATTACATTTTGAAAGATCAAAATCAAAATATATCGACAGGAGTACCTACTTCATACCCGTATCCTTGTCGGTATATGAAAAATACTCCGACGCAACGGTTTTTTGGAAATAAAAAAAATTAATGTCACAGGCTTCAAATCAAGAGCTATTTGATGTTAAATCTGATTTTATACTAAACGCACTCAGATGTCAAATTGAAATTCCATGGCGACAGACTAAATCTATATTTTCATCTTGTAGATATCTATGAGGTTGATGATTGCAATTGAAATCAAATGGGCGGTTTCGTCATGACGACAATACTTTGTAACACAGAATGAAAGGTATCTATGGGTTTAAATATTTTTTAAAAGATTCATCATAATACGCTATATGATGAATTCACTTTAATTTTCTGAGTACCTGTCTGTGGGTGGGGTGTTCTTATGTATATAAGTAGAAACCCAACAATTGCCGATACACCTCTAAAGGAAATACCATAATCAAACTTTACAGAAACACTTCAAACGTTTGACACATTCTTGGAATCATGTTTCAGAAATAAAATACAATCTGAATGACTTAGCATACTGCTTGTAATTTTATAAGCTCTCCAACTTTTAAAGTGTTTTTTTTTTCATAAAATTGTTCGACCTCGAGATTTTGATTGATTCTAAAATTACTATGATAGGTTAACTCAAAAAAGTGGTTCCCGCTATTTCGTCCATCGTTCCATCTGTTCGTACAGAGTAATGGCTTCCCCAGCTTGATTTTCATCAAGCTTTTTATTTCTTGTTTTTTGCTCACAATTCTATGCCTTTTTTATACCCTTTCCATAGGGGGTATATTAGTTTTGATACATAGAGACATAGAGATATAATTTAGCTAAATATACCTTAAATCGACTCAGAATCGCTAGCTGTATAGTCTAGTATATCGTCCATATATAGTTGGTGATTGGGTATTCAATGATCCGCACAGCGGATTGTAGCCTTCTTATATGTTTTTTGAATAAAATTTGGCGTTCATCATCGCTTTTTGACCCGATGGGAATAGTAGCAAAAGCTATGGATTTAAAAAGTGGATTGGAATGTTTCAATCTCCCAAAACATTGATACCGAATGGCGACAATTCATGCTGGATTTGTAATATTTACAGAAGATTTCCAAGATCTGCTTTGACTCCACAAAAAAGATAATTTCAAGTCCATGGCTTCGCGGATGCTTCCATGAATGCATATGGATGATGCATCTTTCTTAGATACATAGATGCAATTAGATCGGCTCAGGTAAACCTCTTCGTCGCAAAATCTAGGGTAGCCGCAAAAAAAAAAAAAACTTTCTCGATTTTAACTCTGCGCAGCTTATTTATTGTGTAATAGATACGAACGATCTACGTGACTGCACCATATGCAGTTCACTTTCGGACAGATTCACAAATTTGCCTTCACTGGATTTCAACGCATTCGTTAAGCACCTTTGTGGGAATTACAGTCGCGGAAATATAGGAGAATAAACTGGACGTTTGTTGGAACCATGTATCAAGGCTTCAAAATCACTTTTGGAATGATGGTCGAACGAGTACATTCATGAATTGCATGGCCGAGCAAAGTGGACATTTCCGAGCCTCAACATCAAGATCGGTAATCTATTTATCGTGCACGATGATAATGTTCCACCTCAGAAATGAATAATGGGAAGAATCATCAATGTAGACCATGGTACAGATCATCGAGTTAATGTTTCTGGCGTAAAAATAGCGAAAGGAGAGTTCAGACGTTCTATCCGAAAACTGACAGCTCATCCGTCTAGAAATGAGTTTTTTCAAATGGGTTGGGAATGTTGGAATGTTGTTTATTGTCACCATAAACATCCTCACAGTCAGCATCCTCGTCATCAGCCTCATCTTACACATGGTTTGAATGCGTTCCACAAATTTGTATTTTTAAATTTGCAGCCTAATTTATACCACTGGCCATTTTTTAATTGTTTTAATTGGCCACCTAATTTAAACTTTAAAAGTGACGTATTGTCACTCTCAGGCGAGATATTACAAAAAATACAAATTTTTGGCGCAACAGGCTCGTTAGTACCCAGGGCCTAGCTTTCTCACAACCATTCATGTGTGCGTGTGTACTTCTTGCACGATGGCGGGACCTCCTGTTTTATGCCGACTCCGAACGGCTAAGTTGAGATAAGCTATTCTTGACAATTGATACTACTCGGATGATTTGTCAGATCATCACGAGAGGAGGGCCAGTGAAAAATCATTTAGGTGTTGCAACGGCTGGGAATCGAACCCAGACCTCCTGCGCGGCAGTTCATCGCACTAACCATCGCGCCACTGAGCCCCTCAAGGCGAGATATTGCTAGGATGTTAAAGCGAGATCATAGAGTTCGTCACGGTTGAATCTCCCATTACTTTTATCGCAAAATTTTGTATCCTATCCAACCCAAAACAACATGAATTGAACGGATGTTAGTTTATAATCCATAAAATAAGAGCCTAATCGAAAAGTACGCATTTCGAGAAAAGGGCTACTGACAGTTTATCAGCGTTTCCATGACCTTGGAAAGAAGGGAGGTAAGTACGATTGCCCGGTAGTTGGAGACAGAAGAAGATTAGCCTTTTTTAGGAAAGGGTTGGACGTTATCCTGTACTTGAGAGGTGGAGATTAGGCAAAGCAAAATTAGATAACAAACAAATTATAGTCAAAAAAATGGTATCCGCTAACTGATATGTTAAAAATGCTTAAAGGTGTGCACATGTTCCATGCTTGGTGAGGTTTTCATGATGACGGCGTTCATGGGCCATATTTTTTATTTCCCTTTGTGATGATGCCCATTCAGTTAATAAATCAATGTCAGTGGAATGTGTTGAAAGAAAAATTTTGTTCACAATTGTATACACTCGATATTATTGAGATGTGGTTTCAACAGTACGGCTTGTTTCAAAAAGTGGGTACAAAAACATGAATAACGTGTTTCTAGGTGTAAAAGGCCAGTTTGGTATAAAATACGATTTTAAACTATATTACAGTGCATTTAGGATTCATATAGGGTAAACGTTTTGATACACGCAAATCGCTTTTGATGACGGATTTGTCCAATAGGGAGTTTCAAACTTTGAAAGTTGATATCGGCCATATTCTTGAAGCTACATCAAATTAGCTGTCATTTATTCAGTCTGTTTTCACCATGGGCGGGCAGCGTTCAACAACACGTACAAATAATAAATTTCATCAAGAAGAGTGTCATGTTTGGGCAACGTTCCGCGCGCTTTTTCCATTCTACAGTCGTCATAATCGTCCTACCGAGATTACTATTCGCAGTGTGGTGGATAAATCTGACTCCACTGGCTTAGTAAACGTTAATACAACACCCAAACGTCGACGAAACGCAAGATCGGCAGAAAACATCGCAGAAACTGTCCGTGATATTGTGCAGAAAAATCCAAGGAAGTCGATTTCGCGTCGCTCACAAGAATCGGTCTTTCGCAGACCACAACATGAATTGAGCCTGCACCCATACAAAATTCAACTGACCCAGGAGCTGAAGGTAAACGACCATAGACAACGACGTGTGTTCTTTGTGTTGGAAACTGACCACAATTTTCATCTAAAAATGATCTCCATCGATGAGATCAACAAACAAAATCGTCGAATTCTGGGACGATACCAATCTACAGGAGATCCAAGAGCGTTTGGATTTGGTGAGGATTTTGGGCTGGCGGCGTCATCGGTCGATATTTCTTTGAGAACGACGTTGGTCAGGCCATTACCGTAAACGGCGAGCAATATAGATCAATGATTACCAACATCTTTTGGTCTGAATTGGATGATATGGACACCAACGACATGTAATTTCAACAAAATGGCGCTACGTTCCACACAGCTCACGCTACACGTAAGAAACTAGCGATTCGAGGGCATGGTCATCTCACCTTGGTTTGATGTTAACAGGCCACCGTGATCGTGCGATTTGACCCAGTTGGACTTCTTCTTGTGGGATTTTTTTTTAAAGTTGCAGTTTATTATTTATGCTCCAGAGTAATGGAAAATAAGGATGCACGCCATCCAGAGAAGCCGCGGTGGACATTTAAACGTTGTTATGTTGCATACATAATGGCATCAATAGGCCTTTCAAACGAATAGGTATCTTACATGCACTTTGTTTTATTTAAATTTAAATATAGGAACCGCTTAATGAAAGGCCACTTATTTTTATATTCCAAAAAGCGATTCGTTTTTATTGAAAGCAATAGGTATACAGCTGACGGATTGCAGACAGATGCAATCCGTCAAACATAATCATGAAATTACAAAGAACTGTCGATTTTTTTAAATAATTGGAAGATTGGAAGTCAAAATGGTAAAAAATGGTAATGAAGAAAACCGAAGACGTTTGAAATTGAGGTAACTAGCCCCCTGAATTGTATAGGGAATGATCGTTAATATCAATGAAATGTCTGGGCATTGCAAAACTGTAATTGAATTAAAAACGTTGCCTTCGATCAATCGTAATATCTGCAGTGAATTTTCAACAACAATAACGCTTAGAAAAGTCCAAAATTAATGCACAACAAAGGTGCGGTTTTCAGTGTATTCTACACCGTACACCTGATTTTACTAATACCTAATGTTTCACAACTTACAAGACTTTGGAAAACACTGAAAAATCGTTCACAGTCGAGTTGAATTAAATCCAAATCTCACAGATATACATATTCCTAAATAAAGCCACTTCATTTCCATTCAAATTCGACCGAAACATATCCGAATACAATTTCGCATTAAATCATCTAGTAAAACCCACCATTAGCAGCGACTAATTTTTAGTGTCCCTCCTCTTCGATTCATGACAACCACATGTTTCAGCAATTCAAAAATCACTTGACAATTTGTTCATTTTCTATTCTTGTACACATATGTGTATCGCGAGGAATTGACAAAAAAAATAAGCAAATTGCAAAACTAAAACAGTTTAGGTACGTATATCCCTGTGGAATGACTCATTTTGGCGACCTATTCTCCTGTCAAAAACACATCTTTGTCATGCGATTTGCTCGTACACACAACGTTTTTTTTTTGACTCAAAATCCGTACCGCATTTCAAGTGCGAGGTGATATTTAACTTTTCCATAAAAAAGTATTTCAACAAAATAAAAAAAAATTCAAAGCATTTGTCGCAAGGTAAACACTTTTTTATTATCAAAATTTTTTCACCACTTTGCCACCCTTCGCGTCGCGTTTTTAGTTAGCCCCGTGAACGATAATACTAAACACCACCTGTGTTGGCATTTATTTATTTTTTTTGGGCAAAACACAAAATGCCATTTATTTTCATTTCATATTCCCGTAGGTATTGTGTTTTTTTTTGACTGAGCGAGTAAAAAAACAAAAAACACAACTAAATTCATTTCGTGTTTGCGGAACACACCCGCGACAAGTGTACAGAACAGTGTGGCATTTTAAATCTTTTTTCCGCGAATAAATTTCAATTCAAATCAGAAGCGAGCAATAAAAAATAAATAATATCGCAGTTTGGATGGTGGGAAATATTATTTTTGGCCTGCAGGAGAATTTTGCAATAAGTCGACGACAAGTTGGATAAAGACATTCACATTCACACTCGGGGCGGATGAGGTTATTATTATTGCGGGCGGTGTGACACCACCACCCCCACACGTATTCCCGAATCACAGGTAAGTGACACCGTGCGAATTTCAACCGAACCGCACAAAGATACTCTCGATTTGAATTTGAATTATAACGCACCGGACATTTATTCATTAGATACACTTTTTCATTGTGCAGATACTTTTTGTATCTTTTTCATGCTTATCTCACGGTAAATTGATCTGATTGAAAAAAAATTCGAATGCAACGAACCGCTTTAACGTACGCAAAGGAGGCTCAGAAAAAAAAACTTGACACACTCACCTCGTCGCGGAGGTTACAAAAAAATAAATGTGGGTGAATAGACCGAGCACTGAACCGAATGGCACATTTGTTGGTTAGCGTCAGTTCGCTATCATAGTCTGAGGAGGTGCTGAGGAATTTTCCGTGTGCTTTGTCTGCGAAGAGTTTGTTGTTTTTGTTGGGTTTTCTTGGGGCTGGTTTGATTCACATGCGCCAAACAGATTGCTCCCGTGGAGAGCCGAATTGTACAGCTGATTTGGGTTCTCTTGGTGGTCGATTCAGCAACGAATTCAGCCGTCTGAGGGGTTGATGAGCGCTCTTTTGAGGAGCATGAGACTGACTGAAGAGAGGAGAGAACATGTATCTGAGTTTGTGAATTCGAAGTTTTTGGGTTATCCAACGTCCGGGGGTTGGAGTTTCAGGGGGAGAATATAAACAAACCGCGTCAAGGTGGATGGTTTGTGCGCTGTGCTGTGCTGTGCACATCCGAATGCAACAGTGTCAACGGGTGGTTGTTGTTGGTCCAGTTTTATTATTATTTTTGCATGTTTTTTTTTAAGGGGGTTATTGGTTGTCGGTCAAACTGAGTGCGTTCGCTTTGAAATACAGTTAACAGTAGCGAGCGGATAGTGGGTGAGGTTAATAAATTATGTAGTTGGGAAGAGGAAAAGCTTTTTCGAGTTACTTATGACTTTGTGAGTGCAAAGCAGCGGGACAGCTTGTTGGGTTTGTTTTGCTCATTTTCTTCGGTGGAATTTCAACAGAGTGGCACTTGGCTTTTCGAAGAATTGGTCATTAACGCTGTCGACGTTTTGTGTTGGTAGGATCTTCAGCGAATGAAATTGGCTTGGGGTTGGATGATTTTGATAGATTCGTTGAAAAAAACTGAGTTGAATTGAATTCCTTGATTTTTTTTTGATGTAGACTCATCTTGCTTGTCTTAAGCTGAATTCTTACTTTATATTTGCAATTAATAATGGATGTATGTATCTATATGTATTTATAACTTGTAAGTTGAACCTACTTTACTTAAACTTGTACTTTAATTTAGGTACTTTTCTATAACGGCTTTTTATTTGACTCCTAGATGAATTATACGCGTTTCGATGAAGCAACGAAAAATACATGGAAATTTCAATTGTAGCTTAGACGTTTCCAATTTGTTTGAATTTGAATATAAGATTTTTTAGGCCAAATTCAGAAAATCTGCAAGATATGTATTGCAAACTATAAAATTAAATATTTGGCATCTACGGCCAATAAAATGCCTCAAACCTAGCGTCCTCCTTCATCTGTAAGTGAAAAGTTATTATTTTTGCAACAAAGAAGTGGACGGACCTCGTGTTTAATGTCTAATCCGAACGGCAAATTTAAGAAGCTTCTCATGACGGTGTTAGTTTTGGATGTTTGTCAGACTTTTGCAAAAGTTTGGGCAGTGAAAAATCGAAGGTGTTGCCACTTTCGGGATTTGAACCAAGGACACCGGGCTAAGTAGAACAACGCATCCGCCGGATTCTCTCGGTGGTGCGTATCCGAAGTGTCAAATTTCCTATTTCTCTGGCGTATAAATCAGGCTGAATTTAACCGATGGCATGGGCTATGTTAGCTTTGAGGTCCGCTGTGGTTTCAGAAAACCATACAAGAAAAAGTCTAACAGATTCAACAATGGCCAGTTTATATCACCTCCACGTGTGAAGACCATGCCCTCGAATTTCTCGTGCGATTGGCCTGGCCAACGTCGTTCTCAAAGAAATATGAATTTATGACACCGCCAGCCCAAAAATCCATACCAAACACGGACTTTTTTTCAAGATGCATTGGATGCTCATGGATCTCATGTGGATTGGTATCATCCCAAGTTCGAAGTTATTGACGTACCCATTCATCCAGAAATTGGCCTCTTCACTTCGATAAAAATTAGGGTCAGTAGCCAAATTTTCCTAAACCCATTCATCGAACATACATCTGTGTCGTAGTAGTAATCGACCTTCAGCTCCTGGCTTAGTTGAATATAGTACGGGTGCAGGTTCAAGTCACGATACAAAATTTGCCTAGTTTTAGTCTACGAAAGGCCAAGTTCTTATGAGCAAGGCGAAATCGACTACCACGGATTGTCCTGCACGGACAGTGGCGATGTTTTCGCAGATCTTGCGTTTCGTCGACGTACGGGTGTTGGTTTATTGTTTACTGAACCAGGGTATTCAAATTTATCCACCACACTACGAATAGTCCTCTGGTAGGACGTTTATGACGACCGCGGAACGTTGCCCGAACAGGAAAATCAATTTGCAAGTGTTGTTCAACGCTATGTCTGCCCATGGTGATTTGGCAAAACAGACTAAATAAATGACAGTTAATTTGACTGATGCAGCGTCAATAATATGGCCGCTATCAACTGTCAAAGTTCGGAAGTCCTTATTGTTCACTTGACACCGACTCTTAATACGCACTTCAATTGAAGGACACAGTCTTGATAATAAAATACCAAATTATATATGTTACCACGCTCCACATCCAGCTGACAAAGCTAGAGGAGGATCGGCTGTTATCATAAGAAAGAGCTTAAAACATTATGAAGAAGCTGAGTTCACTAATGAAAATATGCAAGTAACTACAATAAGTATTGGTATAAAAAAGAAAGAGCTCAAGATATCACCAACAGAAGAACAATATACAGAACTCCTAAAACTGCTAGGACATAACTTTCTAGTTGGTGGTGACTTTAATGCCAAACATACCCAATGGGGATCTAGGCTTATTTCAACAAAAGGCAAAAGGCTTTATCAAGCATGTCGCAAACACAAATGTGAATTCTTTTCCTCTGGATCGCCTACATACTGGCCATCAGATCCTAACAAAATACCAGACCTTATTGACTTTTTCGTAGCTAAGGGAATTAAACGGAATCATATAAGTGTCGAAGGTAGTACTGACTTATCGTCAGACCATACCCCAGTTATCTTGTCACTAAGCGAAACGGAAATCGAGAAAAAAAGTAATCCAAAGCTCGTGAATAAAAGAACAAACTGGACACAATTCAGAGAAAAACTTGAAAGATTTGTTAACCTAAGATCTCCTATGGAAACAAATGGGCAAATTGACCATGAAGTGGAACAATTCATTGCAGATATTCAACACTCCAATTAGTTCGAATAGAAGAAATCCAGAAACTAAATACCCTGTTCAAATAATGGAATTAATAAAAGCAAAAAGAAGAGCTCGAAGAAAATGGCAAACTACGAGGTTCCCCGATGATAAGACAGCTTTTAACCGTCTTAACAATTACCTTAAAAAACGAATTAGTGAATTCAAAAATGAATCACTTAGCAGTTTCCTACAAAATCTAACGACGGATGCGTCTACCGAATACTCATTATGGAAAGCATCTAAATACCTGAAAAGAGCGCAGTTACAGAACGCACCATTAAAATCACAAGACGGAAAATGGATCGGAAACCCGAAACAGAAGGCTGATCTCTTCGCAGAACACCTTTCGAGGGTTTTTAAGCCGTTCCCATCAAGTGCTCCAACTGAAGAAATACAATTCACTGATAGAAACGATGAATGCGAAATTCCTATTGTCACACTCAATGAAGTAAAAAGCGTATGTCAACATAAATTGTCGAATAAAAAAGCACCAGGGTACGATTTAATAACTGCAATGTAAGTCTTCTCATAGTTTTGGATTTCTCTAAGGCCTTTGACACAGTTAATCATAATGTCCTGTGTAGTAAGCTAATGAACCAGTTTTATTTTTCCTATTCATCGACAATGTTAGTCCAGTCCTACCTAAACTGTAGATATCAAGCAGTTGTGTCAATCAGCTCCGTATCTGAACTTCTTAGGTTATATAGAGGAGTCCCACAGGGTTCAATACTGGGACCGCTATTATTTTCAATGTACATAAATGATTTACCTAATTGCTTACAAAACACTCAAGTAGATATGTACGCTGATGATGTTCAGATGCGGAAAAGTTTCCCCCTAGGTCTAGTCGAAAATGCAGCGGTTGAAGTTAATGAAGATTTAAATAATATTCGAAATTGGTCGCAAAAAAATGGTCTATGCGTTAACCCACTAAAGTCCAAATTCTTGGTTATTTCAAAAAAGGCCATTGATATGTCAGATTTTCCCAAAATATATTATGACAGTAATCATATTAAATTCGTCGATTCAGCTAAAAACCTTGGAATTACGTTTACAAAAACACTTTCTTGGAACGCCCATATCAGATTGATAATTGGGAGAGTTTATGGTGGACTTCGTATGCTGTGGACTAACCATAGAATTACACCCTTAAAAACAAAAATCATACTAGCTAAAACATTACTTATCCCTATTCTGCTTTAGGGTTGTGAACTTTTTTTACAATTGCGATTCTGAACACAAGCGTAAACTCAATGTTGCGTACAACAGCATAGCGAGGTATGTATACGGCGTAAGAAGGTATGAACACATTTCCCAATTCTCTAAATCTATATATGGCGTTACTCTTGGAAATCTTTTTAAACTAAGAACTTTAACACTGCTAAACAATATATTGCAATCGCGTCAACCACCTTACCTTTTCAATAAGATTTGCCAATCGCGTTCTCTCAGATACATTGTGCCAATACGTTACACGTCTTTAATATCCGAGCGAAAATTTTTTATAAATGCGATACGTCTGTGGAACTCCCTTCCTCGACATCTAAGGATGATAAGCTGTACAGAACTTTTCGGTAGGAGGGTCAAGGAGTACTTGTAGACATTAGTATGATGATGATTGTTCTTTTTTTCCCCTCTTCTTTTCTATTTAACTATTTCCCTTTATACTTCTCTCAATTTTTATTTTCTTTTTCTTAATTTTTATATATTGCGTTTAATAATAATAATATAATATCTATAAAAATATTGTTACCTTCTTGTTCTATTGTTGTAATCTATTTAACACATTATTTAAACACATTATGAATTAAGCTTATGCTGTTTAAAAAGATATTGTATATTATTGTATAAGTCTATACGAATGAAATTAATAAATAAAATAAATAAACTGCTCAGGTTTTGAAAGAATTGCCACCAATAGCTTTTCAAAAATTTCAATTTATTATAAATGCATGTCTAAAGCACCGATATGTGCCGCATCACTGGAAAATTGCTGAAGTCATTGTAATACCTAAAATAGGAAAACCTCTTACTGAAGTTTCTTCTTACAGACCAATATCGATTATACCAATTCTGACAAAAGTTTTCGAAAAATTGCTACTGAAAAGACTTAGCAAAATTATAGATGAAAGAAGACTCATTCCGAATCACCAGTTTGGATTCAGGAATAAACATTCCATGATTGACCAAGTGCATCGTATTACGGATGTTATAGAAAAGGCACTGGAGGAAAAATAAGTCTGTTCGGCTCTATTTCTAGATGTTGCTCAAGCCTTTGACAAGGTTTGGCATGAGGGACTTGAGAATAAACTGCATAGGGATTTACCAAGACAGTAAAATCATATATTTCAGACCGACTCTTTAGGGTTAGATATGAACAAGAATATTCAGAACTTAAGAAAGTCGAAGCAGGTGTTCCGCAAGGAAGTGTCCTAGGACCAACCCTGTATCTGTTATATACTAGGGATAATTCAGTGGATAACAATGCTTTCATGGATACCTTTGCCGATGATACAGCAATACTGGTGCCTGAAAATAACGTTCTGAGAGCAACAGAAAAACTGCAGAATTCAGTCAATAAAGTTCAAAATTGGACGGAACAATGGCGTATCAAACTCAATGAGACAAAATCCACTCATATAAACTTCACTAATAAGAATATTAACAATGTTCCCTTATTCATTAACCACCAAGCTGTACCTTACGCAAATATGGCTAAGTACCTTGGAATGAATTTGGACGCGAAGTTAAAGTGGAAAGAGCACATCAAAAAGAAAAGAGAAGAACTGAACCTAAAATATAGAAAAATGTACCGGTTACTGGGAAGAAACACAGACCTTTCCATCCAGAATAAACCCATGCTATATAAGCAAGTGCAGAAGCCTGTTTGGACGTATGCCATCCAATTATGGGCCTGTGCTAAGAAAACAAATACAGAAACCATACAAAAATTCCAAAACATACTCCTTCGTGGAATAGTAAATGCCCCTTGGTATATTAGAAATAGCGATTTGCACCGTGATCTACAAATCAACATGGTTACAGAAGAAATTAAAAAACATCACACAATCAGCGTCTACAAAATCATGAAAACTCCGAGATGGAGAGAGTCCTAAATGTACGAAACAACATAAGGAGATTAAGAAGAACCAAGCCTCATGAGCTTATGGCCTAATTTTATGGGAAAATATTACATTTGTAAATCTTCCCCAAAGCGATTAAAAAAAAAATAAGAAAATAAAATCTGTCGTCGATCTTTCATTCATAGATTGGTACTGATTTTCGGGTGGTTTTTGTGCTATCAAGTGTCTTTTTAAGATTTCCACCAAAAAAAAAAAAATTGAAGGACATTTTTCTGGGATGCCAAATTGTTAACCCTACATCGTAAACTATCAAAAGAATTCACATTTTGAATATCGAATTGATGGGACTAGAAAAAGATCCAAGTAATATACGGCGGTTGTCTATCCATATCTACAGATGGCGCTGAGGCCGCTGAAAGCCGCATACGACAGCATTTATAGAGATGCTATACACAAACTCGTCCGTTTGTGTAGGATGACGATGGAGAATTCTCGCTGCTCCATGGGTCGGAAATGACCTCATCGACACATTCGATACCAAAAAAGGATTTAGGCAAGGCGATGCGCTGTCATGTGACTTCTTCAATTTGATTCTTGAGAGGATTGTGCAAAACTCCCGAGCCAACACCAGAGCCACAATTTTCCAAAAATCAGTGCAACTACTAGCATACGCCGACGATATTGACATCATTGGTAGGACTCATCGTTATGTCATAGCCACGTTTGCTAGTATAGAGAAGGAAGCGGTAAAATGGGTTAAGCAGTAAATAAGGGTAAGACTAAGTACATGATGTCAACACGAAAGGACACACAACATCGACGAATTGGACAGAACGTCACCTTTGACAGATATAACTTTGAGGTAGTAAGGGACTTTGTCTACGTCGGCTCCGCTATTAACACTGACAACAACATCTCATCAGAAATCAATCGAAGATAAGTATGTTTATCAGACATTCGCCATGTCGGTGTCGTTACTTTCGAGATTCGAATATCTCCTGGAACATATGTTAGAAAATATGAGCTACTGCTCAATAGTCAACACCATCTGTGTTTCTTCGCCCTCTTTTTGCTGTTTGTCTCACTTGATAATTTTAACGACATCTATAACTTTATATTGCCTGTTTTTGAGATCGTTTACAATGTCATCCTTTAAGCACGACGCCTGTAACCCTCAGATTTATTTTCAACTGAATACCATTCTATTTTATTGGTATTTAGCTTGCGAGATAATAGACGGTAACTTTGAGGGTCTTTAACGCAGACTTGTTGTTTTAACTGTTTCGCTTTATTTATCATTTCGTTGTAGCGGTTTATTATTTCAAGTAAGGATATAAGGATAGAGCTTTCCTTTTTTATCGGTATTTTCCTTAGAATCCAGTCGGTTTTGCGACTGTGCTCTTCTTTACTCGTACGGTACTTCGTTTTTGCTCATAAGGTATTTTTAACGAACTCTTTAGGGTCATGGGGTGGAAAATTTCTTTATGAAGCTCATCGACTCTACTAAGCCTAAGCATACTCAGTAGATGGTCAGAACCCTGCGGCCTGGGTGTAAATCCAAAGAATTAGTTATCTTTACTAACAAGAGATCAATCTAAGAGTTTGTGGCACCGACTCTGGGAGGGTCTACCTTCTCACTGTCAGCAAGTGCTAATTACTGGGGGTGATACTTGATAGCAGGCTAAATAATAATCTCAATATCAATATCCACCAAACTTTGCAATATATAGCTGTGATAGAATCTTCGGTAAGAAATGGTTTCCCTCCCCGCAGGTCACTTATCGTTGCCTGGTCTGGTGGAATGCCCAAAAAAAGGCGAAGCATATGATTACACTAACAAAGGTACAAAGAACAGCATGTCTACTTAAAACAGGAGCCATGCACACCAGTCCTAGCGTAGGCTTGGAAACAATCTTGAACCTTCCAATAATTGACCTACAGATCAATGACATAACAGCTGATAGCACAGCTCGTTAGTTGCATAGGAGGGTGGGGTATCTATTATCAAACACTGAAATAACGGGTGATTTTTTAAGAGTTAAGTTTTTCAGTTCTGTCATAGTGAAAAGTTTTCAGTATACTCTGCCATTTAATCATGGAAAGACTTAAAAACGAGCAACGATTGCTAATTATTGAAATTTATTATCAAAATTTGTGCTCTGTGAAAAATATCCAAATCCGCTATTTTATCGAAAAATTGTGTTCAGCGATGAGGCTCATTTCTGGCTCAACGGATACGTAACTAAGCAAAACTGTCGCATCTGGTGTGATGAACAGCCACATGCCATAGAAGAATTACCCATGCATCCCGAAGAAACGACAGTTTGGTGGCATCATCGGTCTATTTTTCTTCAAAGACGACCGTGGCAGAAACGTTACCGTCAACGGCGAACGATATCGAGCCATGATACTCTACTTTTTTTTGCCCCAGTTTGCTGAGTTGAACTTGGCTGACATGTGGTTTCATCAAGACGGTGTCACATGCCACACAGCTCGTGAAACAATGGAAATGTTGAATGATGAATTTGGTGAGCAGCTTATCTCTCGAAATGACCCTGTGAGTTGGCCACCAAGATCATGCGATTTAACGGCTCTTGATTATTTCTTGTGGAGTTATGTAAAGTCGTTGGTCTATGTGGACAAGCCGAACACGATTGAAGCCTTACAGGATAACATAACACGCGTAATTCGTGGAAAACAGGCCGAAATGCTCGAAAGAGGGACGCATAATTGGACCTTCCAAATGGACCATTTGAAAAGGAGCCGCGGATAACATTTACATGAAGTTGCCTTTAAAACGTAAATGGCAAAGGCCTATTTATCGATAACAATGAAAATTTTGAACATTTAATACAAATTTGAGTGTTTTATTCGATTTAAAAAAAAATACGCTTAAAAAATCACCCGTTAGCAATCTATAACGGTGGGTCTTAAATGGAAATAGGAGTAGGCTCTGGAGTCTCTTCCGACTCCATACTCGAAACTTTCGAATCTGCTAGAGTATTGTACATATCACAAGAGGATATTTCCACCTACGTAGATAGTCAAGCGGCCATAAAAGTTCTCGCATCCCATGTAGTAAAATCACGAGTAGTTGGACTTTGCCGCACAGAGCTAAAGGCTCTATTCAAGCAGAATAACGTCCAAATTATCTGGTTACCAGGAAATGTGAAAGTAGACGAGCTAGCAAACTAACTGACACAACTATGCATGACATGCGGCGATCCAGACGTCGAGGAGAATGTTCCACACCTACTGTGTCACTCACACGCTATCATCAACAGCCGTAAAAAACCTGGCAATAATCCTTATAGCACAGATCGTCCGATTCTGCTGTAGATCGGGATGGAACAAATATTTTTCTGTATTCTAATACACTTAATTCTAATACAACACTCTTTTTCAGGTTCTTAATTCTTCAACAATCCACAAAAAAGGAGACCCTCTGAACTGCGCCAACTACAGAGGCATAAGTCTCCTCAATATCGCCTACAAGATCCTATCTGCCGTAATATGTGAACGCCTGAAACCGTTTACTAACAACCTGATTGGCCCTTATCAGTGTGGTTTTAGGCCAGGAAAGTCCACAACCGATCAAATTTTCACACTTCGGCAGATCCTGGAAAAAACTCAAGAAGTCCAAATCGATACCCACCACCTATTCATCGATTTCAAAGCCGCATATGACAGCATTTATAGAGACGAAGTGTACAGAGCCATGTCTAGTTTTGGTATACCGCCCAAACTCGTCCGTTTGTGTAGGATGACGATGGAGAATTCTCGCTGCTCCATCAGGGTCGGAAACGACCTCACCGACACATTCGATACCAAAAAAGGATTTAGGCAAGACGATGCGCTGTCATGTAACTTCTTTAATCTGATTCTTGAGAGAATTGTGCAAAACTCCAAAGCCAACACCAGAGGCACAATTTTCCAAAAGTCGGTGCAACTACTAGCATACGCTGACGATATTGACATCATTGGTAGGACTCAACGTGATGTCATAGCCACGTTTGCTAGTATAGAGAAGGAAGCGGCGAAAATGGGTTTAGCAGTAAATGAGGGTAAGACTAAGTATATGCTGTCAACACGAAAGGACACACAACATCGACGAATTGGACAGAACATCACCATTGACAGATATAACTTTGAGGTAGTACGGGACTTTGTCTACCTCGGCTCCGCTATTAACTCTGACAACAACATCTCGTCAGAAATTAAACGAAGAATTACTCTTGCCAACCGCTGTTTCTTTGGGCTAAGAAGGCAATTTAGTAGTAAAGCCCTCACTCGAACTACTAAGGAGATCCTATATAAGACCCTGATCATCCCAGTCCTGCTCTACGGCGCTGAAGCATGGACCGTATCAAAAGCGGATGAAGAAATCCTTGGTAGATTCGAGAGGAAAATTCTTCGAAAAATCTTCGGTCCCGTTTGCGTTGACGGGCTATGGAGACGAAGATTCAACCAAGAACTATACGAGCTGTACAGCGACATGCCCCTGGTCAAAAAACTCCGCATTGGACGTTTAAGATGGCTAGGACATGTAGAACGAATGGACACCAATACTCCGGCTCGCAGAGTCTTCGATTCCCAGCCAGACGTCGGACGCAGTAGAGGAAGACCTCGCCTTAAGTGGCGCGCACAAGTGGAAACCGTCAACCGTCAAGAGTCCTAACCTAATGAGCTGCTGCCAAGCCTGTAGAGGTTATCATTTCTATTATATGTATATCATAACTCATCGGGATCAACAAACCTTAAAAAAAATTAAATCACCGTTAAAAACATTCAATACCTTCCCTTGAAAAATAAACCAACCGTTGAATGTCCAGTCTTCAACTTAGCGAGGACCTGCTCATGTTGATGATGTTCGGTGTTTAAAGAGCTTAGTGGCGAAATCATCACTTGTGAAATTGACCAACAAGACACGCAGTTGCACACACTCCAACAAAAAGCTACATCATAATACCAAACACTTTTTTAATTACAGAATAAGCAAATGCTACAATCTTCCAGGAGACGAATTTCTAGCAATTCAAGAGCAGCGTCAATAAGGATCTGAAAGCAACATCTCGGAGCACTCTTTTAGTGTTTTAAGCTCGCCATACCTGAGGGAAAAAAATTAGTCTAACACATTTCGCTGTAACCCCAAACTTTCTAAAGTCAAAGTTTCCTTCATGAATTTCCTTTGCATACTTTGAGAAACTTTATCAAGACCTTTAACCCTACAAATCCGCAATTCCATTAATTAAACCACTTCGTCGACCTTGTCGACTTTTACCTGAGAAAAAAAGTTCTGCCCATCTTTGCGAATCGTGCAAATATTTTTCCTAAACACATGTCTCTCCACTATTCACTTCGACCAGGTCACACACGTACACCGACGAACGATTTCTTTTCAAACACACATGTGAACTGTCGGTTTGTCTTAAGAAACTATCGTCACTCTCTAAGACGTCTCAACTAAATGGACCTCTCTATAGAAAACGAAGGAAAAAAAATCATTTCCTTTCCCAATTTGTTAGAAAGTCCCTTCGTAATCCACTCTCCAAAAAGGTTTCACACCATGACGATGGCCCTCAGGTTGAAGTTTTTAAGCATTTTGGCATTGAGTACCGTAAAGGTCTAGAGGTGTTTAATACTGAGAGCATTATAAGGTGATAAGTAGTTTGCTGTGACACCTGTTGGTCATTTAAAGTTGCACCTTTTTTTCTTTTATTATACTTTGCACTCATACTTGAGCATCTAAAAGGCGAAATGTCCTTCGAAGTGTGGACGAGAAAAAAAAACAAACACGCTAGGTATAATAAATTGTTCATTCGGATTCCTTCTTTCGATGACTGAAGTTGGTCCTTAATAACTTTTGTTTCTGACTTTTCTGTGGGTGAAGTGGTACTTGAAAAAGGATTTTTTTTTTGAGTATTAAGTGTGCCGTCGAACGTATCAAAAAGTTGTGCAAAAGTTGAAACATCTGAAATGGATATGTGTGTGGGTAGGTCTTTTAATGGCACCCGATAAGGTGAATGTCATTCATGAGGAATCATACCTACAGCCCCTTTACATTGTTTAGGAAGATATCAGAGAAGTGATTGATTAAATTATTGTTGGAATGATTGATTGGATATTTATTCAATGTAGTTGTCCGTAATGAGAGGAGATGCATATAAAATGGTGGTGGAAGTGGGTTTGTTTGTTGGCGATAAGTTCATTTATTTGGAAGGATCTACAGAACGTACAACCTAAAATGCTTTGAAAATCTTTTACTTCGAACAAAGTCATATCAGTAGAACTGCCTGCCTTAATGAGCAAGTTCAGCTCTGCAGCGAGTCGAACTGATTGGCCACTGAATTGCCAATAAGACACTCTTTTATACGCACATGGCAGCATATGAATCGAAATAGAACACACTTGGTCGACACCATATTCGCACTACTTTAACATTTTCGGATCACAGATCGGTAAGGCCCTAGTTTTTCGGACCTTTTACGTTCAAAGTTTAGAGGGTCTAATAATATGCCTAGGAGCCTTGTGACTTAAGATGCCTACCCTTTTTTATTAAAAGAAGCTAATCGCCTTGAAAAGGAAGGATTTTAATGTTGGCGACCATTCAAAGATCCAATGCGGAATAGGTTTAACATAAAATACCACTCGTGGACCAAAACTAGCTGGGAATAAGGCCCCCTAAAAAAAACTCCCCAGGCGGCAGTGGAATAATTCCCAAGATGGAGTCAACAATGATGGTGGCGAAAGATCAGAGAGGCCAACGGCAGCGCACAATCCCATAGTAGATACTGATGAAACAGTGTGCTAGGGGTATTTAATAAATTGGAGTTCACTCTACAGATCGGTGGTTGTGCTTTGGGCTAACTACCCTGGGCTGATTAAAAGCAGACATTACTGCCATTCAGGAAATACGATGGGATGAACAGGCCAAAAGGAGGATGTGAAATCTCTTATGGACGGTTTTATAGTGAGCAGAAACACCGACTATTCTTATGGGGTTTTTGCTACAAGTGACACACTTAGGCAAGAAGTCACATAATTTTAAAACATTAGCAAACGCATTGTAAATAACATCAGGCAAAGTTATAGATATATTGAGAAACTGCTTCTACGAGCACCATGACAAAATTTAAGAGACCGCCAACGTACGATGTTTAAATCGTGCTGGGAAATTTTAACGCAATGGTAGGAAGAGAAGAACTCTTGAGCAGTATTGTCGAAAAACACAGCAACACGTCTGGCAATGGACTCAAGCTAATTGACTTCGCTGCGGAATGAAATGACACTATATCCCTTAACCTCTCGATTCACACCATACCACCAACATCTAATGTCGAAGAACAATGACAACGATGTCAACAAGCCAGTAGATCAGCCGCAACTGATGTGCTAGGTTTCTCACGCCCACCAGCAAGAAACCCCTGGTTTGATGAGGTATGCCGACAGATGCTCGCAGCCATCAAGAACGAGGCCTATAAGGCTAAGCTGCAGTTGAAGACGAGAGCTGCCATTGAGCTCTACAGGCAAAGAAGAAGGGAAGAACATCGGCTTTTCAGAAAGAAGAAAAAAGAGCAAGAAAAGCGTGCGATCGAGGATATAGAGCGGTGCCCCTCCAGGAACGATGTTCGCAAGTTTTACCAAAGTGTAAAACGTCAAAGCCAAGGATACAAGGCTCGAACAGAATCCCGTCGAGATGAATAGGGAAATATCGTAGTTGAGACACAGTCGATGCTGAGGATATGGAAGAACCACTTCTGCAGACTTTTAAACGATGACGAACAACATTCCGCTGTCAGGCAGAACGAACCATTCAATATTGGCAACGACAGCGAAAACTGCCAACCACCCGACCTGAGTGACGTGAGGATAGCAATATCTAAACTCAAGCTTAATAAGGCTGCCGGAAATGACGGCCTTCCCGCTGAGCTTTATAAGGCCGGCGGAGATGACTTGGTAAGTAACATCCACCAACTTATAAGCCAAATCTGGTCGGATGAAAATATGCCTGAAGAATAGAACCTCAGCATCGTTTGCCCGATCCACAAAAAAGGAGACCCTCTGAACTGCGCCAACTACAGAGGCATAAGTCTGCTCAACATCTGCTACAAGATCCTATCTGCCGTAATATGTGAACGCCTTAAACCGTTTACCAACAACCTGATCGGCCCTTATCAGTGTGGTTTTAGTCCAGGAAAGTCCACAATCGATCAAATTTTCACACTTTGGCAGATCCTGGAAAAAACCCAAGAAGTCCAAATCGATACCCACCACCTATTTATCGATTTCAAAGCCGTATACGACAGCATTTATAGAGACGAACTATACAGAGCCATGTCTTGTTTTGGTATACCGCCCAAACTCGTCTGTTTGTGTAGGATGAGATGGAGAATTCTCGCTGCACCATCGGGGTCGGAAACGACCTCATCGACACATTCGATACCAAAAAAGGATTTAGGCAAGGCGATGCGCTGTCATGTGTCTTCTTCAATTTGATTCTTGAGAGGATTGTGCAAAACTCCCGAGCCAACACCAGAGGCACAATTCTCCAAAAATCTGTGCAACTACTAGCATACGCTGACGATATTGACATCATTGGAACTCAACGTGATGTCATAGCCACGTTTGCTAGTATAGAGAAGGAAGCGGCAAAAATGGGTTTAGCAGTAAATGAGGGTAAGACTAAGTATATGCTGTCAACACGAAAGGACACACCACATCGACGAATTGGACAGAACGTCACCATTGACAGATATAACTTTGAGGTAGTACGGGACTTTGTCTACCTCGGCTCCGCTATTAACTCTGACAACAACTTGCCAATCGCAGTTTCTTCGGGCTAAGAAGGCAATTTAGTAGTATAGCCCTCAATCTAAGGAGATCCTATATAAGACCCTGATTATCCCAGTCCTGCTCTACGGCGCTTAAGCATGGATGAAGAAATCCTTGGTCGATTCGAGAGGAAAATTCTTCGAAAAATCTTCGGTCCCGTTTGCGTTGACGGGCTATGGAGACGAAGATTCAACCACGAACTATGCGAGCTGTACAGCGACATACCCCTAGTCAAAAAACTCCGCATTGGACGTTTAAGGTGGCTAGGACATGTAGAACGAATGGACACCAATACTCCGGATCGCAGAGTCTTCGATTCCGCACAAGTAAAAACCAACCTCAACCAACTTGGAGTGCGCAACTGGAGACAGTTAGCTAAGGACCGCGCTAATTGGAGAGGCATGTTGGTTGAGGCCCAGCTTCATCCCGGACTGTAGCGCCACTTAAGTAAATAATAATAATCAGAAAATATGAAAACAAAAAGAAAATAATTGGGGTATTCATGCAACGTCGGAAAGTCGTCGTAAACGTTGTAAACGTGATAAAATTACGACGTGATAAATGAACTGTTAAAATTTGTATGGGAAATCTTTTCCAACAATATCGGAATTTTCTCACAGGAATTGGGTGCGTAAACTGAGATTGTAAACGTTGTAAACTTTTGAAATGCTATTTTGACATATAATCAGTCACTTTCACACATAAAACGTATGCGCTAAACTGAAGAAAATTATCGAGAAAGGAATGAGACCATAGGACCAAAATTCTATCAATAAATAAATTAGTAAAATGAGATTGAATTCAGTGGGTTACCGCATTATTCAGTGGTGCAGTTTTAGGGTCGTTCATGAAACGTCGTCGTTATAATCTTTCGCACGTAATAAAATTACGACGTTGCATGAATACCCTTAATAAAAAATAGTAATAATAAAAATATTTTTCAACTTCGAGAAGATTTGCAAATATTTTCGGAATGACTTTTGCGAAGCCTCTAATTTTCTTCTGTATGGCCTTTTATAAGCAAACTAAGATTGTTCTTTAAGGCTTATTAGAAGTATGTAAAGAGGTCTTACAGAAGTAAATAGCTTCCTAAAAGTGCGCCAAATGTTTTTTCCATAAGACTTCCTACAATTAATATTGCTGGAGGGGAAATAGATTCGATAGTGCTTTATCGAAGCGAAATTGTTAGTTGGGATAGCCAATTATTCAAGTGGTTACGAATTATTGAAGTCATCTTAAGAAAAAATTATCTCTATTTTGACTAAGCCTATCCACATCAACGTATGTATATATAAATCTGTATTGCCCTTATCTTGTCGCCGTCATAACCCATAAAAGATAATTCACTATTCCTAATCGACAAGGAGGTACCTGGCGGGGTTCAATAAACGTGTAAAACGTGACACGTATAAAGCTGTCCGTCCAGATAAGAACTTCGCCCATACTAATAATTACAATCTTATCAACTCCTATTTTCTTGCTGATCTACAATTATTTCGCAGCTTATTATGGGCTTGGCAAGCAATTATCCAGCAAATTCCTCCAACAAAATCCATTCCGCTCAATCAAACCAATTATTTCGTTTAAATTTCCCATTAACAAACCTATTGTTGCCACTCAACCGAATATAGACAATTAATCACAATCACGATCACTAGAACAAGTGTCACGGACTCACGGATCTTGATAGCGCACATTATCCATGATAAAAATAACCAAACCGAGAGCAAGAGTATCTAGATATAGATTCTGTTAACTTACAAAAAAACCAACACCTAGAGTCCGTGGGGTCGACAACGACGGGGGTATCACTTCGAGTGCGAGTGAAGGAGAGAGTCGAGTGTATCGCGATCGCGACTCCACAAAACAACAGAAAAAGTAAATAAAGAGAAATTCACGATCACATTAAAGGAATGACAGAAGCAACAACACCATATTGACGTAATTGTAAGTTTTCTTGTGGCCGGTCCAATGTGAGACACCGTTCCGATAAGTCAGTGTGGTGGTTATTGAGCGCAAAGTTGTAGTCGCGACGCGAACGTGACAGGTGCACGCAATTAGCTGTCAAATCTGACCAGTGATAGCTCCCGATAAGTGTGCGAATCTGTGTCTTCGGTGGTGTTTTGTGGTATTGCGCACGTGTGAATTGAATTTTGGTCGCGGTAAGAATAGTTAATAAGAGGAAATTTCGATGAAAATTTTACCATAACCTAAATTTATCATTTTTCGATTCATCTGTGAGTTATTTGGCAAGTGTGTGATGGTGGTCTATGACCTTTTTCGCCGCCCCTTCGCGATGATGAATTTCTGCGCCATCGCAGATGATGTTGTCTGTTGTTGTGAAAATAATTTCAGTGTTATACGCAATTAATTAAAATCAACAATAATTGCCGTAAATTGGTAGTGTTATACTATTTCGATGAAATCATTATTCCATTTGTTCATATGTAACCGCTTGACCTTTAAACGACCTATACGAGGGACTTTTTTTTTTTAGTGATATTTGCAGTCCGTTGAAAAAAAGTGAAGAATTTACCAAATACCTATGCGTTTCGATATACATATTCACCGGTATACCTAGACCTAATCTCAAAGCATAATGATAACGTTCTAATCAGGGCTGATCTATAGTCCCCATTTCTTGTAAATCTCTACAAACAAAAAAACATTTGAAAGACCTTTATCAGTGGAAGCATTATGTTGGTAAATACAATATTATTGGCTGATACTGCCGCAATGGAGTATACCTGTACTTGTGCCCCACATCAGGAGTAACACTAGAAATATTAATACCAGGATCAATTGCGATTTAAACAAATAACGGGTGATTTTTTAAGAGGTTAAAAAAAAACACAAAACATTCGAAAAAATGAATGAAATATTTATTTGAATCGATAGTTTGAACCTTGCAATTTAATGTTTAAAGATAATTTCATGCAAATGTTGACCGCGGCTGCGTCTCAGGTAGCCCATCCGCTGAGTCCAATTTTGGCATACTCTTTCACACATATCGGCCGGTATCTCACGAATGAATGCATGGATGTTGGCTTCCAGTGCGTCAATCGAAGCGGGCTTGTCCCTAAAGACATTAGCCTTGACATACCCCCACAAAAAATAATCTAATGGTGTCAAATCGCATGATCTAGGCGGCCAATTGACCGGCCCGAAACGTGAAATTAACTGTTCACCAAACTCGCCTCGCAATTGCGCCATTGTTTCGCGTGCTGTGTGGCATGTGGCACCGTCTTGTTGAAACCACATATCATGCAAGTCAAGAACTTCCATTTCGGGCAAAAAAAAGTTTGTTATCATCGCTCGGTAGCGTTCACCATTGACAGTAACGCTGCGATTCGCATCATCTTTGAAGAAATATGGCCCAATAATGCCGCCGGCCCATAAACCGCACCAAACAGTGGCTTTTTCGGGATGCATTGGTAGCTGTTGCAATGCTTCTGGCTGATCTTCACTCCAAATGCGGCAATTTTGCTTATTTACGTAACCATTCAACCAAAAATGAGCCTCATCGCTGAACACAATTTTTCGATAAAAAAGCGGATCCTCGGCCAGCTTTCCAAGAGCCCATTCACCAAAAATTCGGCGTTGTGGTAGGTCGGCTGGCTTTAGTTCTTGCACCAGCTGTATCTTAAAAGGCTTTACGCCCAAATCCTTCCGCAAAATTTTCCACGTAGTGCTGTAACAAAGGCCTAACTGCTGGGAACGGCGCCGAATCGACATTTCGCGGTCTTCTGTCACACTAGCTGATACGGCCGCAATATTTTCTTCACTACGCACAGTACGTAAACGTGTTGGTGGTTTAATGTCCAAAAAAGTAAATTTGGTGCGAAATTTGGTCACAATCTTCCGAATAGACTGCTCAGAAGGTCGAGAATGCCGATCATAAAATGGAAGCAGCGCGCGATGAACATTTCGAACCGAGCACGAATTTTGATAGTAAAATTCAATAATTTGCAAGCGCTGTTCATTTTTAAGACGATCCATGGTTAAATTGCAAACCAAACTGAAGCTGTTTGACAGTGACACAAGGTACTAAACACACGTCAGCTGTCAAAACCAGTGTTGCCAAAACCAAACCAGCTAAAAAATCACCCTTTACAAATGTTAAGGAAAAATAGGGTTTGTTAGAGCATGCCACATTCGTGTTGTTCGGTTTATTTACTTTAAGAAGATAAGTTTGAGGGTAAACTAATTGGAATACATAGCGCAGTGAGTATTGCTGCTAAATTGTTGAATAAGAGAAATGCAACTATGGGTTTTTCATTTGAGAATTGGTTGTTAAAATAGAAATAAAGCAATAAAGGGCAGGAGATATTTTGACGATGTTCAAGCGAAACAATAGAGTTTGCAATTTTTATGTCTCCCCTAAGTTTTTTTTCACGAGCTCGAATCAATATTCATGGAAACTATATTGAGCACTTCAGCTCCACAATACCTTTCTAACATTATGTAACATTAATGTAAATACGTTATTTTGAAGATTGGAAAAAAAGGTCGAACGGTGAAATGATTTGCTGGCTTCTTGGCATAGATTCAAGCTGTGATATGCTCGAAAAAAGGCCAACAATTATACCACTGTAAGGATTAGGTATTATTATCCCAGAATCATCAATAAATGCTGATTGATAAGGGATTATTAAATTATTTTTGAATAAAGACCTTAAGTGGACTTTTGAATTTTCTTTGGGACCAATATAAAACTTTATGGTGGCTATGCATTCATATTCGGTGGCTTGGACTAGACGAGCGTTACCACTCTGATACAATAGCAGTAGATCTAATGCATTTTTATACTCTATTCCAAGACGATATATTAGTTTTGATACATAGTTTTGATACATAATTTTACTGTCTATCGTCTCAGAATCGCTGGCTGAGTCTATTTAGCAATGTCTGTCTGACCGTCCGTCCGTCTGCATGCCACCGAATTTTAGGCCTTAACTTTTGAGCTAGGAGAATGAAAGTTGGTTTATAGCATCCGTTGCGTTGATTTAGAACGTGTAAACAATTTATAATCTTCCCACTGCCACGCCCCTTTCAGAAGTTTTTGGCCAAACGTTATTTTTTTTTTAAAAAAAAGCGTCTGAATAAAATATTATAACAATCACAATACCTATATTTTGTGTGGCGTTTAAATTTAAAAAAAAACAACATTTTTAATGTAAAAATTAACATGAATACATCGGTTAGATATCAATTCAGCCCACGCCTACGTTTTGGAGGCGTTTTTCGACAGAAACTATTTTTATACTCTACTCCAAGTCATATGCAATAGAAAAACTTGTTTTTTGAACCATAGAAGATTTTGAAACATATTCTGAACAATATGTTGTGACAACGTCATTTTCTATATTTCATCGCCATAAAGGAGGCCACATTTTGGGGATATCAATTTTAAGGATGAGATGGAACAGGAGATTAAACGATCCGCACAGCGATTTGTAGCCTTCTCATATGTTCGTTTAAATTAAAATCTTATGCCAAAAAATTAAATCTAAAGGGTCCGCCAAATAACTTTTTTTTTAAAATGCTATAAAAAAACAACTGCTAGTTCTCAAATTTCTTTTTTTATTTGAAAGTACAATCCTTCCGGTTGATAATGGAAAATAATTTCATTCAAATGGCTGCCTTGGCTGGCCATGCAGTAGCCTACACGATCGGTCCAATTTTTTTTAAGCACATTATCGATTGTGTGCAGCTGTATTTCACCAATGGCTTCACGAATATTGTCCTTTAAAGCGTCAATTGTCTCTGGCTTGTTGGCGTAACACTTATCTTTTACGGCACCCCACAAATAATAGTCCAACGGTGTCAAATCGCAGCTCCGAGGTGGCCAAACGACATCAGCCCTGCGTCTGATAATGCGATCTTCAAAAACAGGGCGCAAAACATCAAGTGTAGCTTCGGCTGTATGGCACGTAGCGACGTCCTGTTGAAACCAAATGTTGCCAATATCCTCCTCTTCAATTTTTGTGAAAAAAATTCGTTCAACATGGCCCGATAACGATCGTCATTGACTGTAACGGCCACTCCTTGCTCATTTTCGAAGAAAAATGGCCCAATTATGCTTCTGGACCAAAATCCGCACCAAACAGTGACTCGTTTGGGGTGTATCGGCTTTTCAATATATGCGTGCGGGTTTTCTGTGCCCCAAATTCGACAATTTTGCTTGTTTACATACCCGCCAAGATCAAAATGAGCTTCATCTGAAAAGATGATTTTTTTGGCAAAATCGAAGCGAAAACGCATTGGATGGTCAGTTGGCTTCAACTCCTGAACCAATTGGACTTTGAATGGCGTCATACCAAGGTCTTTATGCAAAATTCGTCTCAATGATGTCTCCGAAATGTTCAATTGTTGAGAACGACGGTAAATTGATGTTGATGGCACTTCACGCACACTTTCTGCCACAGCAGCAATATTCTCGGGTGTACGCACTGTTTTTGGCTTTTCACGCTTTGGTTTATCGATGAGGATGCCAGTTTCTTTCACTTTTTTCACAAGATAACGAACATACGGAGCTGACGGTGCTTCTCTTCTTCCAAATTCCGTACGCAATTTTCGCACACATTCTGCAACATTACCATGATTTTCAAAGTAATGTCGCAATATTTCCCAGCGTTGTTCAAGCGCATACACAACCATATTCGTTCAGCGGAAGGATAAAACTAATTATCTGTCAAATCAGAAATGAGATAAGTGTTACCATTCACGAAATAAGCACTAGTTGAAATAAAAAAAGTTAGATGGCGGACCCGTTACTTAATTTCCGAAATACGCTTGTATGCACATCTAGATCGAGAAAATGTATCACTTTTAGCAGGAAACATAACAACAAAACTTTTCGAAAAAGTTGAAATTCTTATCTGAACGCAGTCACTACAAACTATCCATAAATGAACTCAATCACATATTACAATGTTATCGGCTGACGGCTGCCACTGCATTGTAAACGTGACATTTTGAGCGTGAGGAAAAATGAAAACGTCAATGGGAGAAATAACAGAATTAACGAACGCCGATAAAGTTCGTTAATTCTGTTATTTCTCCCATTGACATTTTCATTTTTCCTTAACACGCTGCAAAAGCAATATTTTGCAATGGATAAATTTATAATTATCTCTTCAGAAAAATGGTAAAATATACCTACTATATAATTTTGATTAAGTTAAGTGAAAAACATAAGAAAACGTATTTTATTTTTAACACTGAAGTCCCAAAAAAGGAAACTGTATCTGCAAAATATGCTTCAAGTCTTTGAATAACAACAAATCCAATTAAGAAAGGGCCACATAGAAGAAGATGCATATAGAAAAAATAAAAAAACACTCAAGACACAACTTCGATATCATTTTTTTCCCAGGAGCGGCTTCTCGAAGAATAGCTTATCTCAACTTAGCCGTTCGGAGTCGGCATAAAACAGGAGGTCCCGCCATCGTGCAAGAAGTACACACGCACACATGAATGGTTGTGAGAAAGCTAGGCCCTGGGTACTAACGAGCCTGTTGCGCCAAAAATTTGTATTTATTTGGCTTCTCGAAGTTCGAAATTTAGATCCCAAATAATTTGTGTAATGTTTTGTGCTAAATAAATTTATCATTTTAATTGACGGATACAATTCCTGATTTATTACGCAATAGGTCTGTTCCCGTAAAAAATAATATTTACTGATTCTTACTGATTTTTACTTATTGCCGTTCCCGTACGCAAAAATAAGTAAAAGAGACAGTTCACGAGAGAGCAAAAAACTACTCCTTCATAAAAATCTGTAAAAAAATTTACTGCAGAAATTTCTGTTAGTAGAAATCAGTAAACTGTCAGTTGGTATCTAAAAGTGACAACTCGCTTGTTTTGACAGGTGATTTATGTCATTTGTTCTTTAAAAGGCATACAAAATATATAATTTTACTGTTTTTTACTTAAACGTGTTCCCGTACTTTTTGGTAATTTTGTCTCTTTCTGAGATAATTTACCCCCACTCCAAGAAATTTGAGAATTTACTAATTTTTACCGAAAAAGTACGCGAACAGACCTAATGTGTGTATTGATTCCACAATTTATTGCAAAAGATATTAAGTTCGGTCAAACAAAGGCAACAGCAATATTTAATCAAGTTATTGGACCATTTGCAAAGGAAAATATTATCAAGGAGTTAAGAAATGACAGGTTTTCTATTATCATCGATGAGATAACAGATGTTTCCATCAAGCTCAAAATGCCTCGTTATTGTTACACTTACTTCGATAATACCGAAGATAAGATTTTCGATAAATTTGTTGGTCATACAAGTTCAGAACGGAGATTCTGAACAAATATTTTCTGCCTTAAAGGGGGGTTTCTTAATTAGGAATATCACTTTTAAAATATTCCTTCTCTATGTGCCTCGACATCATGTTTTATTTGAAAAAAAAATATTAAACGTTCATTCACATAGCCCGAAACGCTTTGTAACGCTTAGGGCGCACACTGGGCCAAATTCATGAATGCTTGGCAGAAATTGGAAAAAATTGGGCGAATTATAACAAAAAATAGCTGGGGTATACAGTTAAATATCCTTACTATCCAAAACACTTATTTAATTTTGATAATGTTGACCAAGTCACTCGTTTGAACTTGTGCATTGTGAGAAGTTGTTTTAGCTGCTGCGATTTAATTGATAAAACGACCAAGTTTTCAAGTGAAATATTTAGTAGTGCTTTAATTCTAATATTCTTTTTTTAAATGTATTTAGCCCCCATAAGTTTGTTACCGATATTTATGTAAAACTATAGTTCGGTATAATTAAATAAATTTTTGGTGAATATTTGAAAATTGCGTGTAGTTTTAGAAAAAAAAATATTTTTTACTTTTATTCATCTAAAGTTCTATTATAGACATGTCACACACACCTTTATTATTTCTTAGTGTATAATGTGATATTGTAGGAGCATCAATAAAAATCTTTTTGTAGGTTTAGGTTCAAGTGATATTTTTATAACGAGGTTTTCATGTCCAATTTAAATAAAAAAAAACGCGAAAGCGTTATAGAAAAGAGAATAGGTTTCTGAATTCTGATTTCTAATAGCTATTAATTGTATTCTGCAATTAGTTTCAAGAATTATTCTGGGACTGATAAAAAATGTGGTCGATGAAGCTCGGAAAATACCATAAACGCCAAGTAACTGAGGAATTGAGACAGAAACACTCATGTGAAGAAATAAGTTTTGCTGCCAAAATGACCTTATTGTCTTAAGGTCAATTGAAAGCATCTTAAGTTGTGAGGGAAGTGACCAAAAGAGCTGCCAAATACAGTTTGGCATACAAGCAATTCCAAGGCGTTAAAAAACATATGAGAAGGCTACAATCCCCTGTGCGGATCGTTTAATACCCTATCCCATCCCATCCTTAAAATAAATATCACCAAAATGTGGTCTTTATGGTCATAAAGTATTGAGAATGACATTGTTACAACATATTGTTCCGAAGGTTTATCAAATTCTTTTATGGTTCGACAAAAAACAACGTTTTTCTATTGCATATGCCTTGGGGTAGGGCATACAAATGGTTTTTGTAAGAAAACGCCCCCAAAAAGTGGGCGTGGGTTAAAATAGTCTATTGACGAAATGTTGGTATTAATACTGCCAATGATTGTGCATCAAATTTTTTAACGAAAATTTTAAAATTTGACCAGGAAATATTTTTTATAAAAAAAACGCCCCCAAAAAGTGGGCGTGGCAAAAAACTTTATATTGACGAAATATAGATATTATGATTCTCTAAATATGCTGCTCAGACACTTTTGTAAAATTCTTTACGGTTTGGCCCAAAAAAACGTTTACCTAAAAAGGGGGCGTGGCAGTGGGCGGATTTTAAAATTTTTTACACTTGTTCTGGTGACTCGGACAAGGATCCTATGTACCAAATTTCATTATCCTAGCTCAAAATTTAAGGCCCAAAAATCGGTGACGAATAGACAGACGGACGGACGGACGGACGGACAGACAGACATGGCTTAATCGACTCAGCTAGCGATTCTGAGTCGATCCATATACTTTGAGGTATATGTAGCAAAATTATTTCTCTATGTTACAAACTAAGTATCAAAACTAATATACCCCTATGGGATAGGGTATAAAAACTTCCTGGGAGAGAAGCTATGTCGATGTATTGCAACTGTATAACTGTGTAACATTAGCTAATACCTATAAAATTGACGTGAAAAGTTCAAACCGTAGGCTATTGAGGCTGCAAAACTGTTTTTGGGAAAATATAATTGGGACCCAATGCCACCCTTAATCCACAAAATGTTTATTCATGGCCCAGTCATAAAAGAGCATGCTTTACCGCCAATAGTTTAGTTAAGTGAAGAAACACATGAGGAGTGAAACAAAGAATTCATAAGATACTGAGACAATTTCTCTCGTGTAAAAACCTACGAAGCTATTTTGAACTCTCTCTGGATTTCGTCGGTCCCATTAATAACGAGTTTGCGAAAACTGTCCCAAAAACGGGCAAATAATATAGATAAGGATGTTTTTGATTTATTGAAGGCACCTGACTATCCATCTACTTTGGATATATTTCCGTCACATCAGCGTATATAAGTTTAGATAATACTTGTAGATACTTTTTTTTCTTGAATTCAATATATTTAGCGTTAAAACAAATTGTATTTTAGAAATAAAAATTAAATATGCTGCAATTTTATATCGAGGCTTGTCAACAGATAAAAAATCGTTTTAGCTTTAATGATGAAAAACTGAAACTTCTGAGGAACGTAGATGAATAGTTAGTACTGGAAGGCAGTGATATTGCCTATTAAAGGGTGATCCATTTCGAGGTTCCCTACTTTTTTAAAGAAAAAAACACAAAAAATTCAAATTTAATGGAGAATGTTTATTATCATTTGAAAGAACATTCCTTGGCATTTATTTTTTGAAGATTATGTCTATCAAATGTTGGCCGTTGCTACGTCGCAGATGGTCCATCCGTTGAGTCCAATTTTCGATCACTCGTTCGAGCATTTCGACTGGTAACTGGCGTATGACACGCGTGATGTTTTCCTCCAAGGACTGAATCGCAGCGGGTTTGTCGGCATAAGCTTTTGACTTTACATATCCCCACAGGAAAAAGTCTAACGGTGTGATATCACACGATCTTGGTGGCCAATCGACCGGCCCAAAATGTGAAATTATGTGCTCACCGAAATGTTCTCTCGATAAGTCCATTGATTGATGCGATGTGTGGGAAGTGGCGCCGGCCGTCTTGCTGAAACCAAATGTCGCCGAGATCACGAGCTTCAATTTCAGGCATCAAATAGTCACGATAACGGTCGCCATTGACGGTTACGTTCACACCGGCATAATTTTTAAAGAAATATGGACCGTGATTTCACCAGCCCACAAACCACACCAAACCGTTGTTTTTTCTGGATGAAGTGGCAGTTCTTCAATCTCTTCAGGTTGCTCTTCGTCCCAAATGCGGCAATTTTGTTTGTTTACATACCCATTGAGCCAGAAATGGGCCTCATCGCTAAACAAAATTTGCCTCGAAAACGTCGGATCTTCTTGAAACTTTTCAAGAGCCCATAGAGCGATGCGATCTCGCTTGGGAAGGTCGAGCGGCTTCAGTTGTTGCACAAGCTGTATTTTGTACGCTTTCAATTTAAGATCTTGACGTAAAATGCGCCAAGTTGTTCCATACGTCAGTCCGAGTTGCTGCGAACGGCGCCTAATCGACTCTCTACGGTCTTCGTGTACACTCTCAGCTACGGCCTTTATATTTTCTTCACAGCGTGCTGGACGTGGTCTATTCGGTCGAATATTATCCAATAATGAATGCTGGGTCTCAAAATGGGTGATGGTGTCGCGAATAGTACGCTCAGTAGGCCGATTATGTTGACCATAAGTTGAGCGAAGTGCACGAAACACATTCCTCACAGAACGTGAATTTTCATAATAAAGTTGAACAATTTGTAAACGTTGTTCAAGCGTAAGTCTTTCCATTATGAAATGCCAAATAATACTAAACAAAAATAACATGACAGCATGACACGACTCACACGTGATCTGTCAAAAAAGGCTTTTGAAAAAAGTATCTCTACTTGGATCACCCGTTATAAACTTGTTTCCTTTTTATGATGATGACAAAAAAAACTTAATAGCCAATAGAGATCATAGATCTTTTAGAGAAATATTATAAATATACGACAATATTTTGGTCGGGGTTGCTTAAAAAAACTCGCCGATTGAAAAAAAAATTAAATATTTAGAACTATGTAAATTTATGTTAATTTTGTGCTCTCTGCCACATAGAAGTGCAGCACCAGAACGAAAATTCTCAACTGTGAGCTTAGTTTAAAGTAAATTTAGGAATAAGAAAGACTCTCGAAAATTTAATTTTCTGCAAGGAATTAAATAATAAGGACTGTTGGGAACCTTCGGAATCGCCAGGGCTTTTTTAGTGAATTCAATTTTACTGATTACTTTTTCAAAATGTTTCAATGAGATGAATCACATGTGGATGTTTTTTACTTTGTTAATTAACATTAATGAATTTTTTATTTAACTTGGTTTTGTTTGAAATAAAAGTCTACTGCTAAAAAAAAAACAATTTACTGCTCTTTTTTACAGAATCTACTGCGAAAAAAAACAGTCTTAAAATTGCAACGCTTGGACCACTTGTAAAGTGAAATTTTCGTGATCCTGTTCTAATGTCGTCACTGAATTCGGTATACTGTGAATTATAGCATTAATGCAAACAAGTCTATCTCAATCGAGCACATTGTTATCCTCCATCAAAGACCCTATTTTGAGTCTCTATTCCATCTGTCCCATCTAATGTTATACCTGCCTAATTTTAAATTTATTTGAAACATCAACACAAAAGCTACAATTTATCGCTAACAGCCGTCTGTCTTTCAACCGAAATGCATAAAATCCGTACACATAAGCACAAATTGAGGTCCTTTTTTTGCTTTTTTTTTTCTGATTTTTTTTCTGGATATTCCAATGTGATTAAAGCTATCTGATTGGATTCTTTAATCGTGCCAAGTTTCGCCATCAAAACCCCTTCGATTATTTACGGCAAGTGATGGTATGGAGGGCAATAAAAATACGAAGGCTTCCATTCAGAAAAGTAAACACACACCAGAACAACAATGAAAACTTTCACAACCATAAAGCAATCATTAACTATGACATGCGTCCTTACAGAAAATTGAAGAGTGATCCGCTTCTCAGCTGTCAAAGCACCACCGACACAGAGATGAAAAAGGATTTTGTTTACGGTTACGGCTCATTTCATTGCAAAATAAAATAATAAATATAGTCCACCGCCCGTTTTGAAGGACGAAGCCTTTATCGAGGGGCCATGGCTTGTCGTTGAGGTCGTCACATAGTCGCGCGTATCGAGAAAAGCCAATAACAAATGAAATGAAGTCGTTTTAATAATAAGAAGAAGTTCTTGAAGTACTGTGGTAACAACAACACAAAAATTTCCTATTTAACCTTCCTTAAGGATGGTGGTTAGGGTTACCCTAAGAGACGGTACGAGTATTTTATGTTTAACATCCTATGGCGCACTGTTGTAAACCTTTTTTTGAAAGGATACAATGTATGAGAGCGAAATCGGGTAGAATCCTTTTTTTATATACAGTAACAATCGCCTTCAATGGATTTCATTTTTACTCGTCCTATTTAACCACCATCTCATCTCGCATACGATTTACACAAACGAGAAAAGAGAACAAAAATGGACGAAGAAAAAAGTCAACTCCAGCTTTGTACAAAGTGCTCAGCATAAAAATACCTTGCGCGGCATAAAGGGCAAAGGATAACAATTTATGAGTTTGTATTTCATTCTCCTGCAGCTCCAGTGGCCATGGGACAAAAAGCATTCTGTATAGCCCAGCTGACACGCTAAAAGCTGTTGAAGTCAAGAAAATATCCACATTGACAGGAGGATGCTTGTGTATATTTTGTTTGTAGTCCTCATAAAAATCCCAACTGGCGAGGGGTTGTGGTCTTGTGTGTGTGATGGGAGTATGCTGATAAGCTTATGAGTTTAATTTTCTTACGAGGGGAGGTGTTTACCTGAAAAAAAATCAGACCAAAGTGATCCTTTGTTATGAGGAAAGTGGTGATCAAGTACAGACGCTGTTTTTATGGATTTCTCTTTCCCTGAGAATGGGGGGGGGGAGTTCAAGGATATGGCTAGGGAAAAGAGTTTTATTTATCAATTTCAATGGAGAACCTTGTTGTCGTAACAATAAAATGCACATGATATCCATTTTTTTTGCAATTGTAAAAGGTAAATCTGTGATTGTTTTTTCCATCCTCCAGGATGTTAAGCCAGTGTCACCATTTTGATAGTGAAATGGTGCCGACTTGGAATTTAATCAATCATCAATTGTCCTTCGAGGACATGCCCATACACAAATAACAAGACTTTATATTCTACACTTACCTTCTAATTTCTTCGCGGATTTTATCTCTCATCTCATCGTCCTCCTCGTCAAAGAGCGAATCCTTCGTCGTGTCGAAGCGTACGATTTCCTTGCGTCCAGGAACACCGCCACCGGTTGGACGTTTCTTTAGCTCCGATACAGCCAAGCCCACCACCAGAGTGCTATCATTGTTATTCTCTGGCGCTACGGTGGCTCCAGCTCCGATACCCATTATCGGAGTTTTCATTAAATCGCTCATTTTAATTGCTATTCTGATTCTGAGGAAAATCGCTTGTACCTCCTTGCTGTGTCAGAGAATAGCCATCACAGTTGGATGAATAAAATCCGTTGATGGTGGATGGATGGCAGATTTGACGGTAGAATTGTTTTTTTTTTTCAGAAGTTAAGCAGTTAAATTGAAAACACGGTATTCTGGAAAATAAGAAGAGAAGGACAATATTATTGTTGATGAGATTTTTGGTAATTGAAAGCGAAAAGAGAAGACATTTTGAAAATTAAAGTTGTGACTGTATAACAATGGATCAAGTGAAATTTTAATTCAGTTACAGACAATAAAAAAATTAATAAGAAAATAAGCGTTTTTTGTCGGAATCCCATTAACAAAATATCTTGTTCACTACTGCCCTAGACCTATGTAGTATGCACCCAATATTTCTATACTTGAAAATTTGCATTGTTAAGGGGCATTTAATTTTGACAATTAAGTTGGCCTCAATATTGAATATGACGCAAACAACATTATACTTTCAACCGACAATTTTTTGCATTGAAATCGCATAGCTTTTCGTTATTTATGTGTCCCGCAAACAACGAGTCCAGGCCTCCAGGGTTTCCTTTGATGTGGTTATATCTGACCAACCCAAAACTTCAATTTTCAGTCAAACCAACCAACCCCGTTGATGGTTCATAGCGACCGACCCCATTTGTGAAAATAGTGAAATGTTTTGAAAAAGGGTTGTGTAAAATCATTAACTTTTCAATTATGTATCAAACATTTGAATTTATTATGATTTGTATATTTACGATTTGGCTATATCTACCGTGTTAAATTAAAAAAAAAAAAAAACAGTCCGAAAACATAAATTTTTATTTGTTCATCTATAATTTATTTTGTTGTGATCTTGAAATCAAAAATGATTAAAAATAATAAAAAATCAAAATTTTTATCGCAAATTTAGTGCAAAAATGTCAATGGAACTGGGTTATTTGGTATAAGTCTGAGGCTACAAACTAGAAAAGTTATGCCTTATACAACAAAATCATGCCGCGGTCCTATGAACATGAGTACTGAGCCAAAATCAGTAAAATTTTGAGAAAAAAATCTTAATTTTGGGCAGAAAATTTTAAAAATCATGAATAAAAATTGAAATTTATTGTGACTCTTAAATTTCTTAAATTTCATTAAAATTTCAATAAACGTTTTGAAGTATTGAAATTTAAGAATTCTCGAAACCACAATTCAAAAAATGTGTGAAATAATTAATTAATTTCTCTTTACCTTATAGGCGTGTAAAGATTTTAGTTTTAAATGTTTGGTCAATAATTCAAACTTACTGTGACTTAGAACACAAATTTTTAAAAACTTCGAAACATAAAAACCACAGTTGCGAAGAATTTTGAATAAATATATAAATTTCTCTTTAACCTATGTACCTATGTGTAAAAATTTAAAAGTTAGGTCGAAAATTCAAATTAATTATGCCCAAAAGTGTGTGCTTTATTTTGAAAAAAAAAAAAAAAATTCATTTGTCGCCTATACACGCCTTAACACATTTACCGATTTTAACCAAACTTTCACACATCTTTGGTATTGGTATATATTATGGGTTTTGTGAAGTTAGGTTAAAATCGGAAAAAGTATGTGTGTGTTGTCCGTGTTGTCCACAAATCTATATATATTAATTTAAGTTGATATTTTGTGCCCTATTTTTTAGACCCTACACGCCAACTTTAAAAAAAAAAAATTGTTACCAAAATTTAAGAAAAGCGACCAAACGCATTAAAATGTTACCAAAATACTTAAAATTTAAAAACGTTGTATGAAATACACCAAAACTCACAGAGTTTGCCATTTTTATACCCTATCCCATAGGGGTAGATATATTAGTTTTGATACATAGTTTGTAACGTAGAGAAATAATTTAGCTACATATACCTCAAAGTATATGGATCGACTCAGAATCACTTGCTGAGTCGATTAAGCCATGTCTGTCTGTTTTTTTTAACGTTTATTTATTCACAATTTAATTAATATTAAGAAATAGCCTAAATAAACTTAAAGACTAGACATTTTTAACATTTGCCAAAGTAAAAGAATATTATGGTTCGCATTACATGATATATTATTTGGTTGTTTAATTCAATTTTTATTTTTTTTGTGAATTTTTGTATTATTGTTATGTACTATTTTTTTTTTGAAAATAGGAAAATGTGAATCAAAACCTATTAGAAGACAGTCGCAATTTTTTTTTTATATAAAACTAAAACCTACATGACTAACTTAACCTATCTAAACCTATCTAGGCCCTATCATGTGATCTCTATTCCATCGACTAACAAGTCATCGTTAGATCAGAGATCACATGTCAGGGCCTAGTTTTACTTAACCTAAGTATCGGCTTCAGCCCAGTCCAACCACCAGTATCGGTCTCTATTTAACCTGTTAGTGTTACTTTTGTCGCTTTCAGGTATGCTAATGCAGTATCTAATTTGATCAGTATTCCCGTCCCCCGACTCAAAAGGCTCATAAAGGATCCTTTTATCTGTTGCTCTCCTTGCAGCATGGTATATTATTGGAACGTTCGTTGAATCTGATAGGTAGCCATATGCATCCAGAAACAGAAATGTTTCTGGCGGAATGTATCCACTTTCCAAGGCGTTTCTGAAATACCCAGGATTCGGATAGAATAATCCAGAGATTAATTCGTTTTCGCTAACACTTGCCGAACGAACAAAGTGATTCCTTACAAGATCTAGAATGACATTGTCAATTCTGGACACACCGGAAGCATCCAGAAGTCTTTTGTTTGAGACGTAATGCCTATAATCGGAATGTGCACTCCTATACATCTGTGTGCAGGCTCTAAGACATTTGCGTTCGAACACTCGAAGTTTTTCAACATACGATGGGTTAATGTTCCACCACACTGGACTCGCATAAGTCAGAATTGGACGAACGAATGTTTGGTAACAAATGATCTTCACATCGGATCTAAGGTAGTTGGAATAAAACAGGCTTTTTAGCGACATGAATGCCGCTCTTGCCTTGTCTAATTGAATATTTATGTGCTCATTGTAATACAGAAACTTGTCCAAATGAACACCTAAATATTTTACCACGGTCCCCGACTCGATCCGAAGACCATTTGAACTCGTTATTTTGAGATTTCTCCAGTTGCGTCTCAAATCCGAATTACCGCGTCTTATTGGGGTGTGGAACAGTATGGTTTCACATTTCGTATAGTTTATTTTAAGCTTCCATTCGGAGCAGAAAGCTTGAAACCTATCAAACTTGCTTTGAAGTTGGGTTTGAATTTCTTCAATTTTTGAGCCACTGGCATACAGTGTAGCGTCGTCGGCAAACGCCAATGAATTATCGAGTTCCCTAAGTATATTAGAAATGTAGATATTGAAGAGCTGTGGAGCAGTTACTGTGCCTTGAAGAAGACCATTATGGACATTAAAAAATTCAGCTGTCGAGTATTCTCTATCTGTTACAACAAATTTCTTTCCGTATAGCATGGATGCTATCATCTTTGTAAGATGAGATGGAAATTCATATCGAATAAGTTTGTAAATTAACCCGTCAATCCAAACCGTGTTAAAGGCTTTTTCGATATCCACTAGGCAGGCAGCTGTACATCTTTTGGCGTTGAGATTCCAATTAAGATCCGAAATCAATTTTGTAATAGCATGCACTGCCGAGTGATTTCTTTTGAACCCAAATTGATTCCGCGGTATAATCTCCTTTTCATTACAAACGAACAAAATAGATTTATTAATAACTAGCTACCTCAAAAATCTTCCCGATATTAGGCAGAAGACTTATAGGCCTAAAGTTAGAATGATCAGAAGGATCCTTCTTTTTCTTAATTATTGGAAACACCTTTGATATTTTCCAGCAACTAGGGAAGTAGTAGTTATTTAGCAGATTGTTGAAGATAACGCAGTATTGCCGTATGATATCAATTGGTATATGCTTAAGCACGATGTTTGGGATGTTATCCAAAGCACTTGACCTTTTAGTGTTTAGTTTCCTAAATATGTCAGTCAAGTCGTCGTGGGTCGTGAAGTAATTGTAAGTCTGTTCATCTGTCAGTTCGTCAGCTTTTAACCACTCAGAAAATGTCAATAAAGTAGGGATCTCGCTATTGTGAAATCTCCATAGTTCATCTCTTACTTCGACCGATTTGGAGCTGGGAAGTTCCCTGGCGTGAACCGCCTCAAAATGAGAGCCAATTACTTTGAGCTTGTCTGCTCCACTATCTATAATATAGTGGTTATTGATGATGGGATTACCTGATATATTAATCCCTAACTGGGATAAAAGCATCTGAGAAGACAGTGGTATCTTCAGTTTAGGAATTTTGACAACGTTACGTGGTTTAAACATTTTATTTATTTTTGGAAACATGTTCCTGCCGTCTGATTTTAATATGCTTTCAGCACGTTTTTTCCAGTAATCGTTGACACTATTCTTAAACTGCTGGCTTAACAGAGACTTCACATTCCTCAGAAGGGATTTTAATCTTTGTAGCTCCGCATTGTGCGATTGATTTAGAAATTGACGTGTCTGACATGTCTGGACATGTCTGTCTGTCCGTCGTCTACATGTCACCGATTTTTAGCCCTTAAATTTTGAGCTTGGAGAATGGAATTTGGTATATAGAATTCTTGTGCAGTGAAGCAAAACAAGTTCCACGCCCCTTTTTTAGGAAAACGTAGTTTTTTGCTTAACCGTAAGGAATTTCTAAAAAGTGTGAGAGCAACATATTTACAGAATCTCTATATTTCGTCAATATAAAGTTTTTTTCCAAGTCCACTTTTTGGGGCGTTTTTAGTAAAAAACGTGTTTCGGTACATTTTTAAAATATTTGATCATCTCGTGGATTTTGTTGGAGGAAAGGCGAATGCGGTGGGAACTTGAATTATTTCTGTGGTGGGTAGGACAATTATTAAGATACATTCCTGGTAAGAGATACCATCATGTCATTGTTATGCTGCTTCTGGATTGATGCACTTAGGTTGGAGTTTCTTTTTGTAGAAACCATCACTGGAATATTTCTTTTAGGATGGCCGATTAATTATTACATTACAAAGCATGAAAAGGATCTAGATCTTCGTAGATAGCTAGAGCTATGAAGGCAAAACGCTATCTACCAAAAAGACACTCTAAGAAACTTTGTAAGATTTTTAATGAGTATTCGATTCATCCATTCATCTTCTAGTGACTGCTGAAGTGAGCTGGACCAATCAATATGGCTTCCAATTTCGCCTGGTCATTAGCTTAATGCCTTTAGTTAAGTTGGTTATTTTCCAATTATCACGTTCCATATGGTCTTTCTGTACTGCATTACAAAAGGATTTGAGTTGAGAATCTTGTAGGTTGGTCGTTAATTTCTTTACGCTTTAAACGCTAGGTTTACACCAGATCGTTAGGCCTCAAATTTTCTTAATATTCGTTGTTAAATCTTCATCCCTAAAGCATAAATGTGTGGCACCAGTGATCTCCAGTTAGGTCAAGCCGACTTTTGGGACATTTTCAATTACTTACCTTATTGTCAAGCGGTTTAATGAACAGCAGATTTAGGTATGTGATCAACTCATCAATTGGGTGAACATTTTTAGTAGAATGCTCCGCCCAAGCTGACGCAGAACAAAAGTTTATCGTGGTTCTTGATAATCACTTTTTTCCCATTGGGAGAAAGCGAAATGCTATTCATGCAACATAAGGAGGTATTTTTGGAGCTAAGTATTCCTGTGTATCCGACTCCCCTTTATGAAATTTATACGTAAACTAACAACTCTCCCTGTCCTTTCGGTTTCCGAAATACTTCCGCGATTGCTCTTCTCTTTTTTCTAACAACATGTTGAGCGTAGGTGGAGATTCCAGAGTCCACTTTTTGGGTGCGTTTCGTGTTTCGGTACATTTTTAAAATATTTAAAAAAAATTTCAATGCAGGATTGTTGGTTACGATAGTATGAACATTTCGTCTTTAGATCATTTTAACCCATGCACACTTTTTGGAGGCGTTTTCCTACCCTACCCCATAGGACACATAGGAGAAAAACGTTGTTTTTTGTCTAACCATAAAATATTTTGATAAACTGACTGAACAATATGCTGTGAACTTTTTTTCTATATTTCATCGCCTTAAAGCCCACATTTTGGCGATATTAATTTTAAGGATGGGATGGGATAGGGTATTAAACGATCCGCACAGCGAATTGTAGCATTCTCATATGTTTGAGTTTAAGTTTTCATACAGCGGGAGCGACTTTCGCTTTGTTTAAATACAAAATAATTTAAATTTTCAAACATCTGTCAACAAATTGATAAAATCAAATGAAGAAAATGAGTATTTAGTCGTGTGTCGTGCGTCGTGCATGAATAATACTGTGCAGTGTGTTTACCTTTTATGCATCGTTTACATATGATGAAAGAAAGTCGCACTCCATGAATTCAATTTTAGTAGAACATACAAATTAAAGTTCGTATTTTTTTTTAATTTCCTTAGAAAAAGCGACCATGTGTAGAAAAAAATTACCAAGCGACCAGATGAAAAAAAGTTTCCAAATTTGGACGCAAATGACCAAAGTGGCAACCGTGAACCCAGATGAGGTGTGCAACATAAAACGAGTGGTGGGTGCACGACTGGGTCGTACGCAACTTTCTCTTTCACAGCGAGTTGGGTGTTAGATCAAATAGTAAGCATTTTGATTATTAATGCTTAAAATGATATGAATAATGTTGAAATGTTATTATACGAACGTTTACTACGAAATTTGAAGGAATCGGTGTCTATGGGAATAATAATGATTTTTTGTTATTGGCCAAAACTGAAAATTCCGTTTAGTGATAGTTGGGCTAAAACTAATTATGTGGAATTGCTTCAAGCTGTAATAGTAGTATATATATTAAATTTCATTCAATTTGACATAATAGTTTGCGAGAAATTATCAATTTTCCTTATATGGCCTAAATGACAAAATCCGTTATATGGATTTTCTCGCAAAAACTGGGTATGCAGTTTTGTAGGAACTAATATGCTTATAGTATATATAAAGTTTAATCAAAATCGTTAGAGCCGTTTTCGAGAAAATTGAGGTTATGTGTAATTTTTGTATGGCAGGTACCGTTATCAACATGGCTAAAAGCAAACAAAAAAAATGCCCTAGAATTATGACCAAAACAAACTTGGATACGAAGTTTGAAGAAAATCGGTCGAGCCGTTTAGGCTGGGGAGACCATTACGGACAGACGGACCGACGGACGGAATTCCAAAAACCACTTTTTTGGGCTCCGCTATCATCGTAATGTTAGAATCAATCAAAATCTCGAGGTCGAAAATTTTCACGAAAACAATATCTTTCTCTTTGTAAGAGAAAGTTAAAAACACAACTGTCGAGGGCCAACGCGCTTGAGGCGTTGAACAGATAATAATACGATAATATACAAAAAAAAAAAAACAACGACAAACTTTTCATTGGCTTTGGCACTCAAGTGATTTCAGAAAAAAAAAACACTTTCCGACATTTCATGTTCAATGATGTTGAAAAAGCCCAACTATAAATAAACATGCGCGTCAATATGCTACAAGATCCATCCGCAGTCATATTCTTGAAACAATTGTTAGATATAGGAGACGAAAAGATGCTGTACATGAAAATACTGCTTGCATAAAATTGCCCACCAATTTCTGTATAATCGTTGATACGCAAATTGCTCTCATTGACCGCATATTCCCCGATGAACGCACACAAAAAGGTAGAAAAAGATATTTTGGCAGCAATAAAATAAACTTCAAAATATAGCAGTCGTTGGCAGGCAAATTGATATTAAACAAATCGGTCGATTCAGTTTGTGAAGTAGCAAATCAAACAGAGTTTTTGAATCCACTGGATATGCCAGGCATGAAACCACACCTTCTACGAAATTTGAAAGTTTGATCTCCGGTTATTTTACTTCGGAATTTTAACCCACCATGGGTTCATGTGCAATGGCACATTGATTATTAAATTAATGAAAAACATTATCGAAGCCAACATTTTGAATGGCAAGTTCCGAGGTGAAAATATACTGCTGACACACATTCCAATTATTCCTACAGAGCCAATTGAATTCGAGTGCATCCAATTTGCTATTACATTGAAAAGGACAAACGATGTTTGCGGCTTAGATTTTGACACACCATGTGGCAAGTTCTCACATGGGTAAACCATCAATTTTATTTGTGTTGGCTTAAGATGGACTGACAAAAAATATCGTACACCCAATTGCTATTCGAAATTAATATTGGATTTCTTCAAATTGTAAAAAAAACATTCGACGCAAAAATATTGGTAATATTAATATGAACATTTAATCTATAGATATACGCCCACTTTTTGGGGGCGTTTCTTATAAAAAAAACTATTTGTATACCCTTCCCCATAGCATATGCAATAGATAAACGTTTTTTTTTTTTTGTTAAACCATAAAAAACATTTGATAAAATCTCTGAGCAAAATGTGACAAAGGCATTGTCTATGTATAGTCCGTACCAAATCAGTTTGCCAACGGTCGAATGCGCAGAGAGAGGATTTGAGAGAAATTTAAGATATTTTAAAATAAAGAGACCTGCGCAGTAGAATGGCCAACTGATTTGGTACGGACTATACCAAGTACCTATGTAAATATTTAAGCCACGTCCACATTTTGGGTATGTTTAATTTAAGGATGGAATGGGATAGGGTATTTAACGTTCGTACAGCAGATATTAGCCTACTCGTATGTTTCTTTTATTTAGCAACCAATATTCACTAGAAATAATTTATACGGTCAGCTAGTTATATATATTAATTTTTTTTACCTTATGATTGTGAAAACATTTTAAAAATTTTGGTCGAAAATTCAAATTAATTTTGACCAAATATTTGTGCTACATTTAAAAAAAATAAAACATTAATTGGAACAAATTTTGAACTAAAATAAAAAAAATTTCTTTAACTTATGGATGTGTAAATATTTTAAATATTAAAAATTTTGTTCGAAAATTCAAACCCTTTTTACCACATATGCCTAATGGTGAACTCGGAAGGAGTTAAAGCTTGGAACGTTATGAAAAGAAAAATGAAGTGCACATTTTTCTTTTACGTCCCTCTCTCTATCACTGTGAGGTAATCGTAAATTCAAATACCAAATCAAGGTGGAATTTGACTAAAATAAAAAAAAGCCTAGAAATTTGTTCATAACGGATCCGCCATCTAACGTTTTTTTTTTCAACTAGTGCTTATTTCGTGAATGGTAACACTTAGCTCGTGTCTGAAATGACAGATAATTAGTTTTATCCTTCCGCTGAACGAATATGGTTGTGTATACGCTTGAACAACGCTGGGATATATTGCGACATTACTTTGAAAATCATGGTAATGTTGCAGAATGTGTGCGTACGGATTTTGGAAGAAGAGAAGCAACGTCAGCTCCGTATGTTCGTTATCTTGTGAAAAAAGTGAAAGAAACTGGCATCCTCATCGATAAACCAAAGCGTGAAAAGCCAAAAACAGTGCGCACACCCGAGAATATTGCTGCTGTGGCAGAAAGTGTGCGTGAAGCGCCATCAACATCAATTCACCGTCGTTCTCAACAATTTAACATTTCGGAGACATTATTGAGACGAATTTTGCATAAAGACCTTGGTATGACACCATACAAAGTCCAATAGGTTCAGGAGTTGAAGCCAACTGACCATCCAATGCGTTTTCGCTTCGCTAAGTGGGTCTGCGATCGACTTAGAGAAGATGTCGATTTTGCCAAAAAAAATCATCTTTTCAGATGAAGCTCATTTTGATCTTGGCGGGTATGTAAACAAGCACACTTGTCGCATTTGGGGCACAGAAAACCCGCACACATACATTGAAAAGCCGATACACCCAAAACGAGTCACTGTTTGGTGCGGATTTTGGTCCAGAGGCATAATTGGGCCATTTGTCTTCGAAAATGAGCAAGGAGTGGCCGTAACAGTCAATGGCGATCGTTATCGGGCCATGTTGAACGAATTTTTGTTCACAAAAATTGAAGAGGAGAATATTGGCAACATTTGGTTTCAACAGGACGGCGCTACGTGCCACACAGCCGAAGCTACACTCGATGTTTTGCGCCCTGTTTTTGAAGATCGCATTATCAGCCGCAGAGCTGATGTCGTTTGGCCACCTCGGAGCTGCGATTTGACACCGTTGGACTATTATTTGTGGGGTGCCGTAAAAGAAAAGTGTTACGCCGACAAGCCAGAGACAATTGACGCTTTAAAGGACAATATTCGTGAAGCCATTGGTGAAATACAGCTGCACACAATCGATAATGTGCTTAAAAATTGGACCGATCGTGTAGGCTATTGCATGGCCAGCCGAGGCGGCCATTTGAATGAAATTATTTTTCATTATTTACCGGAATGATTGTACTTTCAAATAAAAAAAGAAATTTGAGAAAAAAAAAGTTATTTGGCGGATCCTTTATAAACTTCAAATGCGAAATTTGAGCCGTAAGAATTAATCAAATTATCCTCATCAAAACATCAGTTTTCTCTTCAATGATTTTCTTAGTAATCTATGGTAAAAGAGTGAGCATGACAGAATACAGATAAATGTCAGTAATATATTTTTAAATAGGACCCCAGTTGATTGAATGACTTCAAGTATCTCATACTCTTTTTCAATTGCAATTAAATTAAAGGCACTTTCAAAAAGTGAACAGACCTATTATGTCATCCTTTCTCGGCTTAGCTTAAGGAGTTTATTCCATATTCCATATAAATTAATGAGTTACCAAAATACATAATATTTTAAGAACATAGTCTTAATAGCAATAGAACAATAGTCCAAATATTTGATAATAAAACTTTAGGGAACCGACATTGATGGGCTCAGTGACACGATGGTTAGTTCGATTAACTGTAGCGTAGAAGGTCTGGGTCCGATTCCCAGCCGTAGCAACACCTAAATGATATTTCACTGGTCCTCCTATCGTGATGATCTGACAAACCGTCAGAGTAGAATCAATTGTCAAGAAAAGCTTATATCAATATAGCCGTTCGGCGTTCAGATTCTGCATAAAACAGGAGGTTCCGCCATCGTGTATGAAGTATACAGGCACACATGAATAAAATAAAAAAGCTAACAAATTGGTTGCCTCAAAAATTTGTATTTGTATTTGTATTTTTTGTGGAACAGATAATGAGTTTGTCAATTCTGCAAGGAATCTAGGCATCCAAAAATAAGAGTCTCGCTCTATGTTTAAGGGTGTACCTTGTGTAGTGAACCCAAACCAAAACATCAACAATCAACATTCATACATCGTATTGCACACACTGCATACAATGTATCGGGTTCTATTTCACGAGCGCCCCACTTTCCCATTAAAACGTCACTCGAGAAGGGAAGAAAACATCGTCTCTGCACTGATTCATAAACGATCATACATTGTGTACAAGTGCAGCTGACCAATGTTCTGTATATCGAATGTCAGACATTGTAGCCGAATTTGATGGCACGCGACCCACTTCGTATCAATATGCATTGGGCATACTGTTAGGGAATTAGTATATAAGGCCAAGTATTTGGCGGGGTCTGTTTTTATTCCATCTTTTGTTATTAAGTGTCCCAAATAAACAACTTCAGATTTTAGAAAATGACACTTGCTAGCATTTAATTTGAGGTTATATTGCCGTAACCTGTCAAATACATTTATGAGATTTCGGTTGTGGTGTTTTAGACTACACCCAAAGATGATAATGCCATCTACGTAAAGAAATGCTTCAGATCCTAGGCCGCTTAATGCTATTGGTAGCATCCGTTGGAAACTATTTGAGGATATTTTTAACCCGAATGGTAATCGCTTGAATTGGTAGTGTCCATCTTGTGTGGAAAACGCTGTAAGTGGTCTTGACTCGTGTTCTAGCGGTATTTGGTGGAACGAGCTGGTCATGTCGAGTGTAGAGAAATATTTGGCTCTACCTAGTTTGTCGAGTACGTCTTCGATTCTTGTTAGTGGGAATTTGTCATTTACAATTTTGTCATTTAGTTTGCGGAAATCTATTACAAGACGCCATTTCTTTGTGTTTCCATCACTCTTTTTTGGTAGTAATAGTAGTGGTGAATTGTATGGACTTACTGAATTTTCTATTACATACACTAGTCGGCATAAGTATTTTGACGAAACCTTTTTGTGACTATTGAGACTAACTTTGCTTGGTATCGTTAAAACAACGGTGCAAAAATAATGCGCGAAACAAAGAATCTATTTTTAGCTCTATGCATGCCAAGTTTTGTATTGTTTACCTTTTGCATTCTCTTTCTGCTGATAAAAACGCATGCAGACAAAGAATTTTTACGTGGCATAAGTATTTGGACGGAAACTTTGTGTAAATATTTTAACAGTTTTGAGCACGTGATAACCAAAAAACTTCTGTAGTTTACTTTAATTTACATTAAACGTTGATAACAAAATAAAAATTTATTAAAATTTATTAAAAACCATGGGTAAAACGGCTGAGTTGAGTTTGGTTGTCAGATCTTCAATGGTAGCGAAGTCTAACGCTGGAACGGCAGTAAAAGACATAGCAAGTGAGTTTAATGTGTCGCGTCAAACTGTGCACTATCAAATCAATAAGTTTAAAAAGCATAATGACATCACAAACCTAATGAGATCAGGTGCTAAGCGCAAAACAACGCCCACTGAAGACCGAACCCTTCTACGGGAATTTAAAAGAAATATATTCCTGAAGCCTCAAACTGCTGCAAATCAATGGAATTTGACGGCAACGAATCCAATCAGTGAGCGCACTGTCCGACGACGTTTAATGGAAGGAGATTTTAAAACATTTAAAGCTAAGGACGTGCCGTACATATCAAAGGTAAACAAGCTTAAAAGACTGTCTTTCGCAAAGGAACATCTGCACAAGCCAAAGGAGTACTGGAGAAGCGTTCTATGGACAGATGAAAGCTCCTTTGAGTATAACTCATCAAAAAACAAATTTTACGTTAGATTGCCAAAGGTAGAAAGGCAAAAAAGACGCCCCGTTTGTCAAAAAGTGAGCCATGGTGGAGGCTCTGTCATGTTCTGGGGATGTGTTGCGTATAATGGCCTGGGTGAATTGGTTCCTATCACCGGCTCGATGAACCTCAATATTTAAGAACCCTAAATGATAATGCCTTTCCTTCCGGAGGTAGGCTTATTGGTGAATCATTTATCCTGCAACAGGACAATGCCCCATGCCACAAAGCCCGGATGATAACTAAATTTTTGAAGGATGTTGGTGTTGCCACTTTGGACTGGCCACCTCAAAGTCCAGATTTAAATATAATAGAAAACGTCTGGTCTCTTTTGAAACGCAAAAGAACAGTTTTTTTAAATAAAACCAGAGAGGAGACGATTTCTGAGGTCACTTCCCTTTGGGAAGAGATATCTCCAGAGATTCTTCAAAATTTAGTAGATTCAGTACCGAGACGCCTTCAAAAAGTTATTGAAGCCAAAGGAGGTTATATATTTTACTAAATTCTTCTTTATTTATTTACTTTTGTTAAGTTTAAAATGTTTTTTCTTAGAGTTATATACTTGTCAAAATACTTATGCCAACACACGAAATTACAAATTAATTAATATCTTTTTTGACTTCTATGAAAAAATATTTGTTTGCCTATTTTTAAGTTTGTATTAGTTATATATAAAAATGAAAAAATAAAGTCAAGCCATTTAGAAGTTAAACTCAAAAATGCACGATTTTTATTTCGTCAAAATACTTTTGCCGACTTGTGTATATTGCTTTCTAGTAGGTTCTCTACTTGTTTTTGAATTTCTGCATTTTGTGTGTGTGGGAGTCTGTAGTTTTTAATGTATACTGGGGTATTGTCTGTTGAATTAACCTTTTGAGTATAAAAGTTGTTGATTGTTAGTGGTTCATTTTCGAGGTGAAATATGTCTTGGTAATGTTCAAATATCTGTGTCAGCGATTGTTTCGTTTCTGTGTCGGAGTGATCTATCTTGAGTTCTTCTAATAGTTTTTGCAGTCTCTGTTTGTCATATTTTGCTTCTTTAATTCTCATAATATTGTAGTTGTCTAATTTTTCTAGCTCTGGCTTAATGTTTTCTATTGTTACTTCAAAATCGTTTACGTTTAATAGTTTTACATGACATCTACCCTTAGCTGGTATTATCGTGTTTGCTTTGAATACTCCTTTCTCAATTTCGCTGTTCAATATAATGCTATCTTCATTTACTTTAAGGTTAATTGAGCTTATCGCTTCTGCTCTCGGTGGTATTTTTATCGTATTGTTGAATCTTTGTGTCATTGGAATTACTACTTCGTTTTCACCTATGATTGTCGTTAGTGTATATGTCTCGTAATCTATTTTGCACATGTATTGCTTGAAAAAATCTCTGCCTAAAATGCCGTCTGTCGCGATCGGAAAGTTCGTGTTAACTATATGAAATTTGTGTGATATTGTGTGGTTTGATAATTTTGTCCCTAGTGAGTGGATTTCTTCTTTGGTTATTCCTGTTAGTCTACATTTCTCAGTCTAGTCTACATGTCTGTGTCTTCTATGCTGTCCTCTTTACATATCGATATGTCTGTTTAAGTTTCGGTATCCCGGAGTATTGCTCGGGGCGATCTCCGGACCATCTACGTTTCCCTGGTCTTGAACAATATTCACTCGTCTATTGTTTGTCGGTCTGTTAAAATTGTTCCTTGTATGGAAATTGTTGGACGTTATTTGAGGGTTGTTCGCATAGTTGTTGTTGTTTGCCTGGTAACTGTTGCGGTTTCTTTGATTCGTCGCGTTGTTGTACCTGTTTTGGTAGGTGCTGTATCGTTGGTTTGGATTTTGGTTGAACCTTTGATTGTTGTAGTTGTTTCTGTTTGCGTTGTTCCTACTGTTGTATTGGTTGTAATTGTCTCTTCACATGTACATCATTTGGCTGTTATAGTGGATAGAATCTGTTTCTAACTCGATTGCCAGATTGATCGCTTCTGAGAGAGATTTTGGTTGTGCGGCAAATATTGTTGGTTTTAGTTTGTCGTTGACGCCGTTCTTAAAGACTGTGTCATTTATTTTCTCTATCACTGATTTTTCAGCCACTGTCGCCTTACTTGGTAACTCATCAATCTGAAGGCTATTTAGATCGGCTATGAGTGATATTACTTTGTCTTTGTATGATGTCACTGATTGGTTTCCTTGTGTTATTTGCGCTAGTTTTGTGTGAACTTGAGGTATTGTCTTTGTGTTTCTGAATTTTTCTTTTAAAGCGGTTTTTAGTGTCTCTAATGTTGTTAATGCTGTTGCAAACTGTATATCGAATGTCAGACATTGTAGCCGAATTTGATGGCACGCGACCCACTTCGTATCAATATGCATTGGGAATACTGTTAGGGAATTAGTATATAAGGCCAAGTATTTTGGAAATAAAATTAGATTCCTTTTGACACCGAACAAAAGGGGTTTTGGCAGACCCCTATGGCATTCGTGCCCTGCCCTAACTATCCAAGCTCAGGCAGAACCTTTGGCATTCGTGCCCTGCCAAGCTTAATCTACCAAGTTAAGAAACCCATCTCACTTGTGTCGCAATTATGGTATTTGGTAAGATATTTCGTAACTCGAACAAAGATTTTAAATGTAACTAAACACGAGCCTAAACGTAAACTAAGTATCGAATGTTAGCTTCATGAACGTAGATGATATGACCGCCTTCTGTAAGCCAATATACGGCATTATTCTTTTCTATAAAATTGAGGACTGTTCTGCATACGGTTTTAAAAACCCGTCAACACCTTTATTTATTAAACTTAATCTCTTTCTCGATTTCCATAAGGATTTTTTTTAACTTGAACCTACATGCTGAATTTGTTTTGATTTTAAGCGTCATCAATGCAATATTGTCTGAAATATTTTGTAAAGAATTGTGAGTGGGTCACAAAAAATTGTATTAATGTGTAGCCTATTAAAATGAATGTGACTGTGCTTGACATGAAATTGAATAATTCTCTCAATGTTAGAAATTTCATAATTATCAAATAGGTACCCAAATTCTGATTCAAGCCGAGAAATTATTCATAATTTGAAGAAAAAAAGAGAGTATTGACGCGAAAAAAAAATGTTTGTAAAACTTTTACCAAAGAACCATATTTAAGCCCCAACCGATTAACTATTACATTCTAGCCTCAGCTAAACTCACTTTCGAAACCCTCTTTAAAAACTCGATTGGTTTATCCCTTCTCAAAAACACTCACTAAACACTTCAAGACGGACTTTTCCCCGGTTTTTGTTATTCACCACACAATCGAGTGTAAAACATGCGCGCACGACAAAGAATCAATCGTAACTGATCGGTTGATCGTCTGCAAGTGCGAATTGTGCAGATAATTTCGCATGATACCCACGGGTTTGGCAACGATGCTTGTAATACCAAATAAGCCCACATGATTGGGCTTTTTGCATTTATTTATCGGTTGCCAATCCAGCGATCACTACCGATCACGTTTATCATTTGTCATATAACTTTCAAATAGGTACCCTGTCCTGGTCTGTGTAGCTTTAAAGTAAGCAGGTATTTTTAACGTTCTTTTTTGCATATTTATTTGCATTCAAACAAGTGCTTTGCGTTTAGATACTTTTAACACACGAAATATTTCAGCTGGACAATGTGTGCACTTAAAAGGTCTTTGACTAAACTTTAAAAGATTATCTAAACTGGTTTGACCTAAATTTCAGAAAAGAGGTTTATTTAAATAAATATGGTAACACAGACATCTGTCAGAAAAAGAACAATCACTATGCATCAGGTATCTCCATTCAATATTCAGATTCAATTAGTGAATTTATATTGACTTTATGCATTAATCTGATTAAAGTCGACATCGACGAAAACAAAGGCAAACACGAAAACAAGTCTCGCTAAAAATGGCTTAACATTGATTTCATTTGGTTAAGGGCAATCCGACAACGACGACGACAAGATGACAATAGCGGTGGATGGATACGAGCAAATTGTTCATCGAGCTTGACGAAGTAGATGTCCGTAGATACAAACAAAGTCAAATCCAGGAAAAAGAACTTTGACATCGCCATTGATATATTGACATGTCTACATTATGGTTTTGCCATACAAAGTTAATCCTTGGAAGGAGAGGTTTTATCTCACTGCGCTAATTGGTTGTGATTGATCGATGAGATGATGCATTAGGCAAAGCCAATTTCACTGAATTGGAAAATCAAATATTGCTACTATAAGAGATTTGACGAGACAGTGACAGGACGTTTAGTCCTTTAATATCACGTGGAATTAAAGGCGTCAACAAGATGTGAAAGAGCGAGCAACGTCAATACGGAGTTATAGAACAATGTTTCTAAATCTGAGTTGTCATGGGAGTATAAGAAGGGCAGAACATGAACTTTAGTACCATTAAAACACGAGAGAAATATATATAATAATGCTTTTTCAGAAGCTATACAAAGCGCACAAACATAAAATTTTGAATAAAATACCTTATTTTATTTAGGTGTGAGATAATGCGATTCTTTGAGCCCTAGGTAAAAATATACCTAATCGGAGTTGCTATTCTCCCATCGGAAGCGTCCTTGTGTGGAAGATAGAGCAATTCTCTGCAGATATGCGGGGTAGGTAGGCAAATCAAATATCACTCGTGGACCAACATTTGTCCCCTATCCCCAGACGGCAGCAGAAGAATTCCCAAGATGGAGTCAACACTGGCGTCTACTAAAGTAAACAAATTATTTGAGCTAATCCCCCATATTCGGACAAGAGGCCATCTAGGAATCTCAAGTGTCAGTCAAGCTCATTTAAAAGAGATGGTGACGGAATAGCTGAGAGGCCAACGACACGCTCAATACCGTAGTGTCAGAAAATACAGCAAACAAGACAACACGTATGACAACTTACTTGGGCTAGACTTTGCTGCGGAACGAAAAGCCACTATATCCAACACATATATCCTCGCCACGATATGCATAAGGCGACATGCCGGTCTCCATATCAACGAACGGCCAATGACAAGGAAAGTGCGCTATCGATATAGAGCTGCGTCAATCCAGGAATGATCTTCGTAATTTTTACCAAAGTGTAAAACGTCAAAGTCAGGGATCTGTTCTACATACATAATCCTGTCAAAATGAACAAAGAAATATCGTAGTTGAGACACAGTCGACTCTCAGTCTCGACTCACAACATACCACCAGCATCTAATGTCGAAGAACAATGGCAACGATGCCAACAAGCCATTAGATCAGGCGCAACTGATGTGCTAGGTTTCTCGCGGCCACCAGAGCAAGAAACCCCTGGTTTGATGAGGAATGCCGACATATGCTCGCAGCCAAGAACGAGGCCTACAGGTGAAGACGAGAGCTGCCATTGAGCTCTATAGGCAAAGAAGAAGGGAAGAACATCGGCTTTTCAGAAAGAAGAAAAAAGAGCAAGAAAAGCGCGCGATCGAGGATATAGAGAGGTGCCACTCCAGGAACGATGTCCGCAAGTTTTACCAAAGTGTAAAACGTCAAAGCCAAGGCTACAAGGCTCGAACAGAATCGTGTCGAGATGAACAAGGAAATATCGTAGTTGAGACACAGTCGATGCTGAGGATATGGAAGAACCACTTCTGCAGACTGTTAAACGGCGATGACGAACAACATTCCGCTGTCAGGCAGAACGATCCATTCAATATTGGCAACGACAGCGAAAACTGCCAACCACCCGACCTAAGTGAAGTGAGGATAGCTATATCTAAACTCAAGCTTAATAAGGCCGGCGGAAATGACGGTCTTCCCGCTGAGCTGTATAAAGCTGGCGGAGATGACTTGGTAAGCAACATACACCAACTCCTAAGCCAAATTTGGTCGGATGAAAGTATGCCTGAAGAATGGAACCTCAGCATCGTTTGCCCAATCCACAAAAGAGGAGACCCTCTGAACTTTCCCAACTACAGAGGCATAACTCTCTTCAACATCGCCTGAAACCGTTTATCAACAACTTGATCGGTACTTAACAGTGTGGTTTTAGGATTGGATGGTCCACAACTGATTAAATGCAAATGCCACCACCTATTCACCGATTTTAAAGTCGCATTGGACAGCTTTTATAGAGAGGAACTATACAGAGACATGTCTAGTTCTGGTTTACCGCCTCAACACATCCGTTTGTGCCGAAGGACGACGGAGAGTTCTCGCTGCTCCATTAGGGTCGGAAAAGACCTGACCAAAACATTCGATACCTACTACAAAAGGAGGTAAGCATGGCGACGCACTGTCATGTGACGTCAATAACCCCATTCTTCAGAAAATTTTGTAAAACTCCCGATCCAACACTAGAGGCACTATCTTCTATAAATCGGTGAAATGTAGACGAAGATTCAACCAAGACATACTCCTAGTCACAAAAATCCGCATTAGACGTTGAAGATGGCTAGGACATGTACAGCGAATGGATACCAATATTCTGGCTCGCAGTCAGATAAAATCAAGTACTGGACAAATGAGATGGGACATTTTTTAGTAGTCCGGGTATGAATGCATGTAGTTGGTAGGAGACATCGCTAAATTACAGTGGAGGAGTCTAACAGAAGATAGAGGCGTATAAGAGAGGTTTGTCTTTTTAGTTTATCAGCCGCGAAGTTCCCTGAATAGTTTTTTATACCCTATTCCATAGGGGTATATTAGTTTTGACATTAAGTTTGTAACATAAAGAAATAATTTCGATAGGTATACCTCAAAGTATATGGATCGATTCAGAATCGCTAGCTGAGTCGATCTAGCCATGTCTGTCTGTTCGTACGTCTGTGTGTCACCGATTTTTGGGCCTTACATTTTAAGTGTTAAAATTTGGTATATAGACTCTCTGACCGATGAAGCAGAAAAAGTGTAAGAATAACGTAGTTTTTGGCCAAACAGTAAGGAATTTTAAAAAAAGTGTCTAAGCAACATATTTAGAGAATCTTAATATCTATACTTCGTCTATATAAAGATTTTTGCGTTTTCTAAAAAAAAAAACGTTTTTTACCACATTTTACCATAGAAAAACGTTGTTTTTTTGTCGAACCATAGAACAATGTGTTGTGGCAACGCCATTTTCAATATTTTATCGCCATAAATCCCACATTTATTTCATTCGGTGATTTTCCTTGTTTTAATCACTTCCGCTACTTTCAACTGTCCTGGAATATATCTAAAAAAAAAAATAAACAACCGAGATCACCTAAATCGTTGCGTCATTGTCACGGCGTCGTCAATATCTAGACTTGAAATATCGTAGTCATACGCTTGATTTATATAAGGTTCTCTTTGTTGGATTTGAATATTATGTCCGTCTTATAAATTCTGTACGAGATTTGTCTCTCCTAGGAGGAGCTTAGAGAAAACATTCCTAGGCTAGTTGCATTTCATCGACCTACAAGACACGTAGTTTTAGCTCACAGACACACTATCCATCTAACAACGAAAAGAACAACGCAATACCAAAATTCAAGCAACAAATGTAACGAACTTCCAGAAAACGTATTTCCACCAATATACAATCTACATCTATACAGAATAAAAAAAAACATCTCCATAGGTCATCTCATGGCGCTCTTGAAGCGTTATAAGTTCGCCACACCTGACAAAAGTTTATAAAAAACAAACAAAATATGTTTACGCATATCACTTGAAGACATTTTTTTAAAGAAAAGAAATGTAAAAATACAGCCACTGTTTAATATGATTGAATCTATCTTTCTTTCATGCCAAAAGAGTGTCAGAGGACATAACGAATGTTGAACGTTGCCATCATCCTCAATATTATATATTATACAAGGTGGCGCAAAAGTAATCCTCCTATCAGAAAATGCTATAAATTTTGCGATTGGTCCCCAATGTTCTGTTTTGACATTTGTGTAGTAAACACATGCGAAATACACCTTAATAAACAATGTTACGCTACACTGCTCCAGAACGCGGAATATTGGTGTGAATCAAAGTTTTTGATTTTTTTTTTAAATTACTGCCAAAAAACATCGGAAGGTTATTTTTGCGCCACCTTGTTTATTATTTTGTTGGTATGAAAAAAAAACGGAAAATTCGCAAAACTTAAGCAAAGAACTTGAAAAAATTGTGAAACCCCTCAACAAGATAAGACAGCATCTGCGAAGTTTAAGATTTTATCAGTTTTTAACTTTTCTTTTTGGCCTGCAAAATAATAGTAGGACCTATAGTTAGCAGATAAGTGTTTTTATACCCTATCCCATAGGGGTATATTAGTTTTGATACATAGTTTGTAACATAGTGCTCTTTGTTGCTCCCAGCAGAACAAGTGTAAAAATTTTTGAAATCCGCCCACTGCCACGCCCCCTTTTTAGAAAAACGTATTTTTTGGTCAAACCATAAGGAATTTTGAAAAACTTTCTGAACAACATATTTAGACAATCTAAATATCTGTGTTTCGTTCATCTAAAATTTTTTTGGCACGCCCACTTTTTGGGGGCGTTTTTAATAAAAAAAACGTTTTTCGGTCAAATTTTAAAATTTTCTAAAAAACGTTTGATGCAGAATCATTAGTAATATAAATATGAACATTTCGTCAATAGACCATTTTAACCCACGCAAACTTTTTGGGGGTGTTTTTATATAAAAACCATTTTTATACCCTACCCCATAACATATGCAGGAGAAAACCTAGTCTTTTGTAGAACCGTAAAAGTTTTTTATAAGCAGTCTGAAGAATTTGTTGTCACCATGTCATTTTCTTTATTTTATCCACATCGTGTTTTTAGCCATGCCCACTTTTTGGGGATTTTAGTTTTACAGATAGGATGGGATAGGGTATTCAACGATCCGCACAGTGGATTGTAGCCTTCTCATATGTTTATACCCTATCCCATAGGGGGGTATATTAGTTTTGTAACATAGAGAAATAATTTTGCTACATATACCTCAAAGTATATGGATCGACTCAGAATCGCTAGCTGAGTCGAATTAGCCATGTCTGTCTGTTCGTCACCGATTTTTGGGCCTTAAATTTTGAGCTAGGATAATGAAATTTAGTATATAGGATCCTCGTCCGTGCCACCAGAACAAGTGTAAAAATTTTTGAAATCCGCCCACTGCCACGCCCCCTTTTTAGAAAAACTTATTTTTTGGCCAAACCGTAAGGAATTTCAAAAAAGTTTCTGAGCAGCATATTTAGACAATCCTAATATCTATATTTCGTTCATACAAAGTTTTTGCCACGCCCACTTTTTGGGGACGTTTTTAGTAAAAAACGCTTTTTGTCCAAATTTTAAAACTTTCGAAAAAATTTTTGATGCAAATACTTCCGCAATGGTAATATAAACATTTTGTCCATAGATCATTTTCACCTACGCCCACATTTTGGGGGCATTTTCTTACAAAAACCATTTGTATACCCCATCCCAAGGCATTAGCAATAGAAAACCGTTGTTTTTTGTCGAACCACACAAGATTTTGAGAAACTGTCTGAGCAATATATTGTGACAATTTTCTGTATTTGATCGCCATAAGGCCTATATTTTGAGGATATTAATTTAAAGGATGGGATGGGATAGGGTATTCAACGATCCGCATAGCGGATTGTAGCCTCTCATATGTTTATACCCTATCCCATAGGGGTATATTAGTTTTGATACTTAGTTTGTAACATAGAGAAATAATTTTGCTACATATACCTCAAAGTATATGGATCGACTCAGATCGCTAGTAAAAGTGTTTTGTAAGCAGTCTGAAGAATTTGTTGTCACTATATCATTTTTTCTCATTTATCCACATCGTGTTTTTAGCCATGCCCACTTTTTTTGGGATTTTAGTTTTATGGATAGGATGGGATAGGGTATTCAACGATCCGCACAGCGGATTGTAGCCTTCTCATATGTTTTTTATTCTTGTCCATCTCGACAGCATTAAATTCCGACGTTGTACCCATGACTTTGACAGTTAAGGTTATAGAAAAACTAACGGACATCATTCCTGAATTGTTTTTCATCTCGTCTTCGCCTTCCCAGTCTCCTTTTTAGAAATCAGTTTTGACTGCGAGCATCTTTATTGATGGCGGTCGGAAGAAACCCAGTCGATCTTATGACATGTTGCAAATAAATTTAAAAAAATGAAAAGCATCTCCTCTACTCTACAGTAACGGACTTAGAGTGAGAAAATCAAAGATATAAAAAGGATATCCGAAGTTAATGAACAGTAGATTGGTTTTCAGATATCATATTAGTAAGAAAAATCAAATTCAGAAAAAAAGTGAATAAAAGCCCAGCGTTCGTATAAACACTCTTAAAACTCATCCCACATTACCATTTTGTAAGGACGACTCTATTGCTACCACTAAACGCGGGCTGACATAGACATTAGGATCAATTAAATTCAACGCTAACTCTGCTCAATTACAACCAGCCTTTACCCAGCCGATACCATAACAACAGTCGAATGTATGAAAACCTCAGGTACCAGCGGTTACCACATACAATGGGTGGACCATTATCCTCGCAACTAAAACGGGGAATTATTCAAAATATACGGCATTGAGAGATTGTTGGCCATTTTCCACGGCATTCGACTGCTACTACTGCAACGTTCCATAGCGTATCTGAGATTGAAATTACCTATTCACCGTATGTGTCCTTTGCTTTGAAGAATTACTTCCTAATGCGGCACCTAATGGTGGAATTTACGAAATAATGTCCAATTAAGGATTCGTTTCGGTTTTATGCAACAGAAACCAAATAGGTGATGTGTCGGTGTCCATGGGTTAATGTGTGTGCTATAACGTGTCTCGCACACTACAATAGTGGAAACGGTTATTATGGTAGTCGTTCTGTGTTGTAAATTACATTCATAAATAAAACGAAATGTTTTCAACCTTTTTTTTTTCTCCCAACAAACTTCAAGGACTCATGCAAATCAGTATTAAGTATTAAAATGCACAGTTCCAAAAGTAAAAGCCATAAAAATCAACTAACATTGACAACAAAAAGTTTGCTTACCTATCCAGTATGCATCCATATTGCGGGTATCCTACCACTTCAACTGCGGTACTCCAAATGACAATTTTATTGTGACATACACAATGGCTTCGGTAAATATAATTTGAAACAATCATGTTGTCATGAATAAGAAAAAATGTGAGCAATGCAAATCAAACCCTACAATATACCTATGTGCAGATATAACACAGCAAGTTATTGTTATTATCCTTTTTGCCCGTTAACCACAGAAAGGTATACGCTATGTTTCCAAGCACGAGGTAAAAAACTCACACACGCTTAAATGTGCTAAAACAGCAAACCTATACAAATAAAAAAAGAGTCCTTTCCATAAATTGACATAAATAAATAATAACACCGCATTTGTTTGGTTTTTGCATGATATGTAGTCTTAGTCCTTTTTTGTCAGGACCTTGGTTTGAAATAAAGCTTTCGTAAAAAAAGTATCCACGCCAGTCGAGGCTTTTTGGGGTTTTCGTTTTGAATTGGTCGACATGAGCTATCTCTGAGGATGGTTTACCACCCTTTATAAGGACATCTAACAAGTACTCGGTTGCGTTTTTACTGCTGTACCTATTAGCAAAGAGTATAAGGCTTAATGGAGTACGGATCCGAGCTAATCATTTGTAAGTCGTTTCAGACGCGGGGGTACGTGCGAAGGGGAATTTTCATCGGCTTTGATATTGTTTGATGCTGGGGTAGCAATGTGAACACTGGGGTATCAATATCAGTGATTCGCACTCTGTGTTCTATACTCTTTGCTATTAGTGATGTCATAGTCTCATTTTTTTTAGGGATATCGATTTGAATAAAAGAGTTATTGCACTGTTACCTTTCTTTCGACTTTGCTCCATATTTCATGTTCACATCCAGTGATGTCAGTCATGGATTTCCATGATTTTGCGGAGCAGTTTTTCGATGGTAAAGATGTCGCTGGCTCACCTGAAAGATAAGTGGTAAACAGGTGTGATATCTGCTCTTAGCAGTGGCGTAGTGTAAGATTTGTGTGAAGGGTTATGAATATGTTTTTTGGTGGTATTCGGGAAATTCATAAACACGCCCTTTGCCAACATTGACAACGACATAAACATTTGTTCGATATTGATGTCAATGCCAGCCCTATTTCAAAATGCAGCTTTTTTTTATTTATTCTTATTTTAATCCAACTTAGAACAAACTTAAATGCTAGCCAAAAATTAATGAAAGACTAGACTACTTATCTCCTAACTTAACTTACTTACTGGTTCTCTGCGGGCGCCCTAAATTAAACAATAATAACTTAAATCGAATGCCTTTCGGCCTAAAATCTAATTAAATATTTAAATATATATATATTTTATTCTTGACCAAGAAACAATTAAGAAAAACTTGGTGTCTTATGTGTTTTTTTATTTTATTTAAAACTTACTTACTTTTTATAACTACTTATGGACTAACTAAAACGACTTACAAATTACCTAAAAAATAACTTTAAAATAAAGAACAGCCACAGCAAGCATTTTTTTTGTGCCACCCTGACTGTTACCTGTACCTTTGTACACCTTAAACTTTGTAAGTCGGCCATACAATTTGTAAGTCAACTATCTTTAACTAATCGTGTAGCCACCACAACAGGTTCTCCTGTTGCCATCTACTCCGACGGTCCCAATCGGACAAACTCCTGCTGAACAGCAGGCGCTCTCCTCCGCCCTGAGCGACGCCGCGACGTCTCGGTCGTATAGGAGCCGCCTATCCACAGTTCGTCGGAAGACGTGGTGGATTAGCGGAGCCGCCGATCTGTCCTGTATCAGGCCTCGACTATCCGAAAATAGGAAAGCTTCAGGCGGAATAAAAACGCTTAAACCAGCACTTTCAAAATATTCATCATTGGGGTAGCAGGCCTCAAAGATGAGACTATTGCTCGAGGTCATCGCTTTTGCCGCGTGAAACCGAATGAGTTTCACCAGAAAATTGTCTATTCTGTTCATGTTGGCCGTGTTGTATAGGACCTGGTTGGAATAATATTTTGTGTAGTCAGATACTGGTTTTCTGTGTAATCCAAGGTAGCTTCTCAAACCCTGCCTCGTTGGGCAACGTTGAACCACACCGGGCACCCACCCATAGGCAATCATGGCCTGATAAGGGATATGTAGCAAATCACCTTCACCCTGCTGTCAAGACGGCTGCTATAAAACAATCGTGTTGCCAGGGCAAAAGCTCCCCTTGTTCTTGCCAGAGCAGCATCTTCATGTCTTCCGAAATAAAGGTACTGATTCAGCCAGATGCCAAGGTACTTTACTACACTTTTACTCGCCAGTGGATGTCATTTTGGTCCAACGATCACCAGCTTGCGCCAGTTCTTTCTCGTTTTCTTAGAGGCCCTAGACAACGGTGCCCTAAACAGGGTAGTTTCCGATTTCTGAAAGTTGATTGTCAACTTCCAAAAAATAAAAATAAAATTTTTTGGCGCAACAGGCTCGTTAGTACCCAGGGCCTAGCTTTCTCACAACCATTCATGTGTGCGTGTGTACTTCTTGCACGATGGCGGGACTTCCTGTTTTATGCCGACTCCGAACGGCTAAGTTGAGATAAGCTATTCAGATGATTTGTCAGATCATCACGAAAGAAGGGCCAGTGAAAAATCATTTAGGTGTTGCTACGGCTGGGAATCGAACCCAGACCTTCTGCGCGGCAGTTCATCGCACTAACCATCGCGCCACTGAGCCATCTTTCAACTTCCAGTCATCACAATATCTACGGATCTTGTCGAAGTCCCGCTGCAAAAGAGTTCGGATGACCTCGACAGTAGGTGCTTTTCTGTACGCGATAAGATCGTCAGCATACGCAATTGCATGAGAAAGACTACCTATCATATCGCTGGTGTAAATGCTGAAGAGGATCGGCGAATTTTCGAATACCTTGCTGATACTCGGAGGAGACTTATCGACCGGAAATTTGCCGGATTGGAGTTGTCCTTTCCTTTTTTCGGGAGAGGATGAACCACCGCCGTCTTCCAACGCACTGGATGATATGATATGCATTATTCAGCATACTGGCATTGCCAGAAGACCCCTTCGTGCTACAAATCTTTTCGAAGTCACATAGCTCACAACTTCTAGATGAGCCACCTTGCATTCGAAACAAAAGAAGACAGAATTTTCCAACTTGCCTCCCACTCTTAATAGCTCCAGCTCGCTTCGTTGCTCCAGGAATGGCTTCAGTGATTTTAAAGAGCTCTGCTTCGGTTACTTTTGTTTTGTTTGCACTTAAAAACTTGCGAACATCGTTCCTTGAGTGGCACCTCTCTATATCTTCGATTGCGCGCTTTTCTTTCTCTTTTTTACTTCTATTTGAAAAGCCGGTATTCTTCCCATCTTCTCTGCCTATAGAGCTCAATGGCAGCTCTCGCCTTCACCTGCAGCTTAATCTTGTAGGCAGCGAAGTCAATTAACTTAAGTCCGAGGCAGACGTGTTTTTGTTTTCCGACAATACTGCTAAATATGTCTTCTCTTCCTACCTTTGCGTTTAAATCTCCCAGCACGATTCTAACATCGTACTTTGGTAGTCGCTTATAGGTTTTGTCAAGGAGCTCATAGCAGCAATCTCTATCATTTGATTTCATAATTTTTTTCCTCAGTCAGGGGGTGAGCGCATATAAGGCTTATGTTGGCGAATTTGGCATTGATGAAAATTGTTACAATGAGTTCGCTTATGTCTTGAAAGCAGAAGACTTCTTGCCTAAGTCTGGCCTTAAAAATAAATCCGCATCCGAATAGTCCCTGTTTCTGATCACCATAACACGGTCTGTAGCTTACGCCTTAGGGCTTCCGCTAGTTGTGCGCCTACACCCTGCACCTCTACTGCTTAATAATCTTACATTCCAGGTGCAGATAGGAACGTCATTGTCCTTTTTTCGTTTATCAGGGTCGTCAACAATAAAATCAGTCCTTCCCGAGGCTTTTTGTTGCTTCGTATCACAATGTTTTGTTTTTAATGGGTAGGTAGTTAACCCTACGCACAACTCCCAACATTAAGGGCCAGTTCCAATTTTTTAGATACCCCTAGGACACGGTGCCATTAGTATCCACTACGGGATTGAGTGCTGCCGTTAGCCTTTCGGTTCATCCGAATTCTTGAGATATCTAAATCCTATGACATAGCCAACTTGGAAACAATGCCCACAGATCTTCGATTCTCAGTCAGATAGTGGACGCCAGATAGCAGTCGCAGTTGAAGAAGACCTTGCTGTAATTGGCGCCCATAATTATTTATAATAAATATAACTGATCTCTACTAAATTCATTTGTACAACTTAAGTCAGATAGCTAAAAACGGGTAACTAGGTAACCATATTAAAAGAGTCACAGTTTTTTTCGAAACGCCAGATAGCAGTCGTAAAAAATGATGACCTTAACACTGACCCCTACTAAATTGATTTGCACAATAAAGTCAGTAAACTAGGGATTTGGGAGTAGAGGGCCATATTAAGAGTTTATTTCCCCTTTCCTAAGATTCTTTTAAACCGTGAACTCGATAAACAACTTAAATAATTCATGGATCAGGATCCTCCCACTAAACTTCATCCCCCTGCTTTTCGCCATTTTAACAAATTCCAACATCCCTACACCACAATATTGGGAAACTACAAAATAAATTAATTTTTTTTACACAGAATCCTTATAAATAAGAAGAATATTTCAATCGCAAAACCCTTCCACCACTGCAATGACTTTCTTCGGCTTAATGAAACAAGACCTCCTTTCACACAAAACATCATATCTTCACAACCCGGACACTGTCTATATATTTTCCGCGTGCTAATAATCCTTCAGAATACACTACGTGACCTATTCCATTTTAAAAAGCAACATTTAACAAAAAAAAATGAAAAAAAAATCCTTAACTACACTCCGCGAAGCACCACATTGCGCAATTGCATGACCATAAGGAAAGGAAGTTGGAAAAATATATATAATTGCCTACAATTAAATTGGACACTTATTGCAAAAGTAAAATATTGAACATAACCGTTCCTAGGGAAATCCTTGTAAAAAGGGCTTTCACACACAGTGGCTAAGGAAGTTATTGTCCTCACTCACCGTGCCTCCCACTCCACAGTTCTTGTGTCGACCACAAAAGGCATCACCACCACCACCACCGTCATCATCATCATCACCAGTACGACCACCACAAGTCTCCACCACCACCACTACCATCAGCGACTATCATTTTGTATTCCTCATGGTGTTTGACAAGAAAATCCGCCAATTTGTTTTCCACTCCACTTTAATTTCGCTTTCGAGCGTTTCCTTTCGCTTCCTATATAGTTTTCTGTAAGTTAGGGCTCCTTTCGCCATTGGGCAATTTAATAAAAAAAAAAGAAATGAAAACCAGACCTCCTTACACAATTGCACATAACACACAAGGACCGAGAACGGAATGCTTTTGTTGAAGGCTGAGTGAATGGGTGGCGAAAGGAAGAAAAGGACCTCATCGCGCAAATTTCTTGAGAAAAGTTCAACTTTCTAATTTTACAGCAAATTGAGAAATGAATCACAAAAACAAAAAAAATTGCCACAGAACAAGGAGCGCACTATACGAGATTGCAGTAAAGACCTTTAGTCCTTGCTACCATGATATACACAAACAGCCGTATCCTTGCATGGGAATGGCGTTAGCAAAATAGAAAATATCATTATTAGCACGTTCATTCCTACTCCGGGAATGTCAATCAAAGTATGAAGTTGTTTTTAGTCCTTTATATTTTGTTTGTCCTTTTTTTACTGGGCGGTGGTAAGGTAATGTACACTGCGATGTACGTAGGAATAGAATGCCAAGGCTTCCTTTGGTTCGCTTTTACGTCTGAAGTTGTTTTTCTTTGCTTTATAGCGGTAACGAGGTTTTTTCATTTTCTTGGTGTTAACAACGGTGACAGGGGATAAACTAGTGTATAGGGGCGCCGAGAATAAACTAAGTGTCCTTATAATATTTATATGGCTCTGCATGGACTATAATAATCGGTCGATAGGTGAACTGGTCGACAGGTGAAAACAAAGACTAAACGAGGGTAAGCCAACAAAATGTGGGTCACAGATTTGAAGGACAGAAATTGGAGTTGGACTACTGATAGGACGTGCTCGGAATTTTTCAAAATGCCTGTTTATTTAAGAGATAATTAGGTTGAACATAAAGGCCTGCAGTAAAACCTGACTAAAACTGTTAACAGATGTGTGTATAACTTGAGATGTGAAGAAGCTAATAAGCTGTCCTGTGCTTACAAAATACAAACTATGAGCTGTTGTGTGCAAGTGGTGGTAGATGTTTCAAGACAATGGAGCAATTTCGACAGCAAAACTCCGAAAAGTTAAACTGCTCCGTCAAATGCCAGGGTACTCATTCCTTAAGTTTCAAAACGATAATCGTTAACGATATTGTAGGAGACTTTTTAAGTATGCAGCGTGTAATTTTTATATTGTGTGTGTGCATATGTATACAAATTACACGGTACGTACTCATAAATCCACCCTCACTATCGCCAAAGATTATCGCTTTGAAAGTTACGGAAAGAATACCATGTTCTTGTCAACAGCGGGACCTCCCCTTCATAGAAGAAGTCTGAGAAGTGAAGCAGCATGATGTGGCGGCTTCTTCTTAAGTGTCGCTGCAGTCTGGAATGAACCTGGCCGCAAGCAAGTTAATAGAGGAGGCATGCCTCCTTGTGTGTATTACTGAAGGTAAGGTCTTCGCCTACTGTGTCCCACACTTGGCTGCGAATCAAGGAGTCTGCGAGCCGGAGTATTAGTGGCCATTTGCTCTTAACGAACGTGCCGTCTCACAAGTCCAATAAGAAGTTTTTTATCTGATCTTTACCGCTGTACATCTGGTAAATTTCGGGTTAAATCTTCCTCTATATGGTCAATTCCTGGTCCGCATCATTCCTGGAGTGGCACTCAAACAGGATCAATAATTTAACGAAGAAGTTTTCGCTAAAAACCACCAAGAATTTGTTCATCCGCTTTTGATATGCTTCGGCTTCGTAAAGCAAAACTGGGACGATCAGGGCCTTATAAAGGATCAACTAAGTAGTTCGAGTGGGAGGTTTCCTGCTAAATTATCTTCTTAGCCCAAAGAAATAGCGGTTGAAAATACAAACACAATTTTTTGGCGCAACAAGCTCGTTAGTACCCAGGGCCTAACTTTTTCTCACAACCATTCAACTCCTGTTTTTGTCCGAATTCTATGGGCTTAGTTGAGATAAGCATTTCTTGACAATTTATACAACTTGGATTTATTGTCAGAACACAGAGAGAAGGCCCAGTGAATGATCTTTTTGTTGTTGCTATTGCTAGGGATCGAACTCAGACCTCCTGCGCGGCAATTCATCGTCCTAAAAATGTTCGTGCCACTGAGCATACCAAGAAATTGTCAAGAGAAATTCTTCGATTAATTTCTGCAGAGATGTCGTTGTCAGAGTTAATAGCTGAGGCGAGCTAGATAAAGTGCATTACTACCTTGAAGTTAACCATGTCGATGGTGACGATTTGTCCAATTCATCGATGTTGTGTGTACTTTCTTTTTGACAGCACATACTAACCCTAATTTAACCCATTTTTTGCCGAGACCTTCTCTATACTAGCAAACTTGGTTATGACATCACTTTATGTCTGACCAATGATGTCAATATCGTCGGCGTATGTTAGAATTTGTCAAAATTTATGGAAAATTGTGCCTCTGGTGTTGGCTCTGGAGTTTTGTACAATCCTCTCTAGAATCAGATCAAAGAAGTCACATGACTGTGCATCGCCTTGTCTTTTTTTTGTGTCGAAAGTGTCGGTTAGGTCGTTCCAACCCTGATTTAGCAGCAAGAATTCTCCATCGTCATCCTAAATAGACGGACGAGTTTGGGCGTTATACCAAAAATAGACATGGCTCTGTATAGTTCGTCTCTATAAATGCTGTCGCATGCGGCTTTGAAATCGATAAATAGGTGCTGGGTATCGATTTGGACTTCTTGGGTTTTTTTCCGGATCTGCAGAAGTGGGATAATTTGATCATGTGTCTTCTGGTCTTAAACCTCCCTGATAAGCGTAGTTCGTAGTCGGTTTTAGGCATTTACATATTACGATTGATAGTTGTCGGAGTTCAGAAGATCTCCTTTTTAGTGGATCGGGCAAACGAGGCTGCGGTTCCATTCTTCAGGCATATTTTCACCCAACCAATGTTATTTACCAAATCATCTCTGCCGTCTATAAAGCTCGACAGGAATGTCGTCATTTGGGCAGCCTTGTTAAGCTGAAGTTTAGATATTGCTGTCCTCATTTTACTTGGGTCGGGTGGTTGGTAGTTTTCACTGTCGTTGCCATCATTGAAGGGTTCGCTCTGCCTGACAGTGGGAGATTGTTTGTCATCGCAATGTGATCAATTGGATTGATTGATGGTTATCGAGTTGAGGAAACAGTGTGCTGGCTTTAGTAGCATTTCGTTCCGCAGCGAAGTCAATTAGCTTAAGTCCGAGGCAGACGTGTTTTCGTTTTCAGAAAATACTGCTAAAGATGTCTTCTCTTTATATCTTTGCATTGAAATCTCCCAGCACGATTTCAACATCTTAGTTTGGTATTGCCTCATAAGTTTTGTCCAGGAGCTCGTAGGAACAGTCTTTCGCAATATAATATTTTTCCTCCTTTGGAGCGTGTTGGCATACAAGGCTTATGTTGGCAAATTTGGCACTGATGCGGATTGTTACAATGCGTTCGCTAATGTCTTCAAAGCATAAAATTGCTTGCCTAAGTCTGGCACTTATAACAAATCTACATCGTTGTTTAGCTCACAAATGGTTCGTGGTAGATGTCACAGTTTTTCATTATCTTTTTGCCCGGCCCATCCCACTGTAGTAATGTCTGCTTTCAATCTTTAGGGCTTTAGGTCTTCTGCTAGTTGTTCGGCTGCACCTCGTCTATTAAATGTTCGCATAGCCCAGGAACAGACTGGAACACTGTTGTCTTTTTTTACGTTTAACATGGTCGTCGATAATAAAATCAGTACGTAGATTTGTAGTTAACACCCAGGCAGTTCTTCCAGCTATTGAAGACTCGGACCTTCGGCTTTATTTCAACATATATTCGCCTCGAAAAATTCTTCGAAAAATCTTCGGTCCCGTTTGCGTTGACGGGCTATTGAGACGAAGATTCAACCACGAACTATACGAGCTGTACAGCGATATACCCCTAGTCAAAAAATACTCCGCATTGGACGTTTAAGATGGCTAGGACATGTAGAACGAATGGACACCAATACTCCGGCTCGAAGAGTCTTCGATTCCCAGCCAGACGTCGGACGCAGTAGAGGAAGACCTCGCCTTAAGTGGCGCGTACAAGTAGAAACCGACGTCAACCAACTTCGAGTGCGCAACTGAAGGCAGTTAGCTAAGGACCGGGCTAATTGGAGAGGCACGTTGGTTGAAGAACAGGTTCATCCCGGACTGCAGCGCCATTTAAGTAAGTAAGTAAGTAAATTCGCCTCGAGCTCTTCCAAAGTGGTTGTCTTATTAGCGTAGACTAAGGACTTGCCCTAGCCCCGAAGAAAATATCCGAGTAGATAGATAGATAGATAGATAGATAGATTCTTTATTTTTTTTTATTTTTTTCATTTTAAGTAGTATGTACAATGTTTTTGCTTAAGAATACGGACATGACAATTCTGCCGTCTGCCGGATTTGACATTTCGTTAAAAGAACATGAAAAAGAAAATGATATAAACAAATTATAGTTATACGAGTAAGATAATATTATAATAACTTGCAGAACTGAAAGTATTTTCTAAAAGCTATTACGATAGCTCAGTGCATGTTTGACAAATTTAAACAAGGTGGACCAACCGCGAGCTCCATCTAAAATTTCATAGAGACTATTTAAAGACAGAAAACTTTCTAGGAAATATAAACGTCGGATTTCTTGTAGAATTGGGCACACCGCAATGAAATGGTTAGCATTTTCTACTTCTCGTCTATTGCAAAGATTGCAAGTTTGCTGTTGGTTGGATCTATGAGGAATATAGTTCAAGTTCAATATTTCAACCCTGGTTCTGAAAATGGTGCTTATAACTTCAGGCTTGAATTTGGTATTGAAGTAGCTTTCTGCAGTTAACAATTGGTGGTTTAAGTTTTTGTAAATTAATCTGGATGCTGATGATGATGCTCTCCTTAGGTGCTGGTCATAAATGATGTCATCAACGTTAGCTATGATCAAAGCAAATATATCCTGCCATTCGCTTACATTATTTGCAGATAGAGATACCGCAAGATTTTGTGTTGACGCCATCTGATTCCATTCCCTGAATGGAGAAGCATTGGTCTGTATTAATTGAGCTAAAATTGATTTGTGGAGACTGTTTCCACTTCTCTTCATCACTCTTATCAAATAGTCCGAATGAGTTTCAAGATTTCGGATGTAAATAGGTGGAAGCCCCGACTCCACTTGTATGGCATAGGTTGGTGTTGAGTTCGGTAATCGTAGTAATCGCTTGAAGAAATATCTCTGGACAGCTTCAAAACCACCAAAGGAGCTAACTTCAAAGACCTGTACACCGTAGCACAAGCAAGTGTTGACAGTCGCGTTAAACACTTGATATTTAGATGATAGATCAACCTCTTGATTCGCGAAAAATTGAGGCCACATCAAGTTAAGAGCCAACTTAGCTTCACTACATTTTTCTTTCACGTGTTTGCCGAAGTTTAAGTTATATGTGAACAACACTCCGAGGTACTTGAATTCACGTACTACCTCAATCCGCTCGTTGTTCAGTCGCCACGATTCCTCACGCAGTCTTCTCCTTTGCCGGCTCTCAAAGATCATTATCTTCGTTTTAGGACGTTGATATGGAGATCCCATTTCTCACAGTACGATTGAAGTCTGTTTATTTAGAGTTGAAGAGTAAAGGGGTTCTCACCCAACAGCACCAAGTCGTCAGCGTAAAGAAGGACCTTAATGAGGATTCCGGCAAAGCATACGCCTCCAGGGAGAATATTACATATATCATCAATGAACAGAGCGAATAGAATAGAGCTCAAAATGCAACCCTGAGGAACACCTGCAGATGTATCAAACCAATCTGACAACTTAGTACCATCCCATACAGTTGCACTTGATGATGACAGAAATTTAAGATATAAAGTTAAGAACTTAGTAGATACTCCGAGCATTGACCGAGTATTGTCAAGTCGCAATGTCGCATGATAGCGACGGCCACTTGATAAACGCTCGCTGTGAGATGACCCAGTTGCCAAATTTCTCCTTTACAACTTAGGAGCGTTGCGTTGCGTGCTTGTATGACATGTAGCGGCGTCTTTTTGGTATACAGCTCGAATATATCGCTGTTGTCGAAATCTGGCCACATAAAGTCGGTCTATAACTGAGCCCATTGACGGTGATGCTGTCTCCTTCCTTATTTCAAAACAAATACGTCCCTATGATGCCGCCATGACTTAAATTTTTGTTGATGCATTGATGCTCGGTGATGCTCTTCTCGGTCCGAGAAGAAGTTGTTTCGGCCAAAATCTGGATCTCCGGCCAACATTTTCAGTGTCCAATTGGCTAACCACGGCCTATGTTGGAAAAATTTATGCATTTTTGCTAAATTACCTATTCTGAATAGAATATCATAAGTAATGGTAACTAAATTCCACTCAAATTGTGGGAAAAACACTCAATAAAATGACTCAGCAAATCCAAACCAAAAAAATGAAAATCTAACGTGATAATGGGCAGCCACATGGCCTAGTTCCCCAAACTGTTTCCTTATTCATAAGAAAACACTGCGTTCGGTTAATTTTCCCACCGTAGCACATACACAAAATTTACTCACACAACCAGACACACGGTAGGGGTTCGTAGATATCATTATATTCGCAGTTCCCACCACTTAATGCGCTCTGTTTTTTTTTTCTTTGGCGGGGGTTGTGGAAGACTCGACGACGACGTTGACGTCGTAGGTGGAGAACAATACGGCGAATTATTATTTATTAATTGTAAATATACAGCTGAACATGTTGCTAAAACTCCTGCAAGCTTGTCTACCCTTAGCAGAAAGGAGCGTGTTTTCGTTTCTTATGTGGGTGGTTGGTTCTAGGGAATGAAGATAGCAACAAGATTTACCATAGGTCTCCCTGAAGTTCCTTATACACCCATGTGGGGAAGGGGATGGATACTGGATATTTGAGCGAAAGGCATTTTTCCTTCTGTTTATTTGTCCGTAGGCTCTATGATGTCAAAATATGTTGTAAGGAGTTCTGATACGTGTAAGTGTAGGAAGTATGAGGCGGTTGAAATATATGTGTACCTTTGGAAGCTTTTTGTGGTAAAACGAATATGTTGGTAGGTGTATCTTTTGTGGAATGAAGTTCGTGCAAAGGAATGCTTAAAGAGATTTTTTTAGTACGTGAGATGTCTAGAACGTTCAGCTCTTTAAGGAAGGCTAGGAAGGCGTTGCGTAGAACAATTATTCAAATTATTAAACTGATGAAATAGTTATTTAAGCAATAGGAAGGGAGTTTTAATTAGATATGATGAATTAAACCTAAATACGGTAATAAAGTGGTAAAAATATTTGATGATCGTAAAGAACAAACGATAAGAATTTCATATGCTTTATGAACCGAATATAATAATAGCTCAACATCGTGTTGAAGTTATCAACGTAATGTTGCATTAGAACGAAATTTTAATATTTATGAAATAACTAGTTTACTAGCTTCGCTTATGTGTCATTATCTTCTATATATATAAAAATGGATCTTGGTTTGTTCGGATGCTTAAAACTCGAAAACGACTGGACCAAATTGGATACTTCCTTCTGCGGATTTGTTTGTGATTGCTCCGCGAAGGTTTAGGAAAAAAGAAAAATTGAAAAATTCTCAACAGGTGGCGCTGTAGGCGGTCATTCCATTTGATAATGGCAAAACAACGTTTGACGGGCCAGCTTGTACTGTATATAGTATGAATATGTTTACCGACATAGTTCAATTCTTATCATATCCTGGAAAGATATTTCCACCAATGTCCAATATACAGATATTCAGGAGTAGACTTGGTAAAAGATTTTTTTCCGTGGTCTGGTGGAAATCTTCATAGACACGATGAGCACGTGCCCAAAGTAGGGTGAGATTTTTACTCAGTAAAACCACCACCCATTTTGTATTTCTATTGCAACTAAGTATTCGACTTATCTAGCAATTTTTTTTTTTTTTTAATTTTGGTAAAAGATAAGAAATTGGTTAGCCTTACCTGAAAAATAAAAATAAAATGTCCGACACGACTCGGACAAACTTCCCCAGAGAAGAGTATAGCGTTTGCTGTAGACTTTGTAAAGATCCACTTTCATTAAATGGTCAATTGGCTGTTTTAGTTATTAAAATTTAAAGTGAAACAGTCGAAGGTATAGTTTTATACGAATTTTTGCGTTTAAATTGTTCTGAGAAAATTGAGTTATTTTACATTCATAATTTTTAGGAGCAAATATTTATTAAATTCCTTCATAATAGCATAGCTTAGCTTTTTAAATAAAAATCGTTTGGGCCGTTTCGAGAAAAAATTTTTTTTTTTAATTTTATCCAAAAATAGCCATTATTTTAGTGTTATTTTTTTTTTGGGAAATTATAAACAAAATAACAATATATATGATCACTTGTGTGGAGGTTCGTTGTTCTCCGTCATGCGCGTCCCCGGGAAACGGTTAGGAGGGGCCCCTGTGTGTGTAATGCAGAGGGTCCTACCAAATGCTTGGTCATTAATGGAGTATCTGGATACTAGGAAAGCTCCGGAATACCCTGCCCTGTCTACATAATGCGGCTCTTTGTATAAGTGTACGTGAAATAAGCCAAATTTCAAAAAAAAAAATTGGGGTTATTTTATCTTAAAAAGCCAATTTTTTAGTTTGAATACATCCAATTTTGCACCCATCTCAAATCCAACAGAGAGACCAAGCAGGGGGTTCTAATTTACTCGTTACTCGTGGGATCTGAATATGAACACAAAAAATTGGGAAAAATAATCCAAAAGAAAAACGAGTGGTGGGTGCACGACTGGGTCGTACGCAACTTTCTCTTTCACAGCGAGTTAGGCGTTATATCAAATAGTACGCATTTTGATTATTTATGCTTAAAATGATATAAATAATGTCAAAATGTGATTATACGAACGTTTACTCCGAAATTTGAAGGAATCGGTTTCTATGTGAATAATAATTATTTTTCGTTATTGGCCAAAACTGAAAATTCCGTTTAGTGATAGTTGGGCTAAAACTAATTATGTGGAATTGTTTAAAACTGTAATAGTAGTATATATATTAAATTTCATTCAATTTGTCAAAGTAGTTTGCGAGAAATTAACAATTTTATTTACATGGCCTATATGACAAAATCCGTTATATGGATTTTCTCGAAAAAAACTGGGTATGCAGTTTTGTTGGAACTAATATGGTTATAGTATATATAAAGTTTAATCAAAATCGTTAGAGCCGTTTTCGAGAAAATTGAGGTTATGTGTAATTTTTATATGGCATGTACCGTTATTAACATGGCTAAAAGCAAACAAAAAAAATGGCCTAGAATTATGACCAAAACAAGCTTGGGTACGAAGTTTGAAGAAAATCGGTCAAGCCGTTTAGGCTGGGGAGACCATTACGGACAGACGGACCGACGGACCGACACGGACGGAATTCCAAAAACCACTTTTTTAGGCTCCGCTCCGACCTCGAGGTCGAAAATTTTCACGAAAACAATATCTTTCTCTTTGTAAGAGAAAGTTAAAAACTAAAAAAAACTACAAAACAAAAAAAAGGGAAGAACATCGGCTTTTCAGAAAGAAGAAAAAAGAGCAAGAAAAGCGCGCGATCGAGGATATAGGATATGGAGGTGCCACAGGTGCCAAGGATACAAGGCTCGAACAGAATCCCGTCGAGATGAACAAGGAAATATCGTAGTTGAGACACAGTCGATGCTGAGGATATGGAAGAACCACTTCTGCAGACTGTTAAACGGCGATGACGAACAACATTCCGCTGTCAGGCAGAACGAACCATTTAATATTGGCAACGACAGCGAAAACTGCCAACCACCCGACCTAAGCGAAGTGAGGATAGCTATATCTAAACTCAAGCTTAATAAGGCCGCCGGAAATGACGGCCTTCCCGCTGAGCTTTATAAAGCTGGCGGAGATGACTTGGTAAGCAACATCCACCAACTCATAAGCCAAATCTGGTCGGTTGAAAGCATGCCTGAAGAATGGAACCTCAGCATCGGTTGCCCGATCCACAAAAAGGAGACCCTCTGAACTGCGCCAACTGCAGAGGCATAAGTCTACTCAACATCGCTTACAAGATCCTATCTGCCGTAATATGTGAACGCTTGAAACCGTTTACCAACAACCTGATTGGACCTTATCTGTGTGGTTTTAGGCCAGGAAAGTCCACAAACGATCAAATTTTCACACTTCGGCAGATCCTGGAAAAAACTCAAGAAGTCCAAATCGATACCCACCACCTATTCATCGATTTCAAAGCCGCATATGACAGCATTTATAGAGACGAACTGTACAGAGCCATGTCTAGTTTTGGTATACCGCCCAAACTCGTCCGTTTGTGTAGGATGACGATGGAGAATTCTCGCTGCTCCATCAGGGTCGGAAACGACCTCACCGACACATTCGATACCAAAAAAGGATTTAGGCAAGGCGATGCGCTGTCATGTGACTTCTTTAATCTGATTCTTGAGAGAATTGTGCAAAACTCCAAAGCCAACACCAGAGGCACAATTTTCCAAAAGTCGGTGCAACTACTAGCATACGCTGACGATATTGACATCATTGGTAGGACTCAACGTGATGTCATAGCCACGTTTGCTAGTATAGAGAAGGAAGCGGCGAAAATGGGTTTAGCAGTAAATGAGGGTAAGACTAAGTATATGCTGTCAACACGAAAGGACACACAACATCGACGAATTGGACAGAACGTCACCATTGACAGATATAACTTTGAGGTAGTACGGGACTTTGTCTACCTCGGCTCCGCTATTAACTCTGACAACAACATCTCGTCAGAAATTAAACGAAGAATTACTCTTGCCAACCGCTGTTTCTTCGGGCTAAGAAGGCAATTTAGTAGTAAAGCCCTCACTCGAACTACTAAGGAGATCCTATATAAGACCCTGATCATCCCAGTCCTGCTCTACGGCGCTGAAGCATGGACCGTATCAAAAGCGGATGAAGAAATCCTTGGTAGATTCGAGAGGAAAATTCTTCGAAAAATCTTCGGTCCCGTTTGCGTTGACGGGCTATGGAGACGAAGATTCAACCAAGGACTATACGAGCTGTACAGCGACATGCCCCTGGTCAAAAAACTCAGCAATGGACGTTTAAGATGGCTAGGACATGTAGAACGAATGGACACCAATACTCTGGCTCGCAGAGTCTACGATTCCCAGCCAGACGTCGGACGCAGTAGAGGAAGACCTCGCCTTAAGTGGCGCGCACAAGTGGAAACCGACCTCAACCAACTTGGAGTGCGCAACTGGAGGCAGTTAGCTAAGGACCGGGCTAATTGGAGAGGCATGTTGGTTGAGGCCCAGGCTCATTCCGGACTGTAGCGCCACTTAAGTAAGTAAGTAAGTAATAATAATGGCTATTTTTGGATAAAATTAAAAAAAAAAATTTTTCTCGAAACGGCCCAAACGATTTTTATTTAAAAAGCTAAGCTATGCTATTAGCTTAGCTTTTTAAATAAAAATCGTTTGGGCCGTTTCGAGAAAAAAATTTTTTTTTAATTTCACGCTCACGCAACTTCGTTGCTCCGCTCAGGGTATGTAAAGTCGTCAGGCAGGCGCCTTAGTCAACAGTTTTTTTGTTAAAATATTTTTATTTGTTATGTTTTTTTCAACATGGCAATGCTGCGTTCACCACAGCAGAAATAAAAAAAAAAAAAGTTTCAAACTACATACGTAGTTTGTATGGAATTATAACCCAAAAAGTGCAATTTTGTTTTATGAATAACTTTTAAACTAAATGTAAGCGACAATTTTTAAAAACATATAAATGATCAGTGCGCAGAGACGAATCGATTAGTAAAAAAAAAGTGCAAAAAGTGAAAGGCAGCTAAAGTAAATTTATGCCTCCGCCTCTAACGAGAATGCTTCATCCACTTCTACGACCAACATCCTGGTCCAGCATATTGATATCCTCTCCTCTCTTTAGCAAAACCTGGTCCAAACTTAGTGGATGGATGTGCGTAATGCATCCAAGCCAAAGGAAAAGACATTGGTTTTGAAACCTGGTACCCTCTCATCCCTTGGTTATGAAAGACGTGAAGCGCCAAAAAGAAAAAAGAAAACGGCCAATCCCTGGCCTTTCAGAACCACTGATTATTTCACAAAAATAAATCTTGATCAGTGAAAAATAAAAAGTGATTTTTTGCGAAAACTATAATTAAATATTAAAATATTTTTGGATAATCATGTTCTAAAATTCATAAGCTTTGTTTTGACACCAACTCGCCAATGCCAATGGTCGAATTTATAAAAAAAAACCGCAATGAGTAAAGGGAAATTTCACATGATGGTTTTCAATGATAGCTATAACCGCAGCCTTAGTCAGTTGAAAGTCATGTTGAAAGACTAAATACATATATGGATGAAATATAGACAATGTCACTGTCTCAACATATTGTTCAGACAGTTTATCAAAATTAAGTATGGTTCGACAAAAAAAAATTAAGTCGGGTACACAAATCTTTTTTATAGGAAAACTCCCCAAAAAAGTGGGAGTGAGTTAAAATTGGTTAAAATTCTTCGTTCTGTTTTCGATAAATGATTAAATTTGATTAAAAAGTGAGTACGTACCCTCCTAACACATACCCATACCATCTAAATTTAATCAAAAAGCTTAAAGCTTCCTTTTTATCAACATCGTTAGAACCGTTTTCAAGACAATCGCTTTTTAAAAATTTCGTTATATGGGAGGGACCCTTCATTTTTGAGATAGAACCGTCTGTAGGACCACCAACAACACTCATGCAGAAATTTTAGTCAAATCGACGAGTTATTCAGGCTCCAGTATCAATAATAGATTCCAGGCTAGAGACTCCAGACCATAGACTCAAGAAAGCAGACATATATTAAAAAAAAAAGACTTGCTTGGACTCGGGTACCTCAGAACGTAGGGTTTGTAAAAATCTCAACTTCGAGTTTTCGCACCATCACGATACGTTCCTAAACTACGTAAAATGACAAAGTAAAAAATAAAATTCGATATATAGGCGAAAGTGGTTGGTTTCTGAAAATATGGTAAATTTCAAAAGAAATACTGAGAATTGCCTTTTCGGATGATGAGCTTTATAAATTACTCACATATAATTTACACACTGTTTGACCATAGAGAGTCCTGAAAGTTATTTTGTATGTTACGGAAGAAAACAGAAAACTCCTTTTAAACGATATTATTACTTTATTTTTATTTTATTATTTCCCTTCCTATTTCGATTTTTGCTTTAAATACTTTCTTTCCTTTAATATATATTTATCTGGTAAATACTGCAATGTGACATGTGAAAAACTGTGACATCTACTATGGACCGTGTTATAGTGAGCAGAAACAGCGACTATTTGGATGCGGATTTGTAATAAGTGCCAGACTTAGGCAAGAAGTCTAATGTTTTCAAGACATTAGCGAACGCATTGTAACAATCCGCATCAAGGCCAAATTCGCCAACATAAGCCTTATATGCGCTCAAGCTCCGACGGAGGAAAAAGATGATATAACTAAGGATTGCTTCTACGAGATCCTCGACAAAACCTATGAGCGACTACCAAAGTAGAGTGGGAGATTTTAACGCAAAGGTAGGAAGAGAAAACATCTTTAGCAGTACTGTCGGAAAATATAGCCTACACGACAACACGTCTGGTAACGGACTTAGGCTAATTGACTTCGCTACGGAACGAAATGCCACTATAGCCAGCACACGGTTTCCTCACCTCGATATCCATAAGGGTGACATGGCGGTCTCCAGATCAACGAACAGTCAACCAAATTGATCACATTGCGATAGACAAGAGTCACGCATCCAGTATTTTGGATGTCCGAACATTCCGAGGGGCTAACATCGACTCGGACCACTACCTTGTTGTCGCCTAGGCAAGGATGCGGATATCCACCACGCCACAAAAAAAAACAGAAATACTGTGAAAAAATTTAATGTCGAAAGACTGCAATCGCCAGAGACCGCCAAGATCTTCGCGCAACGCGTATCCCTTAACCTCTCGACTCACAACACACCACCAGCATCTAATGTCGAAGAACAATGGCAACGATGCCAACAAGCCATTAGATCAGCCGCAACTGATGTGCTAGGTTTCTCGAGGCCACCAGCAAGAATCCCCTGGTTTGATGAGGAATGCCGACAGATGCTCGCAGCCAAGAACGCGGCCTACAAGGCTAAGCTGCAGGTGAAGACGAGAGCTGCCATTGAGCTCTATGGGCAAAGAAGAAGGGAAGAACATCGGCTTTTCAGAAAGAAGAAAAAAGAGCAAGAAAAGCGCGCAATCGAGGATATAGAGAGGTACCACTCCAGGAATGATGTTCGCAAGTTTTACCAAAGTGTAAAACGTCAAAGCCAAGGCGACAAGGCTCGAACAGAATCCTGTCGAGATGAACAAGGAAATATCGTAGTTGAGACACAGTCGATGCTGAGGATATGGAAGAACCACTTCTGCAGACTGTTAAACGGCGATGACGAACAACATTTCGCTGTCAGGCAGAACGAACCATTTAATATCGGCAAGGACAGCGAAAACTGCCAACCACCCGACCTAAGTGAAGTGAGGATAGCTATATCTAAACTCAAGCCGCCGGAAATGACGGCCTTCCCGCTGAGCTTTATAAAGCTGGCGGAGATGACTTGGTAAGCAACATCCACCAACTCATAAGCCAAACCTGGTCGGTTGAAAGCATGCCTGAAGAATGGAACCTAAGCATCATTTGCCCGATCCACAATAAAGGAGACCCTCTGAACTGCGCAACTACAGAGGCATAAGTTTTCTCAACATCGCTTACAAGATCCTATCTGCCGTAATATGTGAACGCTTGAAACCGTTTACCAACAACCTCATCGGCCCTTATCAGTGTGGTTTTAGGCCAGGAAAGTCCACAATCGATCAAATTTTCACACTTTGGCAGATCCTAGAAAAAACCCAAGAAGTCCAAATCGATACCCATCACCTATTTATCGATTTCAAAGCCGCAGTCGACAGCACTTATAGAGACGAACTATACAGAGCCATGTCTAGTTTTGGTATACCGCCCAAACTCGTCCGTTTATGTAGGATGACGATTTAGAATTCTGGCTGCACCATCAGGGTCAGAAACGACCTCACCGACACATTTGATACCAAAAAGGATTTAGGCAAGGCGATGCGCTGTCATGTGACTTCTTCAATTTGATTCTTGAGAGGATTGTGCAAAACTCCCGAACCAACACCAGAGGCACATTTTTCCAAAAATCGGTGCAACTACTAGCATACGCCGACGATATTGTCATCATTGGTAGGACCCAACGTGATGTCATAGCCACGTTTGCTAGTATAGAGAAGGAAGCGGCAAAAATGGGTATAGCAGTAAATGAGGGTAAGACTAAGTTTATGCTGTCATCACGAAAGGACTCACAACATCGACGAATTGGACAGAACGTCACCATTGACAGATATAACTTTGAGGTAGTACGGGACTTTGTATACCCCGGCTCCGCTATTAACTCTGACAACAACATCTCGACAGAAATCAAACGAAGAATTACTCTTGCCAATCGCTGTTTCTTCGGGCTAAGAAGGCAATTTAGTAGTAAAGTCCTCACTCGAACTACTAAGGAGATCCTGTATAAGACCCTGATCATCCCAGTCATGCTCTACGGCGCTGAAGCATGGACCGTATCAAAAGCGGATGAAGAAATCCTTGGTAGATTCGAGAGGAAAATTCTTCGAAAAATCTTCGGTCCCGTTTGCGTTGACGGGCTATGGAGATGAAGATTCAACCAAGAACTATACGAGCTGTACAGCGACATGCCCCTGGTCAAAAAACTCCACATTGGACGTTTAAGATGGCTAGGACATTTAGAACGAATGGACACCAATACTCCGGCTCGCAGAGTCTTCGATTCCCAGCCAGACGTCGGACGCAGTAGAGGAAGACCTCGCCTTAAGTGGCGCGCACAAGTGGAAACCGACCTCAACCAACTTGGAGTGCGCCACTGGAGGCAGTTAGCTAAGGACCGGGCTAATTGGAGAGGCATGTTGGTTGAGGCCCAGGTTCATCCCGGACTGTAGCGCCACTTAAGTAAGCATGTACTGCAATATAGTTGACCAAACCAAACCCGATCAAACTCTCTGTCGAACCTTTATCCCACTAAACCTCGTTGCCCCTAACAAAAACATTTCTTACTTTCATTTTAAACCTACTTTATTCTTTTAAGCTTAGTACGCAGCTCGCGCTAAATTTTATCTTTGCTAATCTCCACTTGTTTTCTCCAATCCAAAGATAAATGCTCGCTAAATTCGTACACAGCATATAGATGAGTCAGGGAAATGTCATACATTCGCAGATGTCAGTAATATTATTATTTTCTTTGTTAATAAAGATGTCGTCTTCCTCAAGAAATTCTTCCATCAAATATTCTTCTTCATTTTCTTCCATTTTGTTTTTATTTTTTATTAAAATTTCGCCGATTTAAATGCCTCGCACATTAATTTCGCAAGCTTTATACCATATTTACTCTCGAAAATGATAACTCACCGACTCTTCTCCATACCAAACCTGTTACCACACACGATATTTGTGCTTGCATAACAAAGATTCACATTCATCTGGGCTAAAGGTATGGAGTGTCGACTTGCTTGTTTGTTGGTATGGTTGAAAGGAGAACACACTGAGAATCTAAATAACGCGTGCAGAACTCCACTCACATGCTTTCGCAAATTCTTTCGTGAAGATTCAAGACTTTGACAAACCTTTTGAAAGTTAAAATTTTTTTGGAGATGATACGATTGCTATGAGCATTCCTTAGCTTCTGGTGGTGGAGCTCAAATAAATTCTTTACACAAAAGAACACATAAACACATAATGCATATGTTATCTATGGACATTACGCGATGTAGAAGACGGAAAAACTCCGTCTGTCTGTTTGTCGATCTGTGCGAGCGGATGGAGGCTAAACGGCAGAACGCATTCATTTCAAGTTTGACTAATACCCGGTGGAGTTTTTGGGATTGACATTTGGCAATCAAATTACTTAAAGAAGCGACCATGCAACTGGTCCAGTTCTATTCATATAATGCAAAGTTAAATTTATTTCTTAAACCATATAGAAAATTTAAGTGTATGTAAACCAAAGTCATCGTAGGAATAAACGAGTTCAAATATTATTAGAGTGTTGACAACCGATTGACCGTAATCTAACGTCTATTTAACTATTTTAGTTTTTTGTTCCTAGCATGCATCAATATCTTCTATTAAATCTTAATTGTGTTAATAAAAAAATAGTTCGGGTATAAGAATATTCAAAATGTGTACGCATAATTATTTCGAGAAATACATACTAAAAATGTTTAGCACAAGCATCTGCTAAATGTTAGTGTATACAGCCACCGTATTAGTTTAGCTAATATATACACCACACAACTTAGTTAAGATTTAAACCGGATGAGCTTTTTTATACCAATCGCAACTGTTACTGGTATACAGGAAGTGAACAAATTTGAATTGGTGAGCTTTTAAAAGGAAATAACTTTTTGCATTTAAATTTGAATTGTTATTAGGATGTGATAAACTGACAAGGAATCATAATGCACAAAGCGAGGAAAAACCGTAATGACAATATGATGAAATTTACAAAGATTTACCAAAGTCGTGACATATCATCGACAGTTTTTGCTAGGATTGTTAAATAAAGAAAACTTCAAACTATAAACATCATTCCAGCTTTGTTTTGGTAAACTACAGTTAACTCTGTTCCATTTTTTTTGAACATAATTTACAAAGTGGAAAACTGTGAAAAAAAAAATCATTTCGAATGACGACATTCGCAAGAGACCTCCCTGACTTTTGCGGAACTCGTATACATTAACCTATAGATTAACAACATATCACAGAATCGAATGTAAAAGCCATTAGATAAGCCGCAACTAATGTGCTGAGTTTATGGGGCCCAACAGCAAGAAAGATGATGATGAAGAATGCTGACAGATATTCGCAGCCAAAAACGAGGCTACAGATGAAGACGAAAGCTGTCTGAGCTGAACGGTAGGAGAAAGAAAACCGTCTTTTCAGAAAGAAGAAAATGAGCAAGAAAAGAGCGCGGCCAAATGTATAGAGAGGTGCCATTCAGGAAAGTTGTTCGTAAGTTTTACCATGGTGTTAGGGGCTCATGCCCCAAGACCAAGTTTATGCTGTCAAGACATACAACATCAACGAATTGGACAGAACGTCAGCATTGACAAATACAAGTTTTAGGTAGTAATGAACTTTCTGTACCTCGTCTTATTAAAAAGGCGATTAAGTGTAAAGCCATCACTAGAACTACTATGGAGATCCAATAAAAGACTCTGATTCCAGTCTTTTTCTTCTGGATGAAGAAAGTCCATTTCTTCTGGATGAAGGACGAGGATCATGGACGAGGATCCCATACACCAAATTTCATTATCCTAGCTCAAAATTTACTTACTTACTTACTTAAGTGGCGCTACAGTCCGGGATGAACCTTGGCCTCAACCAACATGCCTCTCCAATTAGCCCGGTCCTTAGCTTACTGCCTCCAGTTGCGCACTCCATGTTGGTTGAGGTCGGGTTCCACTTGTGCGCGCCACTTAAGGCGAGGTCTTCCTCTACTGCGTCCGACGCCAGGCTGGGAATCGAAGACTCTGCGAGCCGGAGGATTGGTGTCCATTCTTTCTACATGTCCTAGCCATCTTAAACGTCCAATGCGGAGTTTTTTGACTAGGGGTATGTCGCTGTACAGCTCGTATAGTTCGTGGTTGAATCTTCGTCTCCATAGCCCGTTAACGCAAACGGGACTGAAGATTTTCCGAAGAATTTTCCGCTCGAATCGACCAAGGATTTCTTCATCCGCTTTTGATACGGTCCATGCTTCAGCGCCGTAGAGTAGGACTGGGATGATCAGGGTCTTATATAGGATCTCCTTAGTAGTTAGAGTGAGTGCTTTACTACTAAATTGCCTTCTTAGCCCGAAGAAACAGCGATTGGCAAGAGTAATTCTTCGTTTGATTTCTGACGAGATGTTGTTGTCAGAGTTAATAGCGGAGCCGAGGTAGACAAAGTCCCGTACTACCTCAAAGTCCAATTCGTCGATGTTGTGTGTCCTTTCGTGTTGACAGCATATACTTAGTCTTACCCTCATTTACTGCTTAACACATTTTTGCCGCTTCCTTCTCTATATTAGCAAACGTGGCTATGACATCAAGTTGAGTCCTACCAATGATGTCAATATCGTCGGCGTATGCTAGTAGTTGCACCGATTTTTGGAAAAATGTGCCTCTGGTGTTGGTTCGGGAGTTTTGCACAATCCTCTCAAGAATCAAATTGAAGAAGTCACATGACAGCGCATCGCCTTGCCTAAATCCTTTTTGGTATCAAATGTGTCGGTGAGGTCGTTTCTGACCCTGATGGTGCAGCCAGAATTCTAAATCGTCATCCTACATAAACGGACGAGTTTGGGCGGTATACCAAAACTAGACATGGCTCTGTATAGTTCGTCTCTATAAGTGCTGTCGACTGCGGCTTTGAAATCGATAAATAGGTGATGGGTATCGATTTGGACTTCTTGGGTTTTTTCTAGGATCTGCCAAAGTGTGAAAATTTGATCGATTGTGGACTTTCCTGGCCTAAAACCACACTGATAAGGGCCGATGAGGTTGTTGGTAAACGGTTTCAAGCGTTCACATATTACGGCAGATAGGATCTTGTAAGCGATGTTGAGAAAACTTATGCCTCTGTAGTTGCGCAGTTCAGAGGGTCTCCTTTATTGTGGATCGGGCAAATGATGCTTAGGTTCCATTCTTCAGGCATGCTTTCAACCGACCAGGTTTGGCTTATGAGTTGGTGGATGTTGCTTACCAAGTCATCTCCGCCAGCTTTATAAAGCTCAGCGGGAAGGCCGTCATTTCCGGCGGCTTGAGTTTAGATATAGCTATCCTCACTTCACTTAGGTCGGGTGGTTGGCAGTTTTCGCTGTCCTTGCCGATATTAAATGGTTCGTTCTGCCTGACAGCGAAATGTTGTTCGTCATCGCCGTTTAACAGTCTGCAGAAGTGGTTCTTCCATATCCTCAGCATCGACTGTGTCTCAACTACGATATTTCCTTGTTCATCTCGACAGGATTCTGTTCGAGCCTTGTCGCCTTGGCTTTGACGTTTTACACTTTGGTAAAACTTGCGAACATCATTCCTGGAGTGGTACCTCTCTATATCCTCGATTGCGCGCTTTTCTTGCTCTTTTTTCTTCTTTCTGAAAAGCCGATGTTTTTCCCTTCTTCTTTGCCTATAGAGCTCAGTGGCAGCTCTCGTCTTCATCTGCAGCTTAGCCTTGTAGGCCTCGTTCTTGGCTGCGAGCATCTGTCGGTATTCCTCATCAAACCAGGGGTTTCTTGCTGGTGGCCGCGAGAAACCTAGCACATCAGTAGCGGCTGATCTAATGGCTTGTTGGAATCGTTGCCATTGTTCTTCGACATAAGATGCTGGTGGTATGTTGTGTCTTGGTCTTGGCGGTTTCTGACGATTGCAGTCTTTCGACATTAAATTTTTTCACAGTATTTCTGTGTTTTTGTGGCGTGGTGGATATCCGCATCCTTACTTTGGCTACAACAAGGTAGTGGTTCGAGTCGATGTTGGCCCCTCTGAATGCTCGGACATCCAAAATACTGGATGCGTGCCTCTTGTCTATCGCAATGTGATCAATTTGGTTGACTGTTCGTTGATCTGGAGACCACCATGTCCCCTTGTGGATATCGAGGTGAGGAAACCGTGTGCTGGCTATAGTGGCATTTCGTTCCGTAGTGAAGTCAATTAGCCTAAGTCCGTTACCAGACGTGTTGTCGTGTAGGCTACATTTTCCGACAGTACTGCTAAAGATGTCTTCTCTTCCTACCTTTGCGTTAAAATCTCCCAGCACGATTTTAACATCGTACTTTGGTATTCGCTCATAGGTTTTGTCGAGGAGCTCGTAGAAGCAATCCTTAGTTATATCATCCTTTTCCTCCGTCGGAGCATGAGCGCATATAAGGCTTATGTTGGCGAATTTGGCCTTGATGCGGATTGTTACAATGCGTTCGCTAATGTCTTGAAAACATAAGACTTCTTGCCCAAGTCTGGCACCTATAACAAATCCGCATCCAAATAGTCGCTGTTTCTGCTCACTATAACACGATCGATAGTAGATGTCACAGTTTTTCATCCTCTTTTTGCCCGGCCCATCCCATCGTATTTCCTGGATGGCAGTAATGTCTGCTTTGTAGCAGTTTAGGGCTTCCGCTAGTTGTTCGCCTGCACCTCTCCTGTTTAATGTTCTCACATTCCAGGTGCAGGTACGAACGTCGTTGTCCTTTTTTCGTTTAGCATGGTCGTCAACAATAATATCAGTCCTTTCCGAGGCTATTGGTTGCTTCGTAACAATTTTTTTTTTCCGTGGATGGGTAGTTAGCACAACCCCCAACCTGGAGGGCCAGGCCCTTGTTTTGACCCTAGGACAGCGGGCCGGAAAAAATACCGATGTCAGTAGCCCATTTTGGGATATGAACGCTGCCGTTGACCCATTGAGGGCTCCTCCGCCACCAACTCGTTTCCAATACCCTGGCTCAGTATTGGAAATCCCTATAGACCTGGTGTTCAAATATCTCGAAGCAGCTCATATAGGGATTTCACTACCAGTTCGATCAAACTGGAGCTGTAGGCGCCACCGTTGACTCCATCTAGGGAATTCCTCCGCTGCCGCCTGAGAGTGAGTGCCTTAGTGCCTCGTTTGCTGCCACCAACGAGCTTCCACAGGGGTTCAATACCCCATCTCCAGTCGAGGTACTAGGCACCCACCAGTCACCAGCGTGGAGGTGAGAGTAGGAGTTGATAGTGAGAGGCTAGAGTGAGAACGCTTTTGTCCTCATATAAACGCATCACTATCCTTAAGCACCGGCTCAAAATTTAAGGCTTAAAAATCGGCGACGTACAGACGGACGGACGGACGGACAGACAGACATGGCTTAATCGACTCAGCTAGCGATTTGACGTCGATCCATATACTTTGAGGTATATGTAGCTAAATTATTTCTCTATGTTACAAACTACGTATCAAACTAATATATCCCTATGTGATAAGAGTATAAAAATTGTATGGGGTGAGCACTTAAGAGCAAAAACTTTAAATGGATTCTGACAAATAGAATATAGGACTTAAGGTTAAGCACTATTACACGAGGGATACATGTGGATACATTTTTAAAACGCTTCACAAATTCACAAGACACACAAAAAATCCAGGCGTAAGGCCTCCAAACAAAAAGAAGATTTCTTCATTTTTTTAAAACTTGGAATATACTTAAAAATAATAAAAAAAGAAATATATTTCGTGGAATAACTGCTTATTTCAACAACACGGAAGGGTCAGTTGTACGCGAAAAATTAAACTAACTATAAAAAAAATAATTTTGCTCAAGTTAAGCTTCTATTTGTGATGTCAGAGAACGGTGGTATTGACCGTTTTTTTTTTTAATTTTTTTTAGCATTTTATTACCTTTCACATCATATTAAAACATTATCATTTGGCCGACTTTAAATTTTGCATAAAATTTCGCAAGATGTGTAGTCGGACGCAGTATATGGAAAGACCGCGCCTTAAGTGGCGCGCACAAGTAGAAACCGGCCTCAACCAGCTTGGAGTGCGCAACTGGAGGCAGTTAGCTAAGGACCGGGCTAGTTGGAGATGCATGTTGGTTAGGACACAGGTTCATTTCGGGCTGAAGCGCCACTTAAGTAAATAAGTAAGTACGTCAAATCTTTAGTTTACGCCAATAAACGACTTTTCCGGAGCATTTGAAAGAATATGTTCATAAAACAATGATAGCCATCACAGAGTCTACCTGCCAAGTCGTTATAAGAAACTCACTAGGATTTGACGATATTATTTTTAAAAGATTAATAAGATCTTCCAATAGATGGCTTACTTTTCTTGTTAATCGACCCACCAAATATAAAATGTTTTGAGGCACATAACCTTGAACCTTCGATTCTTCTTCAACTTATTGACCCCATGATTTGAATAACTCCCAATGTTCGACCTTTGTGCATAACTCTGGATTTTGGTTATATCAGGAAATAATTTGTCTAGTCATATCATTGACAAAAAAAACCCTCGTCTGAAAAACGTCGTCTGAAAAACTTTCCTATGAAATGTCACATATGATTGGTTACGGTAATAAGCTTCCACCAAACTTAAATCGAGGTAAATCTACCCAGCGTCCTTACTGACTCCATTTCACATACTTAAGGGAATATATGGTCGAATTTTCACTACCAACACATTAAATTCTCCCTAACCTTTGAAATTTTTAAAATTGTGAGAAAAATGCCCAAATCTTACTCGTGTGGTAGGAGGCGTTACTAACTTCTGAAGGACAACCGTCATTTGAAGAGGAAATAGACGATGGTATGATGTGTGTTTGTGTGTTTCCATGCGACATGTTGGCACATTAAGGCCAAACAAAGGCACTCAATCAAAGCATGACAGTCAAAACAAACAACAACAAATAAACATGTTTTTTTCAGAAACTCAAATTGTCCGTAAAAAATGGAAAAAAAACGAGTTAACAGCAAACAATATCCGCCACATCCATGTGCTTGGGTTTTGTAGCCCTCTATTGATTTGTGTGGCTGGTTGAGCCGTTTCATTTGAATGAAATTTACATTTTTGACAGCTAATGTTGTATCCGAAAAAGTAAACATCAGATTTGGAGGATGAAAAAGCCTTTGATTTCTAAGAAGCTTTTTTTTTGTAACGCACTTCTGAACCAAGGATTTTCTTCGAATAAGGTTTTCATTTTATCAAAATCCACGTTTGTTAAATTAAAATAGAAAAAGTATCTACATCCTACGACAAGGTCATCAAAGGATATCCCATTCATTCATCAAATCTATTCAAAATGTAGCTAACATCTGACGTTGAAAAATTTTAAACTTCATCATCCTGGTATCAGCTGGAGATAATCATCATCCCTGTGGAATTTCCATTGTGTACCTGGTGAATTGGAGATAAAAAATAACCTTCCATAAGGAATCCCCTTGGCCTTGAATTCACAGGGACTAATCAAATGATTGATTGAAGTATGGAATTGTTGAAGTGTGGAATCGGTTTTTTTTTGTTTTGTTTTTTGAGGGAAAAATCATGTGACAAATATAATAAAGTTAAAGTACATTTGTAGGGTTGCCATAAATACTATGGGGATCTGAATAATGAAATAAGGACATTAAATTAAAACAAAAAATATGTACATGGATCGACATATTTTACCAAAATTTTGCGTGTTTTTAAAATGACTTGACAGGATACTGACTTAAATAGCCGACATCGATTCGTTTTTATCTTGGCTGAGTAAAATCTTTGAGGGTTCAGTGGCTTCTCCCCAAAAATGTTGCCTCGACAAGGTACAAAGTTTTAACATCTCTCGTTCAATTAGCTTCTTTTTGAAATTTTTTGATAGTGTTTGTGGGAAAAATTCAGTATTTTTGAAGTCCATCGTTTTGGTAGAAGCCAGTTTAAGACATTTTGTAGGCAAATCTACAGGGGTTAATGATTTGATGGTATACCATCTGTGAACTTTCAATTAGGCTTCCGAAAAGGGTGTGTTAATGTACAAATTCGTAAAACTTCGAGTTTAAAAAATATCAGTAGAGCTATAGACCAAAACGCGACAGTCCAGAATGAAATTGAGCCTAAAACAACATGCCTTTCCGATTTCCCCGACCGTTAGTTGACTGCCTCCAGTTGCATACTTCAAGTTGGTTTCTACTTGTGCGCTTCCCTTAAGGCGAAGTCTTCAAAGTTCAATGTCTTGCTCGGAATTCTGTCCAATTCGTCGATGTTGTCTGTCATTTCCTTTGACAGCATTTACTTGGTCTTACCCTCATTTACAGCAAAAACCATATTTGTCGCTTCCTTCCTATACTAGCAAATGTGGCTATGACATCACGTTGAATCCGACCAATGATGTCAATATTGTCAGCGTATGCTAGTAGTTTCACCAATTTATGGAAGAGTGTGCCTCTGACGTTGGCTCGGGTGATACGTGCACAATCCTCTCAAGAATATAATTCAACAAGTCGTCAGTTTGCCAAAATGAAGACCCTGATGGACGAGTTCAATGCGGCCATTTGCAGCTTTCAAATCTATGGTTGATATCGATCTGGAGTTCTTGGGTTTTTTTTTGATCTCCGCCGAAGTGTGAAGATTTGATCAGTTGTGGACTTTCCTGGTCTAAAACCACACTGATGAGGGCCTATCACTACACGTAGGTCGGGTGATTGGTAGTTTTCGCTGCTCTGACTGACAGTGGGAGATTGTTCGTTATGGCCGTTGAACAGTCTGCAGTAGTGGTTCTTCCATATCCTCAGCATCGACTGTGTCTCAACTACAATATTTCCTTATTCATCTCCAACAGGAATCTGTTCAAGCTCTGTATACCTAGGTTTTTACGTTTTACACTTTGGTTAAGCTTACTAACATCGTTCCTGGAGCGGCACTTTTCAATAAATTCCACTGCATGTTTTTCTGTTCTTTTTTCTTGTTTCTGAAAAGTCGACGATCTTCCCTCCTTTTTGTAGGCGCGAGGGGGCTCAGTGGCGCGATGGTTAGTGGGATGAACTGCAGCGCGAAAGGTCCTGGTTCGATTCCCAGCACCAAATTGATTTTTCACTGGTCCTCCTCTCGTGATGATCTGACAAATCATCCGAGTAGTATCAATTGTCAAGGATAGCTTATCTCAACTTAGCCGTTCGGATTCGGCATAAAACAGGAGGTTCCGCCATCGTGCAAGAAGTACACACGCACACATGAATGCTTATGAGGAAGCTAACGAGCCTGTTGCTCCAAAAATTTGTTTTTATTTTATTAACACATGCAATCGCGGCTGATCTATTGGCTCATTGACGTTTTCACCCTTGTTTTTCGACATAAGATGCTAGTGATATGTTGTTAATCGATAGGTTAAGTGATGCGCGTTTTGCGAAGAACCTGAAGTTTTTCGAGATTGCAGTCTTTCACCATTACTTTTTCAAAGTATTTCCAATTTTCTATAGCGAAGGGGATTATCCGCATTCATACCTTAGTTGCAAAAACGTATTGCCCCGAGTCGAGGTTAGCCCCGCGCAATGTACACTGAAAATTCAGGATGTGATCAATTTTATTGACAGTTCCTTGATCTGGAAACCACCATGTCCCCTTATAAATATCGAGGTAAGAAAACCATGTGCTGGCTAAAGTGGGATTGCGTTGCTGTTGAGGTCTCAACATAAAACTCAACACTCAACATTGAACTTACAACGAAAGAACAAAATAAAACGATAAAAATGTAACCGCGCGAGATACATTTGACAGCACTTGGGGGAATTATGCGTGATGCAGAATGTCCATGCGTTTGGGCTGGTTGCTGGAATGCACGAAGTTTAAGCTCTCAATTGAGACTTCGCATTGCCGGTAACTAGCTCCAAGGCATACAACAATAGCCATCCACAAATGCAAATCAACCTAATTTCCACAAAATAATGCAAAACAAAACGACACGCACCACCGACAATGACAAGAAACCACGATGAACTGTCAAATGTATCAAGGCGGTAGGAATATAAAATGCAGTCTCGCTCCTCCAACCTGCAGCGGTCCCATTAGGAAGATAGTTGGTGTCACAGACCAACTAATAACAACATAAATTTAATGATGGCCGAATGCAATGTAGGAGGGAGAGCGCATCGGATCTTTCACACCCACATATTGGGGCATTAATAAGTTGAAGAGATCATAAAATGTAAATGTATTTGTATAAGTGTTATACATCAAATGTACAATTAAATAAGGTCAATGGCCAAAGAAGCTATAAGCTGTAAATCTGTTATCGAAAATAAGAGAAAAAAAACGGCAATCAGCTGTGTTAAACGCAACTGTGAGTGAAACGAGATTTCGTGGAGCCTTAAGTTGCAATTTCAAGACACTTTTGTTCACCATTCCAAGAGTGAAGATCAGCAATAAAATTATAACGTTATTTAAGTCGGTAGTTTTATTTAAAGTAGAATTCGTTTTAGAATTAAAGTATCAGTTCGCTGAAATAAAATAATCTCCGTCTAAGTCGCCTTCTTAGACCAACTCAAAAAAAGTATTTTATACTCGCCAAGTATAAAACATGGTCCTTCGAGTTTTTTAAAGGAACAGTGAGAAAAGTGAAGTGAAAAATTAAAGACAAATCGCATAAGCGTAAAAAAGTGCTGTGAAAAAAAAGTGTACTGTGGGAAGAGTATAATTGGATCACCAATCCAAGCAAATATACATCCGAACATCGACGGACAGTCAATCGGCCACAGTACCCAACGAGACAAATCCGTAAGGAACGGATTCAACGGCAGAAACATCCACCAAGGGCACATATCCGAGTGTCTTCAAGCGACAAAACGGTCAGCAAGCGGGATACGCATAGCGGTCAGCAAGCGGCACAACGGTCAGCGGTACAGAAGACAAAGGAGCTGTGCAGCAAAAGACTTCTGCAACTGCAACTTGCAGTGGAACACTGAAGTGGCAGTTGCAAGAGCATATTAAGGTAAGAAATTATTTTCTTTAAACCTTCTTATTGCAAATCTACGTGCATCAACCGCGCACATCAAACAAAAGCCTTCTGCAACTGCAACTGATAGTAAAATACTAAAGTGGCAGTTGCACAAGCACCGCAAGGTAGACATTTATTTCTGTTTAAATTTTCTGAAATAATAAACAAGCATAACAAAAGTAAATTATAACAAACACAAGTAAATTCAATATATATCGAGTGATAATTATGTCGAAATTAGCTAAATACGTGGAACGACAGGAATTAGTCCTGAAAGAGTTCCAACACGATTTCGATGAGTGCAAAAAAGAAATCGCGTTGCGCAAATCGAAAGGGTACCTTCAAGCATCATCAAACATCAAGGGGGACTTAACATAAATAGGAAAGCTACGTCTACGACTTTCCATGTCAAATCGACAACTGATGCAAAGAAATATCTTTGCCGTCTGTGCAAAGCCTCGCATGGAATTAGGCATTGTAAGCAGTTTTTAAAAATGGAGGTAAGGGCACGAATCGAAGTGGTGAAGAGGAACTCCATATGCGCAAATTGTTTAGGATATGAACATCATGCATCACAATGCAAAAGCAGCAACCGATGTCAACGATGTAGCCAGAAACATCACACCATGTTGCATATGGAGCAACCATCCAACAACAACAACCCACACGCAGCTCCATTTCAAGGTCAACAGCAGTCAGGGTACAACAACCATCTAGCGCAGAATGCGAATGACTGGAATAGTGAGCAGGAAGGAGCCTCATCGTCTCCGAAGCAACGGTACGCCGCACATCTCAACCAGATGCAATCCAAGGTTCTTTTAGCTACTGCTCTTGTTAAGGTATTCGCGTCCAATGGAGCTGAACATTCTCTTAGGGCATTAATAGATCCGGGGTCAGAAGCAACTTTCCTGACCGAAAATGTAGCACAGCTTCTAAAGCTACAAAGAAAAAAAACAGTAGCAAAGGTTACAGGTCTAGGTCAAACGTCCAATGGTACCTCAAATTCTCAGGTCGATCTAACAATATTTTCGTTTACCAATCCCAAATTCTGTCTCAATGTGAGGGCGTTCGTCTTTTCCCAATTAACCTCTTTGTTACCCTCAACCCAGATACAGGTATCGAATTGGAGCCATCTGTTGAAGCTCCCTCTGGCAGACCCAGCGTACAATTACCCTGGAAAAATCGATCTGCTGATAGGTGCCGACGCATATGCATCCATCATGTTAGAGGGCTTAGTGAAAAGCCAAAGGGGATCCCCAATGGCCCAACTAACCGAGTTGGGGTGGATCCTGACGGGCCCAACACATTCCAGACCCCCATCGAACAGTACAAGAACGCTCCAAAACCACCACAACACACTGGAGGAGCAACTAAAACAATTTTGGGAGATGGAAGAGAATCTGGAGGAGAGGAAATTGACGTCGGAAGAAGAAAAATGCCAACGACACTACCAACAGACGATGATCAGAAGGAGTGACGGAAGATACCAGGTGCGACTTCCCTTCAAGGAAAATAGTCGACCAAGGCTGGGCGATTCCAAAAAAGCAGCAATGGCAAGGTTCTTCCAACTGGAAAAACGCCTATCATCAAATAAGCTTAAAGAAGCATATACAACGTGTATGAATGAATACGCTACGTTAGGACATATGCATGAAATAAAGGAGAAAATAGAAAAGGTCACCGAAGAACACTACTTTCTTCCCCACCATGCGGTGTTCAAAGAAGCAAGCTCCACCACTAAACTAAGAGTGGTATTCGATGCGTCATGCGTTACATCGAAGGGAGTATCGCTAAACGAACATCTGATGGTAGGTCCACGGTTGCAAAGAGACATAATCGATCTCATCGCACAGTGGAGGATGTTTAGAATAGCTCTGGCAGCCGACATAAGCATGATGTATCGGCAAATATGGATGTCACCACAGGATACACCATACCAATTGATTCTTTGGAGAGAAAGAATTGATGAGCCAATAAAAACGTATGCACTCAACACAGTGACGTTTGGAACTGCCTCAGCGCCTTACTTAGCTGTAAGGACCCTGCAACAGGTGGCCATGGAGGTAGAATCCACTCATTCTCATGTAGCCAAGGCACTCATCGATGGCTTCTATGTAGATGACTTTTTGTATGGGGCCGACAACGAAGGTGACGCCATCCGGTTGCAAAGAGACGTTCTAGCGACATTAAGCTCGGCTGGATTTCCTCTGCGCAAATGGGCGAGCAACTCAGCAACAATTTTGAAGCGGATACCTGAAAAGGAAAGGGAAGTGAATCTCCCGTTAAACTTTGATTCACCGGAAGCCATCAAAACGTTGGGGATCCAATGGCATCCAGCCAAGGACACATTTACGTTCACGATCAACTTGCCGAAGGTGGACAAGCACACCAAACGATCCATTCTCGCTGACATTGCACGACTGTTCGATCCGCTGGGATGGATCTCTCCTTGTATCGTGAGGGCGAAAATGATGTTGCAACAGCTGTCGATCCAGGAATCATCGTGGGACGCAGCATTAGGTCCAAACATAGAAGAGGCTTGGAAAGAATTTAGGAACAGTCTGTGTCAACTGCAACAGATCGAAATTCCAAGATGGATCGGATACACAAACACATCCGAAATTCAACTACACGGATTTAGTGATGCGTCCGAAAGGGCGTATGCTGCGGTGATATACGCACGAGTGAAACAAGACTCTAACGAAAGCATTCATCTGCTAGCGTCAAAAACAAGAGTCGCGCCAGTAAAAAATGTTTCCCTTCCACGACTGGAACTGTGTGCAGCGGTGTTACTAGCAAAACTGCTACACCGAATAACCACTGCAATGCACTTCCAAAATGTAAAAATATTTGCCTGGTCCGATTCGACTATCACACTTGCATGGATTAAAGGAAGTCCATCCACACGGACAACATTCGTAGCCAACAGGATCACCGAAATCCAAGCGTTGACGGATAAAGCGGTGTGGCGTCATGTGACCAGTAGAGAAAATCCAGCTGATATGGGATCCCGAGGCCTATCACCCGAAGATCTTATCAACAATCAAATGTGGTGGCAAGGACCAACGTTTCTAAAAACATTCATAGCTGAAGACAATTCACAAATGAATAATTTTGAAACTGATGAAGAGACAAGGCATAAGATGAATTGTCATGTAACAACGATAACGAGCGAATATTTTGCAAAATGTTCTACCCTGAAGCGATTAGTTCGTAATGTTGCGATTTGGCGACGGTATTTTTGGAACATTCAAAATGCAAAAAATAGAAGGCCGTTGGACACTCATCCTATCACGGCCGAAGAACTGATATCCTCACAAGGGCGACTCACCAAAACAGTACAAGCCGAACAGTTTCACGAGGAAATAAAGGCGCTCAGGGAGAAAAAATGCATCGCAAAAGGAAGTCCGATTCGTAATCTCAACCCATTTTTAGATGAGCAAGAATTCTTAAGAGTGGGAGGTAGATTAGCAAATTCTACACTCCCATATGAACAACAACATCCGCTAATATTAAGAGATGCACATCACTACGCACATTTAGTGGTAAGGGACGTGCATATTGGAACCTTACATGGCGGACAGCAGTTGATGATGGCCGAAATAAGGAACCAATATTGGATAACTAACCTAAAACGATTGGTAAAGGCAACAATTCACCAATGTGTACGATGCCATCGATATGACGCCCAAATGCAACAGCAGCTTATGGGAAACCTACCAAAGGAACGCGTCAAGATAGCGCGACCATTTACCAACACGGGTGTAGATTACGCAGGACCGGTGGAAATCAAGACATGGAAGGGCAGATGCAACAGGTCAACGAAGGGCTACATTGCAGTTTTCGTTTGCCTTTCAACTAAGGCCATCCACATAGAGTTGGTCAGCGATCTTAGTGCAGCAGCATTCATCTCTGCTTTTCGGAGATTCACGGCAAGAAGAGGAATGTGCGCCAGCATCTTTAGCGATTGTGGTAGCAATTTCAAGGGAGCAAATAATGAAATGAGAAAGGATAGTAAATTCATTTCAGCTGAATGGTCAACCGAAGTCGCACTAGACCTAGCATCGCAAGGTACAACGTGGCATTTTAACCCTCCATCTTCACCACACTTTGGAGGACTATGGGAGGCAGGGGTGAAGTCCATCAAACATCACATCAAGAGAACGATAGGGTCATCGAAGCTCACTTTCGAGGAATATGCAACACTATTAACACAAATAGAAGCTTGCCTCAATTCACGACCCTTGTGCCCGATGACGTCAGATCCAGAAGATTTGAATGTGTTAACTCCAGGACACTTTCTGATAGGAGCACCACTTCGAACCATTCCGGATCGAAACCTAATGGAGAAAAACATCAACGCACTAAACAGATGGAGATATGTGCAACGACTCACACAAGAGTTCTGGAAGCAGTGGAGCACAACCTATCTCCATTTGCTCCAACAACGTCCAAAATGGTTGCAACAGCAACCGAACATAAAGGTTGGAGATATTGTCCTCGTGAAGGAAGACAACCTTCCACCAGCAGCATGGCTACTCGCGCGAGTCATCCAGGTACACCCCGGGTTAGATGGTCTGACGCGCGTGGTGACCATCAAAACAAAAAAACTCAACCCTCAAAAGACCGATAACAAAAATTTCTCCTTTGCCGGTATCAAACCCGTCGGTATAATGCTCATCAAAAAAATGAAGCATATAGACACAACCCTACACAGAAGTGAATTATAAACAAACAAATATCTAAATAACAAAAAATAAACAATAACAATACTCACGAAATAACACAAAATCCAAAACACATCCTCATAATAATGCACATACATTTGCAATTATCTATTTTGAACATAAAAACAACATAATTAACCAATAACTTTTTTTTTCACGCAAAAAAATCCAACCGGCGGAACTGAGGAAGTGAGGAAACATGACGTCGCATACCGATCCACAAACAACAACACGTCAACACATCATCCAAATCCCAGGCCCGAGGGGGGAGCATGTTGAGGTCTCAACATAAAACTCAACACTCAACATTGAACTTACAACGAAAGAACAAAATAAAACGATAAAAATGTAACCGCGCGAGATACATTTGACAGCACTTGGGGGAATTATGCGTGATGCAGAATGTCCATGCGTTTGGGCTGGTTGCTGGAATGCACGAAGTTTAAGCTCTCAATTGAGAGCTCAATTAGCCTACGTCCATTGCCAACTACTGTTTAAAGGCTTTGTTTTTCGACAATACTGGTAAGAATTTTCTCCTTTGCTATCTTTGCGTTAGCATATTAGCATCAAACTTCGGAAGTCGCTCATAAGTTTTACCAAGACCTGTTTGTACAAGCTCCTGGACAAAACTTATCCTTTATAATGGCATATTTTACCTCTATCAGAGCGTAACCACAGATAATGCTTATATTGGCGAATTTGGCTTTGATGCTGATTGTTACAATGCATTCGGTAATGTCTTCGAATCATAAGGCTTCTTGACTTATTCTGGCACTTCTAACAAATCCAATCCGAATAGTCACTGATTCTGCTCACTATAACATCGTTGGTAGTAGATGTCACAGTTGTTCACCCTCCTTTTGCCCGGCCCATCCAATTGTATTTCCTGGGTCGATGTAATGTCTGCTTTGGAGCAGCTTAATTCTTCCGCTGGTTGTTCGGCTGCACCTGTTCTTTTTGAAGGGGTCGAACTGTCCAAGGTACTAACCACTAGGCCACTGCTCAATTATAGATGTTATGTCCTGAATAATTCCTCTCGATTCCACGGACTTCAAGTTTATTATTTGGCCTCTTTCCATTTCCATTAAGATGAGTCCTTCCTCATCTTAGTGTTCTTCTGAAAATGATTTTTTTTCGACTCGATTTATACGCACCTGGTATGTTGGTGACCAATTATTAGAACTGTATTCTAAAACAGAACTAAGGTTTTAAAAGTTTGTATGTTTAAGAAATCTATTCTGATACTTTTAATTAATACAAAAAAGGACTTCGCCTTGAATATTCTACTGTCCGTGTGTTCATTAAAATTTGACTTTGAATGAATTGTTATTTCCAAGCCAGTAATCTCTTCAGCTTCCTAAAATATAGGCCACTTAATATGAAGAAATTATGAAACCTAACATTGCCCTAAGTTTAATGGGAAATTATAACAATTACACAGATTTTTAGTTGCGTTAATTTCATCCTTAAACTTATGGAAACAAGGGCTTCCCTGAGGAATACCAGACTCTGCTTCAAACTGCGTCGAACGAGTATTTTCTATTCTGAAATATATTTTCTATCACTAAGGCTAATGCAATCCACTTGAATAGAATCGATTCACAGATCTAATTTTAACGAAGGACATCGGAAGGAAGGAAAGACAACCAGAATCCCCTAAAAAAATCTGTTTTGAGTATGATAAAGCTATACGTGAGTCTTAAAATACCCATGTCTTTCCTTAAAAAAGATTTGTTGATGCCCTGCCTTAATGAAAGCCCTTACCTAAACGTTAAAATGAGGTCATATTTGTTATGATTTATATAGGGGTAAATATCAAGCTTCATATCATGTAGAAGATTAAAAAGTTTAGCCATACTAAAAAATAATTGCCCCCATTGTAATAACTAAGAATTACGTCCTCTTGCAAAAACGACAAACTTTAAAACATGTCCTTAAATTGACTCTGCACACCACAACCATTAGCTTTATCAACAAACATATACATATAAAAAAAGAGCAAAATACTGAAGACCGCCATCCTTTATTCATCTGGCTTGTTTCAAATTCAATTATATCTCATAAACATGTTTCCTTCTCCCATCCGTAGTGACATCCTTTACCAAACATCGTCATCCGTTAAAAGGTTATTCATAATTTTGTCTGCCAAACTGCGTTGAGGACGCGCGCACTTTCAATGGATTAATAAATTACAAAAGCAAATTTTCCAAACAACAAACTCTATCGATGAAGGATGTCCTCATGCCTTTTTTTTTTAATTTTATTTCATCCATTGGATACATAATTTTATTATTGTATCTTTTGGTACTTTCCTTTTAGCTAGAATTTCCACCCCATTGCCGGCTTTAGCCGTCTGTTAAATAATTTAACCGAGCGGGGTGTCACTGCTGTATCGCCACCGCCACATTATCATTGTCGTGGTATATGTGAGAATAATAAAAAAAAAACGAAAATAATAAGAAACCGACCATTGCAAGCATATTATGGCTTTTTGTGTAGGATTATGCGGTTTTTTTCATCCCCTCCGGCTAGGGGTTGGGATGGCGCTTTGTAGATCGAGAATAGGGCAATTCGTGTCTGTTCCGTAGTCCATTCAAGTGGACGAGGTGGTTGGCTACAGTTGCTACTAAAGCTGGACGAAATGAAAATAAAGTGGAACTGCAGTAATTGAATGTCACTGGGTTTACCCCACATCTAGCCTGGGGTGTGTATTTCAATTGGAAATTTAATCAGCGAAAAGTTGGTATGTATTGCTTTGTAGATGTACAGCATACTAGCTCTAGGGATATCTATTATGGGTTGGGTGCCATTGTGGTGGGAAATGTGTGAAAAAATTGTATAAAGGATCTCAAAAAACTAAGTGGACTCTTTATTTAATTTTCGCAATGGCGATATAGAATCAGCGTTACTACATCAACGACTGAGAGGCATAGGTGTGTCTGACTACGTTCATTTTAAATGTATATACAGGCTACAGGCTGGCGCACGAATCGTGCTATACATTTAGAAATTCAAATTACCATTTTTATTTTATTCATTTATTTTTATATTATTGTATAGAAAATGTTGTTTTATAAAGGGTGATCCATTTCGAGGTTCCCTACTTTTTTTAAGAAAAAAACACAGAAAATTCAAATTAAATGGAGAATGTTTATTATCATTTGAAAGGACATTCTTTGGCATTTATTTTTTGAAGATTATGTCTATCAAATGTTGGCCGTTGCTACGTCGCAGATGGTCCATCCGTTGAGTCCAATTTTCGATCACTCGTTCGAGCATTTCGAATAGTAACTGGCGAATGACACGCGTGATGTTTTCCTCCAAGGCCTGAATCGAAGCGGGTTTGTCGGCATAAGCTTTTGACTTTACATATCCCCACAGGAAAAAGTCGAACGGTGTGATATCACACGATCTTGGTGGCCAATCGACCGGCCCAAAACGTGAAATTATGTGCTCACCGAAATGTTCTCTCAATAAGTCCATTGATTGATGCGATGTGTGGGAAGTGGCGCCGTCTTGCAGAAACCAAATGTCGCCGAGATCACGAGCTTCAATTTCAGGCATCAAATAGTCGGTTATCATGGCACGATAACGGTCGCCATTGACGGTTACGTTCGCACCGGCATAATTTTTAAAGAAATATGGACCGATGATTCCACCGGCCCACAAACCACACCAAACCGTTGTTTTTTTCTGGATGAAGTGGCAGTTCTTCAATCTCTTCAGGTTGCTCTTCGTCCCAAATGCGGCAATTTTGTTTGTTTACATTCCCATTGATCCAGAAATGGGCCTCATCGCTAAACAAAATTTGCCTCGAAAACGTCGGATCTTCTTGGAACTTTTCAAGAGCCCATAGAGCGAAGCGATGTCGCTTGGGAAGGTCGAGCGGCTTCAGTTGTTGCACAAGCTGTATTTTGTACGCTTTCAATTTAAGATCTTGACGTAAAGTCGTTCCAGACGTCAGTCCGAGTTGCTGCGAACGGCGCGGCGCCGAATCGACTCTCTACGGTCTTCGTGTACACTCTCAGCTACGGCCGCTATATTTTCTTCACAGCGTGCTGGACGTGGTCTATTCGGTCGAATATTATCCAATAATGAATGCTGGATCTCAAAATGGTTGATGGTGTTGCGAATAGTACGCTCAGTAGGCCGATTATGTTGACCATAAGTTGAGCGAAGTGCACGAAACACGCGTAAGTCTTTCCATTATGAAATGCCAAACAATACTAAACAAAAATAACATGACAGCATGACACGACTCACACGTGATCTGTCAAAAAAGGCTTTTGAAAAAAGTATCTCTACTTGGATCACCCGTTATATCTTATTATTTTTGAAGATGTAAATGACCTCCTTGTTCATTCACGCATATGTGAAACCTGACCAAAAATTATTCCTTGCCTGAAGGGTTGAAGTCGGGATCGCCTCAGTTATCGTTTTAATTGACTGCTTTATTGCCTGCAGTCAGGTCAGGTGACCTTTCGGGGGGGCAGAAGAAAATTGAGTTTCTGGATATTCATTTGTTTCGAAATGTTGCATTTCTCCATTTTGCTGAAACAAAATCATGCTCTGAAAAGGATACGTCTTCCTATTTTCATTTTAATAACAAAGAAATATGCCCCTATGCACCTTGATGAAACTCGCTAAGGGTACAGCTCCGTCTCATGGAGCATTTCTGGATTATGTAGAGTCACTGCATCACTGTGTCACTGATCAAAATGACCCCCACCAGACATAGACAAGCAATTTATTAAGTTGTTGTCTTCATCGGACATTTCAATCACTCTTTGGCATAATTCCAGGCGAACAGGAAAATCCAGAAGGTGTAACTTGCTCGTAATTCGGATTTTGTACGGAAGTTTAAGTTATTATGAATTATCCGTTGTAATGACCGTCTGCTAACTCCCTGCACTGATAGTGTAATTAAACCGAATATAGGGATACACGGTTTCTTCACCTTGATATCTATAACGGGAAATGGCGGTCTCCAGATCAACAAACAGTAAGCCAAATTGAAAACAGCCAAGTAAGAATGCGGATATCCACCACGCCAAAACAAACCAGAAATTCTCTGAAAAAAATTAATGTCGAAAGACTGCAAGACTTCGAGCAACGCGTATCCTTCTCGATTCACACCATACCACCGGCATCGAATGTCGAAGAACAATGGCAACGATGCCAACAAGCCATTAGATGAGCCGCAACAGATCTGCTATAAATGCTTCTCTAGGAAAGAAGAGCAAGAAAAGCGGGTGATCGAGGATATAGAGAGGTGGCACTCCAGGAACGATGTTTACAAGTTTTACCAAAGTATAAAACGTCAAAACTGGAGACAAGGCTCGAACAGAATCCTGTCGAGATGAGCAAGGAAATATCGTAGTTGAGACACAGTCGATGCTGAGGATATAGAGATGTAACGTCCACCAACTCATAAGCCAAATCTGGTAGGATGAAAGTATACATAAAGAATGGAACCTCAGCATCGTTTGCCCGATCCACAAAAAAGGAGACCCTCTGAACTGTGCCAACTACAGAGGCATAAGTCTGCTCAACATCGCCTACAAGATCCTATCTGCCGTAATATGTGAACGCCTAAAACCGTTTACCAACAACCTGATCGGCCCTTATCAGTGTGCTTTTAGGCCAGGAAAGTCCACAACCGATTAAATTTTCACACTTTGGCAGATCCTGGAAAAAACCCAAGAAGTCCAAATCGATAACCACCACATATTTATCGATTTTAAAGCCGCAGTCGACAGCATTTATAGAGACGAACTATACAGAGCCATGTCTAGTTTTGGTATACCGCCCAAACTCGTCCGTTTGTGTAGGATGACGATGGAGAATTCTCGCTGCTCCATCAAGGTCGGAAACGACCTCACCGACACATTCGATACCAAAAAAGGATTTAGGCAAGGCGATGCGCTGTCATGTGACTTCTTCAATTTAATTCTTGAGAGGATTGTGCAAAACTCCCAAGCCGACACCAGAGGCACAATTTCCCAAAAATCTGTGCAACTACTAACATACGCCGACGATATTGGCATCATTGGTAGGACTTAACGTGATGTCGTAGCCACGTTTGCTGATATAGAGAAGGAAGCGGCAAAAATTGGTTTAGCAGTAAATGAGGGTAAGACTAAGTATATGCTGTCATCACGAAAGGACACACAACATCGACGAATTGGACAAAACGTCACCATTGACAGATATAACTTTGAGGTAGTACGGCACTTTGTCTAACTCGGCTTTATCTAATCTCGTCAGAAATAAAACGAAGAAATACTGTTGCCAACCGCTGTTTCGTCGGGCTAAGAAGACAATTTAGTAGTAAAGCCCTCACTCAAACTACTAAGGAGATCTTATATAAGACCCTGATCATCCCAGTCCTGCTCTACAGCGCTGAAGCATGGAATATATAAAAAATAAAGAAATCCTTGGTCGATTTGTGAGGGAAATTCTTTGAAAAATCATCTCTCGCGTTTGAATTGACGGGCTATGAAGATAAAGATTCCACCAAGAACAGCGACATGCCCCTAGTCAAAACAAAAACTCCGCATTGGACGTTTAAGATGGGTAGGGCATGTAGAACGAATGGAAGGCAATACTCCGGCTCGCAGAGTCTTCGATTTCCAGCCATACGTCGGATGCAGTATAGAGGATGACCTCGCCTTAAGTGGCACGCACAAGTAGAAACCGAACCCAACCAACTTGGAGTCCGCAATTGGAGCTGTTAGCTAAGGATCGGGCTAATTGGAGAGGCATGTTGGTTGAGGCCAGCCATTTTAGTAAGTATTAAACTATAGACCACATAAAAATGATATTAGCCCCATATGCAGCCTGTCCAACCTCAACCAACTTACTTACCAAAGGGAAGACATATTGCATTTCGTGGCGGTATGTCTTATATTCGCATGTCTTATATTTGCGATCTGATGCGATCTGATCGCAAAAACGGCCTATTACACGAATAGGAGATGACTCATGCAGTAATTAAATTGTTCCTCTGGTTGTATGGCATGTGGCACCGTCTTGTTGCAACCATATGTTGGTCACATGCATATCATGTAATTCAGGCACTTAAAACTGGGTTGTCGTGTCACGATAACGAACACCATTAATTGATACTGCCTGACCAGCCGCAATTTCGAATAAGAATGGTCCGTTATTTTTAAAATATTGCTCAACAATAAAAATGCCTTGTTCTTTCGTTTAGCGTTTCATTTTTACTAACTCCAAACTGTCAGCTGTCACATTCTTACCTTTTTTTCGTTGGCAACACAGTACTACTTAATGGCGGTAAAATTCTAGTTTTACGTGAATTATGGGACACCCGATGGTACAAAATTATCAGAAAAATACTTTTAGTTTACCAGTCTAAGCAGGATATAGAAAAGTTTAGAATCGGCCAATTCATTTCAAGTTTTTAGGTACTTTGAATTATAAAAAGTTTTTAAGTCAGAATATCAGAGATCAAAAATTTGATATTGATATTGGAGCCCCAAAACTTCATGATCGATTTGACTGAAATTTCATTTGTTTGACCACCATACTGAAAATGTTGTACAACTGCCTATTTTTCAAACTTGTTAAAATTTGTTGATTGGATTTAATTGAAAATTTGCATGTTAATGATTGTTGGACTCGTCCTTTACTGTATTTTAGGGCTAATTGGTAAATGCAAAAAAAAAGATTTGTATTTACAAGTGTGAACGTCGAAATTCGACCTTAACCAAAGGCAAAAGGGTGGTATGACTTGAGCTGCAAAGAAGCTATCAGGTTGAGAGAGACAAACTTTCGGTTATACAAGACCAACCCAACAGAGGAAAACCGAGCAAAGTTCAAACAAGCCAGAAATGACTGTAATGCCCATTTAAAACGTGTCAAATTCCTCTATGACCAAAAGTTGAGGCAAAAAATTCTACAATGTCCCAGAGGTAGTAAAAACTTTTGGTCATTTGTTAACAATATAAAAATTTCGGCCTCATTATCAATTCCGACGCTCATTCACAATGTCATTCCAGCTGTCAGCTCTTTAGACAAAGCCTATCTGCTTGCTGCGCATTTCGCAGCCAATTCTACATTGCCAGATTGTGTTCAGTCTCCTCCTGTACTTGAGAACGTAGATTCTATGGGACAAATTCACTTTCGTACTCGTACAGTTGCAAGAGTTTTATTTGATCTTGAAATACACAAATCCGCTGGTCCAGATGGTATCATTCTGAAGAGGTGTTCTTCTACGCTAGCAAAACCACTGCGTAAGCTTTTCTATCTATCCTACTCATCAGGACTCTTTCCGAGTAGATGGAAAACAGCATTTGTCCAGCCTGTACCAAAAAAAGGCGAATCTTCTTCTCTCTCCAACTACCGACCAATTGCACTTACGTCCCTTCTTTCCAAGGTCATGGAAACGCTGATAAATCGTCAGCTTATGGAATATCTCGAAACACGAAAACTTCTAAATGACCGGCAATATGGTTTTCGCAGCAACAGGTCTACTGGTGATTTGATGACATATCTTACCGAAAAGTGGAACCAATGAATCCACATTGGTGGCGAAGGCAAGATTGTTGCGCTTGATATTTCAAAGGCATTTGACAGGGTTTGGCATCAAGCCCTTTTGTCGAAAATGCGTGCATTTGGAATCGACGAAAAACTTCTTCTATGGATTAGACATTATCTTTGGAAACGTTCAATTCAAGTTGTTTTGGATGGGTTCAAGTCTGTAACTCACCAAATAAATTATGGTGCCCCTCAAGGCTCAGTTTTGTCTCCGACTCTCTTTCTCATTTTTATAAATGATCTCCTATCTGCAACTTCTAATCCAATCCATTCCTTCGCTGATGACAGTACCCTCAGCTTCTCATATTCGTTTTCAGGTCCTCGTCCCTCACCTTCAAACGTGGACTCTAAACGCCAAAATATGTTAAGCTCATTGAATTCCGACCTTGACAGCATTATCAAATGGGGTAAATCCAATAGAGTGGAATTCAATGCTTCCAAAACACAATGCTGTCTTCTGTTATTAAAGCGAAACCAAAATCTAGAGCCATTATCCATGAATGGCACTTACGTCGAAGAAACCGAAAAGCTTTCCATGCTAGGTATGTGTGTTAGTAACGACTTACGTTGGAACGACCACATATTCGAAGTCGCTAAAAACGCAGCGAAATGTCTAGGTTTCCTAAATCGATGTAAGAAATATTTCACCCCCTCTGATCTGCCATTATCCATGAATGGCACTTACGTCGAAGAAACCGAAAAGCTTTCCATGCTAGGTATGTGTGTTAGTAACGACTTACGTTGGAACGACCACATATTCGAAGTCGCTAAAAACGCAGCGAAATGTCTAGGTTTCCTAAATCGATGTAAGAAATATTTCACCCCCTCTGATATAAAGCGTTTATACGCCCAAAACTTGAATTCAACGCCCACGTCTGGCCAGGTGCACCAAAATCAACAGTGCACCTACTAGATAGGATTCAAACACGTGCGAAAAAACTTATTGGAGACATAAGAATAGCGAACTCCTTAGGTTCGCTCGAACACCGTCGAAACATCTCCTGCCTAACCTTGTTTTATCGATATTTTAACAACCAATGTTCAAATGAAATAGCCAGCTGCATTCCTCCCATTCAACAATTCAGCCGCAATACTCGTTACGCAATGAATGCAAATCAGTTTACCCTCAAGCCTATCTTCGGACGTACGCTGAAATACGGAGATTCGTACATAAACCGAACAACACGAATGTGGAATGCTCTACCAAACTCTGTTTTTCCTTTCCATTATAACTTACAGACATTTAAAACCAATGTGCATCGGTATCTCCTTTCTTCTTATCCCATATTTCCTTAACGCCCGCACTGTGTTAAAACATATAAAGGGTATTCGCGGGAATGCGCGCAAATTATAAAAAAACATATGAGAAGGCTACAATCCGCTGTGCGGATCGTTGAATACCCTATCCCATCCTATCCAAAACTAAAATCCCCAAAACAGGGGGCATGGCTAAAAACACGATGTGGATAAAATAGAAAAAAATATATAGTGACAACAAATTCTTCAGACTGCTTACAAAACACTTTTACGGTTCTACAAAATACAAGGTTTTCTCCTGCATATGTTATGGGGTAGTGTTTAAAAATGGTTTTTATATAAAAACGCCCCCAAAAAGTGGGCGTGGTTGAAAATGGTATATAGACGAAATGTTTATATTAATAATGTTAATGATTCATTGTCACAATATATTGCTCAGACAGTTTATCAAAATCTTTTGTTCGACAAAAAAAACGGTAATGCCTTGGGATGGGGTATACAAATGGTTTTTGTAAGAAAACGCCCCCAAAATGTGGGCGCAGGTGAAAATGATCTATGGACAAAATGTTTATATTACCATTGCGAAAGTATTTGCATTAAAATTTTTTTCGAAAGTTTTAAAATTTGGACAAAAAGCGTTTTTTTACTAAAAACGCCCCCAAAAAGTGGGCGTGGCAAAAAACTTTGTATGAACGAAATATATATATTAGGATTGTCTAAATATGCTGCTCAGACACTTTTTTGAAATTCCTTACGGTTTGGCTTTAAACTACGTTTTTCAAAAAGGGGGCGTGGCAGTGGGCGGATTTCAAAAAATTTTACACTTGTTCTGCTTCGTCGGCCAGAGAGTCTATATACCAAATTTCAACACTCTAGCTCAAAATTTAAGGCCCAAAAATCGGTGACACACAGACGGACGGACGGACGGACGGACAGACAGACATGGCTTAATCGACTCAGCTAGCGATTCTGAATCGATCCATATACTTTGAGGTATATGTATCGAAATTATTTCTCTATGTTACAAACTTAATGTCAAAACTAATATACCCCCCTATGGGATAGGGTATAACGAGTGGTGGGTGCACGACTGGGTCGTACGCAACTTTCTCTTTCACAGCGAGTTCAGCGTTAGATAAAATAGTGCGCATTTTGATTATTAATGCTAAAAATTATATAAAATGTCGAAATTTGATTATACGAACGTTTACTCCGAAATTTGAAGGAATCGGTGTCTATGTGAAAAATAATTAATTTTCGTTATTGGCCAAAACTGGAAATTCCGTTAAGTGATAGTTGGGCTAAAACTCATTATGTGGAATTATTTAAAACTATTATAGTAGTATATATATTAAATTTAATTCAATTTGACATAGCAGTTTGCGAGAAATTAACAATTTTCTTTATATGGCCTGAATGACAAAATCCGTTATATGGATTTTCTCAAAAAAACTGGGTATGCAGTTTTGTTGGAACTAATATGCTTATAGTATGTATAAAGTTTAATCAAAATCGTTAGAGCCGTTTTCGAGAAAATTGAGGTTATGTGTAATTTTTATATGGCAGGTACCGTTAATAACATGGCTAAAAGCAAACAAAAAAATGGCCTAGAATTAAGACCAAAACAAGCTTGGATACGAAGTTTGAAGAAAATCGGCCAAGCCGTTTAGGCTGGGGAGACCAATACGGACAGACGGACCGACGGACGGAATTCCAAAAACCACTTTTTTAGGCTCCGCTATCATCGTAATGTTAGAATCAATCAAAATCTCGAGGTCGAAAATTTTCACGAAAACAATATCTGTCTCTTTGTAAGAGAAAGTTAAAACCATTGCTTACGTCTACTCCAAATTTAATTTCTATAAAAGACCACTAAAACCCCAATTCTGATGCCAACTCTAAAAATTTATGAGTCGAAGTCCTATCGGATCGTTTATTTCCTTCCCCTTCTTCATCGAAAGCCGTACTGCTCTCCCTATGGTCATCTTGTCGGTTCTGCTCTTCTATAAGTAGTTACTCTGTATCGCATGACCTCATCGTGCTATGAAAATGAGCAATTAAATTTTGTGGCATCACATAATTAATAATTTTATATGTTACCCACATCAAGTGTCACTTAAGCAAATCCTTAACAAATTTCCCAGCCATCCAAAGTGTTCATTTTCGCATTACAGCACCATTAAAACCGCATGTGTACCCAACAATCACATGAAAATATATTTATGATTGGTGCCACGTGTATCTGTGTATTCGCTGTAAGTGCGTCAAAAAGCATTTTATTCACCACAAATCAAATGTGAAGGGATATAAATTTAACGATACTCTTGCCAGTAAATCATTTGCCATAAGATTTCCCTACAAAATCCTAGCGTTTAAGTTTTGTACATCGGCATGTGGAATAAGTTTATTGTGTGCAAATTTATTTTTATTTTCCCTACAAACACATACACACACATATACATGGCAAGAATGCTCATTCGCCTGAGGGAGACTAGGGTTGAACAAAATTTGGTTAGTCATTGCTGTCACGTAATATTCTGTTATTTTGTTTGCTACACACTAATATAACAATTCCTCTCTTACAACACATTTTTGGGAACACATTTTGTTAGGATATCCTTTTACTAGTCGCAAATAATAATAGGATTCTAGTTCCATTCACTTATCGTAGTCCCTTCCAGTTAGTTTTCATATCTTGGATTCTTGAAATTAATTTTTTTGTTTGTAATTAGCTGGACAATTCTTTTTCTTATTTTCGGATGAATATAATCATGACAGAGGAATTAAATAATTGGACAGGAAGTATGTGCCGCAATTATGCTAGGTCGGCGAAAATGGTGTGACAATTCATTATTATTGAGTCGTTTGCATAACTCAAGTTAAATTTGTTGGTATAAGTATACAATTCAACACTTCATTAAATCCTAATGTACTGCAATGCGCAGAAGATCAACCCCTGCGTCCCAAACTTTTTGAAATCTTTTTGTGATGCTTTACAAGGTAAACACTCCCCTTCGTCGGTTTCTACTTCATCGTGTAGTCTCTATAGCCCATCAACATAAACGGGACCGAAGATCCGAATAATTTTTCGCTCCAAACTAGGAATTCTTAGCTTTTACCCACGATGAGGGATCTACAGTTTTATGTGCCTGAATTGTCAGACAACCGAGAGAGGACGACCAGTGCAAAACATTTTGGTGTTGCTAAGACAAGGGATTCGAACTTAAACCTTCTATGTAGCAAATTAAACCTAGCTTAAGGCCAACCTCAATATTATCAAACCGTCGCGGGATGGTTGGATGTTGTTGAACGAGCTCAAACTCTGATCGGCGTTAACTTGACGATGCCCAGTCGGTGTAACTTTGAGTACACATAAAACAGCCTGGAAGGTATGATGGGTTGTTGACGCCCAAGTGAGTCGTCAAACCCGCATAGGCCTACGTGGGTCCATAGCGATAAATGGTAAGACTGACTGAGACGGAATATCCGGCCTGCTGTCCTGGCCTCCAGGTGTGTGGTTGTGCTTTGGGTTAACTACCCACTTACGTGAAAAAAACATTGTTACGAAGCAACTATAATAGCCTCTGAAAGGGCTGATTTTAATATTTACGACCATGGTAATCGAAAAAATATGACAACGACGTTCGTATCTGCACCTGGAATGTGAAAACATTAAACAAGAGATATGCGAACAGCTAGCAAAAGCCCTAAGCTGCTACAAAGCAGACATTATTGCCATCCAGGAAATACGATGGAATGGACCGGACCGTATTATGGTGAGCAGAAACATAGTCTAATCGGATATGTAGATTTGTTATAAGTGCCAGACGTAGACAAGAAGTCTTAGCAAGAGACCGTCAAGGACTTCGCAGAAGGCGTATCCCTTAACATCTCGATTAACCATACCACCAGGCACCAGCATTTAATGTGGAAGTACAATGGCAACGATGTCAACCATTATATCAGCCGCAAGCTCATGTGCTAAGCTTCTCGCACCCAGCAGAAAGAAACCATTGGTTTGATGAAGAGTACTGACAGTTGCTCGCAACCAAAAACTAGGCCTACAAGGCTGCCATTGAGCTCTATGAGTAAAGAAGAAGGAAAGAACACTGACTTTTCAGAAGGAAGAAAATAGAGCAAGAAAAGCGCGCGATCGAGGATATAGATATGTGCTACTCCAGGAATGATATATGCAAGTTTTACCAAAATGTAAAACGTCAAAGCCAGAGAAGCAAACAGAATTCTGTCGAGATTAGCAATGAAATATCGTAGTGTAGACTCGATAATGAAAATATGGACGAACCACATCTGCAGACTGTTAAATGGCGATGACGAACAATCTTCCGCTATCAGGCAGAACGAACCATTCAACATTTGTGACGACAGCGAAAACTACCAACCATCCGGCCTAAGCGAAGTGAGGATAGCAATATCTAAACTTGTGCTTAACAAAGCTGCCGGAAATGACGACCTTCCCGCCGAGCTTTATAAAGCCGGCAGTGATGAAAAAAATTTAGACGGATGAAAATATGCCTGAAGAATGGAACCTCAATATCGTTTTTCTCTTAACTACAGAAGCATAAGTCTCCTCAACATCGCCTACAAAATCCTATCTGCTTTGATATGTGAATGCCTGAAAATTTTTACCAACAACCTGATCGGGCTTAAAAGTGTGATTTTAAGCCAGGAAAGTCCACAACTGACCAATTCTTCACAATACGGCATATCCTGAATAAAACCCATTAAGTCCAAATCGATACCCAGCACCAGTGACGTGATGTCATAACCACGTTTGCTAGTGTAGAGAAGGAAGTAACAAAAATGGGTATAGCTGCTACTGGGGGTAAGACAAATTATATGCTGTCAACTCGAAAGGAAACACAACATCGACGAATTGTACATAACATCACCAGTGACAGATATAACTTTAAGGTTGGCTACCTCTCCTCCACTATTAACTCTGACAACAACATCTCAGAAATTAAAAGAAGAATTACTCTTGCTAACCGTTGTCTCTTCAGGCTATGAAGGCAATTCGGTAAAAAAGCTTTCACTCGAACTACTAAGGAGATCATATATAAGTCGATAAAGAAATCAAAAGTCGATAAAAAAATCCTTTTGAGAGCAAAATTCTTCGAAAAATCTTCGGTCTCGTTAGCTTTGACGGGCTATGGAGACAAATGGTCCACCACGAGATATACCGAGCTATACAGCGATATACCCCTAGCAAAAAAAACTCCGCATTGGATGTTTAAGATGGCTAGGATATGAAGAACGCATAAACAGTCAAACGTCAGATGCAATAGAGGAAGACCTCGCTTTAAGTGGAGCGCACAGGTAGAAGCCGACCTCAACCAACTTGAAGTGCTGGAGGCAGTTTGTTAAGGACCGGGCTAATTGGAGAGGCATGTTGGTTGAGCCGCAGGTTCATTCTGTACTGTAGGGCCACTTGAGTAAGTAAGTCTGTAAGGTCCCGTCGTGGATAGGCCGCCATGGATAAAGCCCGACAAAATCGTACTCTCAATATATGTTTACTTATTGTAGAAGATCCCTACCATCGCTAGCCTTCGACCTCGCAACGTGCCTTCGCATCACTTTCATAAGGACGTTGACAAGTCTATTCAACATCTGAGACCCATCGTATAGATGCGATAATATTGTATGTTTTCGGATTCTAGTGTTCGGTACAATTCTGGACAGGATCCAAGATACCATCTCTCACGTATCAAGACACGTATTTATTCCTGTGGGATGGTCATCCGTAAGAGTTGATTACCCATGTTGTGGTTATGAGCATATGACTCTTGAATCAAGTTGACTTCTTGCCAGATGTTACCTTGGCTCTAACCATACAAGGATCCCAATTTTAATTAAAATATAGAAACTGGTCAATCCAAAAGCCAAGATATTTAACTTAACTTCAGCCAACAGTTGTCCATGCTCTCGAATGATGACCAATTTGTTTCCAGTTTTTTTCTGGTATCACTTGTTTCTTTTCATTTGTAAATAGACCCTCAATTTCAAACTATCGCTATATCTCTCTTTGATCAGTCACGTTGCAGGAGTAGGTATGTGGATCGGTTCGATTCCCTGAAGAAGGATCCCCTTCTTATACTGTCAAGAGCCGGGCATTCACATATGATGTGTTCGGGCTGTTTCGTCTTCTTCTAGACATAGTCTGCATTCCGGTGAGTCGACTTGATGCATTTTATTAAGGTGATATCGCAGACCGTAGTGACCCGTTAGGTAGCCTACTTAGTTCTTGATATCGTGCCTGCGAAGATTTAGTATCTTGTTGGCATCTGTTTTGAAGGGTCGAATAGCTCTTTTGGCCTGTCTTAGGCCTGGTATGTTCTCCCAGTATGACTTACAATTGTTTTGTTCCCAGCTTTTTATAGCCAGATTTATGGCTGATTTGTGGATTGCACAGAAGGGTTTACGAGCCTTTTCTGGCTAGTTCATCACCTTTTTCGTTGCCTTCAATCCCCTTATGTCCGGTGACCCATCATAAGCTGGGTTTGTTTCTGGAACTAAGTGTTTGGAGGGAATTAAAGCAGTGTAGTACTGATTCAATATTGGCAACGACAGCCAAAACTGCCAACCACCCGACCTGAGTGAAGTGAGGATAGCAATATCTAAGCTCAAGCTTAATAAGGCTTCCGGAAATGACGGCCTTCCCGCTGAGCTTTATAAGGCCGGCGGAGATGACTTGGTAAGTAACATCCACCAACTCATAAGCCAAATCTGGTCGGATGAAAATATGCCTGAAGAATGGAACCTCAGCATCGTTTGCCCGATCCACAAAAAAGGAGACCCTCTGAACTGCGCCAACTACAGAGGCATAAGTCTCCTTCCAAAAATCGGTGCAACTACTAGCATACGCCGACGATATTGACATCATTGGTAGGACTCAACGTGATGTCATAGCCACATTTGCTAGTATAGAGAAGAAGCGGCAAAAATGGGTTATTACTCTTGCCAACCGCTGTTTCTTCGGGCTAAGAAGGCAATTTAGTAGTAAAGCCCTCACTCGAACTACTAAGGAGATCCTATATAAGACCCTGATCATCCCAGTCCTGCTCTACGGCGCTGAAGCATGGACCGTATCAAAAGCGGATGAAGAAATCCTTGGTAGATTCGAGAGGAAAATTCTTCGAAAAATCTTCGGTCCCGTTTGCGTTGACGGGCTATGGAGACGAAGATTCAACCAAGAACTATACGAGCTGTACAGCGACATGCTCCTGGTCAAAAAACTCCGCATTGGAAGTTTAAGATGGCTAGGACATGTAGAACGAATGGACACCAATACTCCGGCTCGCAGAGTCTTCGATTCCCAGCCAGACGTCGGACGCAGTAGAGGAAGACCTCGCCTTAAGTGGCGCGCACAAGTGGAAACCGACCTGACCAACTTGGAGTGCGCAATCGGAGGCAGTTAGCTAAGGACCGGGCTAATTGGAGAGGCATGTTGGTTGAGGCCCAGGTTCATTCCGGACTGTAGCGCCACTTAAGTAAGTAAGTAAGTAGTACTGATTTGGAGTCGATAATATGTGAGCTAAGGGCTTTTATAGCTGCTTGACTGCCCGTGAATATGTGGATGTTGGCGTATTTAATACCTGAATTGTGTATTAGGTTTGCGCATTCTTTGATGGTATGGAGCTCTGCTTGAAATACACTGGGGTTTTCCCATAGGTTTTTAAACATTCCGATTTGGTTCAGCTCCTACCCCTGAGTCCATTTTAGAACCATCCGTATACCACTTTATGCCGTTTTGGTGGGTTATTGAGAATCTTTTGTTGAAGCATAGTGTCTTGGGTAAGCGGTCTGTAACCGCACAGATCATGTCAAGACGCAGCATTTATAGTGTCATGCCTTGCTCGAAAACCAAACTGATTTTCCGAAATAACGTTGTTACCCTCGGACCACTTAAGCATATCTTGCTTAAATTCGGTAGAAGGCATATCGGCCGAAGATCAACATGGTTTGTTATGTCCTTCTGCTTTTTAGGGATAGGGTGTACCCTCGCTATTTCCAATGCTTCGGAATATGCATTATCCAGCTGAACAGGATGGTGAAAATATCGACTACAGGTGTCTTAATAAGAAGTATGGAATACCCGTCGATTTTTTTATTTTCACTGACACAAAGATTTCCAAGATTTCATCGTTTTGCATGAACAGCATCTAGCTGTTGGTGACTTTTAGTGGTTTTCATCATTCAATATGATGAAACGGGGATTCTTAGATTACCACGTTTGGAGTTCCGTACACATGTACAGATAAAAGTGATTCAGACATTTTCTTTTCTCAATATCGCAACTAGGTTGAACAGAGTTCTTCACCGTGTACCCAGTCTTGAAAAAAAAAAACGCCTATAGAATGTACTTTCTCATTCCATCATTCTTTCGAGTTTGAGTCAAAACTTTGTGGACCAACTTCGGTAAGAGTCTGTCTGTTCTCGGTATTCTGGAAAATTCGTACACATGGAATGTCACAACCCTTATAATTTACCCCAAAGACATGGACCAGTTTACCTTCACATTTCAGTAAGCTAAAGGAAAACTTCATCATCCCATTTCTATCATTAACTCCACCTATAAAGGCCATCCATTCAGAAGCCGAAGTCCAACAATTGAAATCAATGTCCCGAAGGAAATAAATTACCTTACTTATACCAGACTCTACCGACAAATAACTATGCGCATCCTTGAGAAATGGCGTAGATAAGAGTTACTACAGCAGCTCAAAAGCAACCCGCAAGAATAAACGCAAGTCAACTCCACTAGTCTACTCGTCATTCGCATAGCCATACACTTACACTGTGGTATGTGTGGACAAAAGGGACATTTTATCTCGGAATCTCTTTCATGTGAATGCTATTTGTCCCCTCTCAGAGGACAAAGTGTACAGAATTGTTCGCAACAATCCTTCGCCATATTATCTCGACAATAAAACTCTATTTACCCGAAATGAGGTTCTGGTGGTCCGCGCTGCGTGTGCCTTTCTTAGATCCTGTCGAAGAGAGAAGTACATCCATAACTTCCCTCAGTTAATCTAAATTGCAGAACAAAAGCAATAGATACTTTGTGTGAAAATTATGCCAAAGTATCGCAATTTCCTTGTGCCGTCTGTTGATGTAGTAAGGCTAAGCGAAACTATTTCATAGCTACCCACACATAAAGATAGTAAACTTTAGCGCGGAATTATCATGTCCAAATGGCGTCTAATAAATCGCGTTTTCAGTTTCACTCGTAATGTAAAATTAAAACAGGAACAATGGAGCGTGGAATGAAATTCCTTTGTCGAACTAAAAATGTGGTGGTTATCTTGCCATCTGGTACGGAATGCGATGGTATTGTTCATCGGAAAAACACATTCCCTCTCAATGTGGAAATTTCATCATTCTTTGGTTGGCTATAGAAAAAGCAGTGCAAATATTTCAGAAAGGACATCGATTCGTAGTGCCCTTGGGCAAATGAAGAATTTTCAGGTTGTTATTATACTAAAGGAGCCAAATGTCTTCTTCCCTAATGGACACACATATAAGTTACTTCAGGTGAAAGTAGTTGCACTCATTTTAGTGCAAGGAGCTTCCGATTTTGATACATCTATCAGGAATGTATCTTTTTTTATTGAGAAACTGACTCAGAACGTTAGTTGCAATTGCTGAGGAACAAAATATTAAAGCCGCGGACTTTGATTTTTTATTCATAAATTTGTTTTAACCGAGAGTAGGTAAATATCTGAGGGAAGGTTATCAGCACTTGCTTATAACGGGTCTTCCAATAGGGTCATAGGGACATCCGAACTTTCACAGTTGATAGCGGGCATATTGTTGAAGCTACATCTGTCAAATTGGGTTTCATTTATTCATACATAGCTTTCAAGAACACGCGCAAAATATAAAACTGAGTGTTCTATTGGGGCATCGTTCCGCGTGCTTCGCCCATTTTACGGTCATTATTGCGACCGTAAAATGGGCGAAGCACGCGGAACGATGCCCCAATAGAACACTCAGTTTTATATTTTGCGCGTCCTACCGAGAGTAATATTTACAGTGTGGTTGATAGATTTGAGTCCACTGGGATTTGTAAACGATAGACCAAGACAAGTATTTCGACGAAACGCAAGATCTGCCGAAAACATTTAAGTTGTCCGTGAGTATGTGCAAGAGAGAATGCTTCGCTTACAATAACAAGGCCTTTCGCAGATCGAAACCACAACTTGGCAAATTTTACATCGTGACTGGAGCCTGTTCCCGTATAAAATTCAACGGAGACAGCAGCTGAAGCTTAACGACCATATACATCATTGTGTGTCGGCTGAATGGGCTCTGGAGCCCATTTCAAGCGATGAGATCCATTTCTGGATAAATGGGTACGTCAACAAACAATATTGTCGAATTTGGAACGATACCAATCCAAATGAGACCTAAGAGTGTCTAATGTATCCCGGAAAAATCGTTGTTTGGTGGTTTTTGGGCTGACAGCTCCATCGGTTTACATTTCTTTATAACAACGTTGACCAGGCCATCACTGTCAACGGCGAGCGCTATAGGTCGATAATTATTATCTTCTTTTGGCCTGAATTGGATATGTACAACAACGACATGTGGTTTCAACAAGATGCCACAAAGCTCACGCCACATTGGAAACTCTGCACACGTGATTTGAGGGCATGGTCATATCACCTGGAACTGGCTACCAAGAAAGTGCTTAGACTTTTTCTTGTGAGGTTTTCTGAAGTCGCAGCTCTATGCGAATAAGGCACAAAACACAGCGGCCCTTAAAGCTAACATAAAGCCAAACAAATTCAGCCTGATTTATGCGACAGAGTCATGGAAAATATGACCTTTCGGATGTGCGCCACCTATACAATCCGCGGCGGACATTTGAACGATGTAATATTCCAGTGACCTAGCAGTTAGTGTGTTGGACTAATAAGCGCGGGTTCCCTGGTTTAAATCCCGAAAATGACTGCTCCACCTCTTGCGAAAATCGGACAAACATCCAAGAGTAATACTGTCATGAGAAGCTTCTAAAATTTGCCTTTCGGATTAGGCGTTAGGTAGGAGGTCCTCTTGTTTGTCCCAAGAATAATAATTTCGCACACACAAATGAAGGAAGAAGCTAGTTTTAAAGCCCTGTATGGGCCTTAAATTCCATTTTTTTTTTATTTTATTAACCTCTTCCCGTATTACTCGATAAGAATATCAGGAACGAATGGTCCTCAACTAATGTAATTTACACCGACGTATCGCAAGACGATATCACAATCTAGATTTATGGTCAAGGGGCAATGTTGTTATAAGCTGCAATCCAGAGCTAAAGTTTCTATGTAATCAGAATAAGGATAAATGAATCTTGGTGGCAGGATATAGTCAAATAATAGGAAACTATAATGCAGACAGACCAGGATCGTATCGCTCCGCTTGCCTATCAGATAGCTAGAATAGCTTTCAAAAGTATATTCGGTTGTGCTGGCGAACTAGTTGTCTGGCCGTATAGTCTCACATAACAATCTTTTCGTGTCATTTGTGAGGCGCATTCATTGTATATGTAGGTTAGGTTAGGTTTACGGGTTGGTGGAGTAGATGATTCTCTATTCCGCCACACTTAGGTCCATGTGGACCCATTGTGATACCCTTGGTGGGATTACGTCCTTCCTTATCGTTACTATGGGTTACTCCACTCTATCCAGCCATCCTGATGTTCGTAGGAACCTGTCAAGATAGGGTAATGGAATATCGGAAAGCTCTTGGATGTCTTGGAAGTAGTAGCTTCCAAGTGTTCTGTTCCTCAGGTGACAGAGACTCGGGCAGTGACAGAGGAAATGAGGTGTATCCTCGTGTGTTTCCTCATCGCCGCAGCCTCTACAGATATCGTCATCCTTGAGATTTAATTTCATTGTATGGGTTCTGAGAAAGTTGTGACCAGTTAGAGCCCCTACCAGTTTAGATAAGGAGCTTCTGTCGTACCGCAAAAGTTTTTTGGTTCGGTTTTCGTTGTATTCTGGCCAGAGCTTCCAATAATTTCGCAGGTAGTCAATGACTTCCACCTGGTATTGGCTTTCATTCGGGTTTTGTATTCCACTCTTTCTCTGAGGTTACCGAGTGGTGGTTCGACCGTTTGTAGTGCCTGGTCATGATCTGTAGCAGATCCATTTCTTCGTCGGCCATCTCGTTGCCGTCTATGTCCCTGTGACCAGGAACCCAGCAGAGATCAGCATTATGCTGCGAGCAGAGAACCTTGAGCTCTTCGCGACAGCGGCGAACTAGCTTTGATTTAATTTCGATAGCAGATACTGCTTTTATAGCCGCTTGGCTGTCAATGAATATGGTGATATCACTGTGTGGTATTTCCATTATTGACACCAAATGAGCCGCTTCAGCGATTGCTAGCACCTCAGCCTGGAACACACTACTATGAACAGGAAGCCTGATTGATTTGTGTATTACTAACTCCTCTGAGAATATGCCAGCACCTGTTCCACAGTCCATCTTTGATCCATCTGTGAAGATGAATATCGATTTCCTTTTTGTGGGTTCATTCTTGTCCCATTCGTCTCTGCTCGGAAACGAGCAGGTGAAGGGTCGATCGAAGTCTAGATAGGGAGATAGATAGTCAGAGTTTACTACGCTCCCTACGTATTTCTTTAGGACCTGCGCATGCCCAGCGAGGCTCGGGATCCAGCTGTTTGTTTGGCTGATCCTCGAGGAGCTTTTGGCAGCTAATTCCTGCATGTATAGATCCAAGGGCAGCAGATTCAGAATCACCTCCAATCCAAAGGTTGGGGTTGTTCTCATCGCACTGGTTGTCCCTATACACGCTAGTCTTTGTATTTTTGTCATTTGCTTCAAGTTGGTTGCTCTGTCTGTGGCTTGCCACCAGACTATAATGTGAGTATTGGTCGCACGATAGCCGTATACATCCACAGGATTATTTTGGGGCTAGGTCCCCACTTTCTGCCGAATATTCGGTAACATGCGTAGAAAGCATTTGCTGCTTTCTTAACTCTTTCATTGACATTAAGTTTCCAATTGAGCTTCCTGTCTAGAATTATTCCCAGATATTTCGCACTTTCAGCTATTTTAAGGGGTATTCCTTCTATAGCTGGTGGTTCGAAGTGTGGTATTTATCTTCTATTTGTGAACAGCACAAGCTCGGTTTTTTGGGAGTTGACCCCAAGGCCGCATTGCTTTGCCCATGTGTTGAGTGTCCGGAGCGAGTTTTCTAACAGCTCGCTTATGGTTGGTAAGAATTTGCCTGTCGCAAGCAATACTACATCGTCTGCGTACGCTATTACTTTAACCCCCCTGTTTTTGAATTTCATGAGTATTTCATTAACGACAAGAACCCATAGTAGAGGGGAGATGACTCCTCCTTGTGGTGTGCCCCTTGAAGCGTTTACTTTAGTTCAGTGTCGCCCAGTTTTGCCTTGATATTCCTTTCTTTGGGAAGACTTACAATAACGTTAGTGAGTGCCTGGTCAACGTTGGAATTCTGCAATGCCCTTTCCACTGCGCATGTTTTGACATTGTTGAAAGCTCCTTCAATATCTAGGAATGCTGCGAGTGTGTATTCTTTGTCTTTTAGAGACTTTTCTATAGCACCTTTGCCCTTTGTATAATCATGTTGGGCCGGGGAGATATCATTGTAATTAAGTTTTTCACGAATGTATATGTTCATTAGTTTTTCAAAAGTCTTCAGAATGAAGGACGTAAGACTTATAGGCCTAAAATCTTTTGCAGTTGTATGGCTAGAATTACCTGCTTTGGGAATGAAGACGACCTTTACTTCTCGCCAAGCCCTTGGAATGTAGCCACACATTATACTGCTTTTAAACAGTCGTGTGAGGACTGGTATGATCAGGGTTTTTGTCTTTTGGAGCATAATTGGAAATATTCCATCGCTTCCTGGGGATTTGAAGGGAGAGAATGTATCAATTGCCCAGTTTATTTTTCCTTCAGTTATGACTTCTTCTGGAGCTGTGAGAGTCGTTGAAGGGTTAAGGGTCACCTGATTACTGTCTCGACTCTGGGTACATCCCGGAAAATGGGTTTGTATATGTATATTAAGGGTGTTTTTTTTTAGAGGCATAGAATTGCAATATGAAATAAAACACCCGCATATACCACGGCTATCTCGAATAGAGCGCAATCGTGAAGTCCAATTTTCTACAACTTTATCGAGCAATTGGGCCGCATATCAGCAATAACACGGCGAATGTTGACTTTCAAATCGTCCAACGACTCTCGATTATCAGCATAGACTAGTGACCTCAAATACTTCCAAAGAAAGTAATCTAAAGGTGTCAGATCCCAGGATCGTGGAGGCTAGTTCACAGGTCCATTATGCAAAATCATGCCATCAGAAAATGTTTCCCGCAATACATTGATGGTAACGCGGCCAGTGTGACATGTTGCGCCATATTGTTGAGACCAAAGCTCTGTTACGTTATTCAACTGAGAAACGAAGAAGTCAGAAATCATGTTTCTATAGCTACATTATGTTTTCGGCCGAACCTACGACGCGTATATTGGTCACGCGGATTCAACTCTTACAAAAGCTGGACAAGCTTTTAAGACAAGATCCTTCGGTAAAATCTTCCACAAAGTGGTTTAGCTCCAATTGCTGTGCACGATGGCGAAGCGGATCTTTCGGAATCTCTTCAAAACCTCTTTTTTTTTAACTGTTTGTCGTCTTTGGGGATGCGTATTGTCCACAAGAGTGATCCGGATAACTTGTTCAGATGGATGATCTTGAAATGGACGTAACGTCACAATAAGTTAGGCAAACCGACCAATGATTTTCGAAATAAGTTTGCACAATTTACACGCGTAGTTCTGGCGTTAATCTATTCATCGTAAAGTAGCCAAACGTATTAACTATTAATCGAATTTCAACTGTCAAATTGACAATCTGTAGAAACATTATTGCCAGTTTAAAACCCAAACCTCTAAAAAAAACACGCTTCAATAAATTGTAGTTCTACTAACACCATGAAACAACTTAAAGCGACTTTACTAGTCAAAACCATTTTCAAATTTTCAAGTTGTCGTACACAAATAAACAAACTCTTGAATGTCACAAGATCCGACTCATAATATATTTAAGTGCAATTATTAAACTTGCTTACACACACAGGGATTTTATGAATTGGATTATATCCATAATATATTCACATGTAGGGACCCCTACTGAAGTAGAAAAGTCGTGTCGTCTGGAATCAAATCGTTTAAATTAATTACATTTGACAGAAACACTTTTGATTACACACACGCAGTACTCTCCATCCACACCAAGCTACTAGTTTGCATTTAAAATTCAACATATACATACTCACATTTGAAGAAGTTCTAACTTCGTTAATATAATTTATTCGTGGAAAACTTTTCCACCCACTCGACGTAGCAGAAAGGAAAAACCCACACAAATACAAAACAGTTTTCCTCGTCATTGTGTGCTCACAAAATTGTTCTTCAATTTCATGGAAAACGAATTTTCGTGTTTGTCACGAGTATCGAGTGTTTATGCACTTGGGGTGTTTTTCGGAAAAAAAATCCTTTCTGACGAATTGCATCATGTTTCGTCGTCAGGAAGAAAAATCTTGCCCTCGTCGAGACTCTACTCGATTTGATGCAATTTATTGGGTTCCGAAATCAAGAAATTGTAACGAGTATGAAATTACAAGGACTCGCAGCGTTTTATATGCACATTCCACTTCAATTAACATGTCAATAGCAGGAAGGCATACATGTCATAAGCAAACTCTAGTTGAACTCACTGGAGACAAATTGGCTTGTTCGTAGCTGGTAAGTTTACTTTCGTTTTGTCGTGTAGTAGTTCTGAAAATAAAAAGCAACTTTGTAGTGTTCATCGAAATGGAATGGAAACGTCCCCTTTTTTCATTAAGGGGACGGGGCTGCCAGATAGAGAACGATAATGAGGACAAATGGCCGCATGTAGAGGCGCAGAACCTACATGTTACTTTCGGAAAAAATAGCATCCTCAAAGTATCACAGTTTAAGGAGGATTCTGGTGTGGAGGCATCATTGGACGATCCTTCGGAACAGAAACAGGTCTAGTAGTGACTCTTGCACGATATCGTTACATGATAACCGAGTTCTTTCTGTCAAAATTGGTGTTCATGTGGACGAAATGTGATTTCAATAACGCGGTGTCAGATGCAATACAGCAATTGAAACCATTTAATAACTGCGTGAGACATCTCCCTAGATCGGATTTTATATAACTGAATTCAACGGGGTATGTCGACAGGCACACAATCACAAAAAGATGTTTTTTTTTATAATTAAAATCTTACCTTCAAGTATACTTAACATCTGACATCAATACATTTAAGTGCTTTTTATTATTGATTGCGTTTACTTTAGTGGGTCATTGAAGATCTAATCTTCTGCGTTAATACAATATGAGTGGGAGCGTCTTGTGCCGGCTCAGCACTGCATGAGCATAACAACGGGATGGGTGACTTTCCGGCCCGCTGTCCTAGGGTCAAAAGAAGGGCCTGGCTTTCCAGGTTGGGGGTTGTGCTTTGGGTTAACTACCCATCCACGGAAAAAAGACTATGTTACGAAGCAACCAATAACCTCGGAAAGGACTGACATTATTGTTGACGACCATGCTAAACGAAAAAAGGACAACGGCGTTCGTATCTGCACCTGGAATGTGAGTACATTAAACAGGAGAGGTGCAGGCGAACAACTAGCGGAAGCCCTAAACTGCTACAAAGCAGACAGGATATACGATGGGATGGGCCGGGGCCGAGAGGATGAAAAACTGTGACATCTACTATGGACCGTGTTATAGTGAGCAGAAACAGCGACTATTTGGATGCGGATTTGTTGTAAGTGCCAGACTTAGGCAAGAAAATCTTATGTTTTCAAGACATTAGCGAAAGCATTGTAACAATCCGCATCAAGGCCAAATTCGCCAACATAAGCCTTATATGCGCTCATGCTACGACGGAGGAAAAAGATGATATAACTAAGGATTGCTTCTACAAGCTCCTCGATAAAAAAAAAGACTACAAGGCTCGAACAGAATCCTGTCGAGATGAACAAGGAAATATCGTAGTTGAGACACAGTCGATGCCGAGGATATGGAAGAACCACTTCTGCAGACTGTTAAACGGCGATGACGAACAACATTCCGCTGTCAGGCAGAACGAACCATTCAATATTGGCAACGACAACGAAAACTGCCAACCACCCGACCTGAGTGAAGTGAGGATAGCAATATCTACACTCAAGCTTAATAAGGCCGCCGGAAATGACGGCCTTCCCGCTGAGCTTTATAAAGCTGGCGGAGATGACTTGGTATGCAACATCCACCAACTCATAAGTCAAATCTGGTTGGTTGAAAGCATTCCTGAAGAATGGAACCTCAGCATCGTTTGCCCGATCCACAAAAAAGGAGACCCTCTGAACTGCGCCAACTACAGAGGCATAAGTCTACTCAACATCGCTTACAAGATTCTATCTGCCGTAATATGTGGACGCTTGAAACCGTTTACCAACAACCTGATCGGCCCTTATCAGTGTGGTTTTAGGCCAGGAAAGTCCGCAATCGATCAAATTTTCACACTTCGGCAGATCCTGGAAAAAACCCAAGAAGTCCAAATCGACAGCATTTATAGAAACGAACTATACAGAGCCATGTCTAGTTTTGGTGTACCGCCCAAACTCGTCCGTTTGTGTAGGATGACGATGGAGAATTCTCACTGCACCATCAGGGTCGGAAACGACCTTAACGACACATTCGATACCAAAAAGGGATTTAGGCAAGGCGATGCGCTGTCATGTGACTTCTTCAATTTGATTCTTGAGAGGATTGTGCAAAACTCCCGAGCCGACACCAGAGGCACAATTCTCCAAAAATCGATGCAACTACTAGCATACGCCGACGATATTGACATCATTGGTAGGACTCAACGTGATGTTATAGCCACGTTTGCTAGTATAGAGAAGGAAGAGGCAAAAATGGGTTTAGCAGTAAATGAGGGTAAGACAAAGTATATGCTGTCAACACGAAAGGACACACAACATCGACGAATTGGACAGAACGTCACCATTGACAGATATAACTTTGAGGTAGTACGGGACTTTGTCTACCTCGGCTCCGCTATTAACTCTGACAACAACATCTCGTAAGAAATCAAACGAAGACTCTTGCCAATCGCTGTTTCTTCGGGCTAAGAAGGCAATTTAGTAGTAAAGCCCTCACTCGAACTACTAAGGAGACCCTATAAAAGACCCTGATCATCCCAGTCCTGCTCTACGGCGCTGAAGCATGGACCGTATCAAAAGCGGATGAAGAAATCCTTGGTAGATTCGAGAGGAAAATTCTTCGAAAAATCTTCGGTCCCGTTTGCGTTGACGGGCTATGGAGACGAAGATTCAACCAAGAACTATACGAGCTGTACAGCGACATGCCCCTGGTCAAAAAACTCCGCATTGGACGTTTAAGATGGCTAGGACATGTACAACGAATGGACACCAATACTCCGGCTCGCAGAGTCTTCGATTCCCAGCCAGACGTCGGTCGCAGTAGAGGAAGACCTCGCCTCAAGTGGCGCGCACAAGTAGAAACCGACCTCAACCAACTTGGAGTGCGCAACTGGAGGCAGTAAGCTAAGGACCGGGCTAATTGGAGAGGCATGTTGGTTGAGGCCCAGGTTCATCCCGGACTGTAGCGCCACTTAAGACATTGAGATAAGTGCAACAGTTGAAGCTGTTTAATTCTGCACCTATACGGAGGTAAATCGTGACGATCATCCCATGGAAGTCCTCTCAAAGCAAATCTTATGAATTTACGTTGGATTGATTCAATTCTATTTGAATGAACTTCATAGAAGGGTGTCCAAACTTGTGAAGCATACTCCAAGTGAGGTCGAACTAACCAATTATAGAGTGAAAGAGTGACATATGGGTCATTAAACTCTTTTGACCATCTTTTTATAAATCCTAACATAGAGTTGGATTTATGGACGATAACGTTAATGTGTTTATTAAACTCCATTTTGGGAACAAAATATACACCAAGATCTTTAAAACTGTCTACACGACAGAGAGTGTGTCCGGACAGAGTATATTTAAAATTAGATGGAGCGCGTTTTCGTGAAAATGACATATGCTGGCACTTTGTAGGGTTCAGATTCAAACCGTTGTTAAGACACCATATGGTAAGACTATTTAAATCGGTTTGTAGTGAAAGCGAATCGTTTAGATCTCCTAGAAAAACATCTCCTACACATTTGAACATTTTCATATCATCAGCATATATCAATATTTTGCTATCTCGAATACAAGCTTTTACTTAACGATGTAAAAGCTTGTATTCGGGATAACCATGTAGTTGCAAGTATAAATTAAATTGGTCCTAAATGAGTTCCTTGAGGTACTCCAGATTGAGCAACAAAAGGGTTTGACTTGGAACCTCTAAATTTTACTTGGTATGTTCTCAATGAGAGGTATGATTTAACCCAATTTATGAATTCTGGAGGGAATCCATACGCCTTAAGTTTAAAAATTATGATGTTATGTGATAACTGGTCAAAGGCTTTGGAGAAGTCAGTGTATATAGTTACAATCGACTTCTTTTTTATTTTCCAAACTATTGGTGCAATGATGCATGAAAGTTAATAGATTTGTTACAGTGGATCGATGTTTAACAAAGCCATGCTGTTCATCACAGATGATGTTTCGACAAAGGAAGACCAATTTATCACAAATAATATGTTCGAATAACTTGGGAATGCAAGATAGTTTTGAGATAGGTCTATAATTAGAAATATCTCCACGCTCACCTTTTTTAAAAACAGGTGTTATAAATGCACTTTTCCATTGGGTTGGGAATACTCCTGTGGCAAGGGAGCTTTCAAACATATACTAAAGGTTTGGCAAAAGAGCATCTTTGCATTGCTTTACGACTACTGGTGGGATTCCATCGGGCCCCGCAGAATAGTCATTATTTAATAAAGAGATTAATTTAAGTAGTGTCTCATCGTCAAATAACGGGTGATTTTTTAGCTGGTTTGGTTTTGGCAACACTGGTTTTGACAGCTGACGTGTGTTTAGTACCTTGTGTCACTGTCAAACAGCTTCAGTTTGGTTTGCAATTTAACCATGGATCGTCTTACAAATGAACAACGCTTGCAAATTATTGAATTTTACTATCAAAATTCGTGCTCGGTTCGAAATGTTCATCGCGCGCTGCTTCCATTTTATGATCGGCATTCTCGACCTTCTGAGCAGTCTATTCGGAAGATTGTGACCAAATTTCGCACCAAATTTACTTTGTTGGACATTAAACCACCAACACGTTTACGTACTGTGCGTAGTGAAGAAAATATTGCGGCCGTATCAGCTAGTGTGACAGAAGACCGCGAAATGTCGATTCGGCGCCGTTCCCAGCAGCTAGGCCTTTGTTACAGCACTACGTGGAAAATTTTGCGGAAGGATTTGGGCGTAAAGCCTTTTAAGATACAGCTGGTGCAAGAACTAAAGCCAGCCGACCTACCACAACGCCGAATTTTTGGTGAATGGGCTCTTGGAAAGCTGGCCGAGGATCCGCTTTTTTATCGAAAAATTGTGTTCAGCGATGAGGCTCATTTTTGGTTGAATGGGTACGTAAATAAGCAAAATTGCCGCATTTGGAGTGAAGATCAGCCAGAAGCCTTGCAACAGCTACCAATGCATCCCGAAAAAGCCACTGTTTGGTGCGGTTTATGGGCCGGCGGCATTATTGGGCCATATTTCTTCAAAGATGATGCGAATCGCAGCGTTACTGTCAATGGTGAACGCTACCGAGCGATGATAACAAACTTTTTTTTGCCCGAAATGGAAGTTCTTGACTTGATATGTGGTTTCAACAAGACGGTGCCACATGCCACACAGCACGCGAAACAATGGCGCAATTGCGAGGCGAGTTTGGTGAACAGTTAATTTCACGTTTCGGGCCGGTCAATTGGCCGCCTAGATCGTGCGATTTGATACCATTAGATTATTTTTTGTGGGGGTATGTCAAGGCTAATGTCTATAGGGACAAGCCCGCTTCGATTGACGCACTGGAAGCCAACATCCATGCATTCATTCGTGAGATACCGGCCGATATGTGTGAAAGAGTATGCCAAAATTGGACTCAGCGGATGGGCTACCTGAGACGCAGCCGCGGTCAACATTTGCATGAAATTATCTTTAAACATTAAATTGCAAGGTTCAAACTATCGATTCAAATAAATATTTCATTCATTTTTTCGAATTTTTTGTGTTTTTTTTTTAAAAAAAGTTCTAAACCTCTTAAAAAATCACCCGTTATAACGTTGCTGAAACTAACTTGAGGACAGTCATTGAGATAACTGAAATAATGTTCGTCTAAGACAAGAGGGGTGTCAATAAATGATTTACTGAAATTCTCTGCGAATAAGTTAGATAAAATTAGAGAGTTCGATGTTTTTGAATTATTATAAGAGAAGTTGGCTGGATATCCATCCGTTTTTCTTTTCGATTTGACAAAGCCCCAAAAGCGTTTAGGGTCATTTTTAAGATCTAATCTTCTGCGTTAATGCAATATAAGTGTGAGCGTCTTGTGCCGGCACAGCAGTGCGTGAGCATAACGTTGGGATGGGTGACTCCTAACATGGAGTTATTGATCTCGAAAACCATTATTAACATAAAGACTAAGCAGCGTAGTTGTCTGAGTTAGGATCCCAAGGTCTTATTGATGCAGGGTAGATGTCATTCTACTTTCCACCAATCGATTGCTTGTATTGAATAACTACAAGCAACGTGCTCAGGATGGAATATGATGGAAGGCTGCTTTTTCTCAAGCAGAGATCCTCAACCAGCCGGGAGCTCGTTATGTACAAGCAAAAGTAGTAGAGCTAAAGAATGCTTAAATTCGTAATATCATATGTTTTGCCCTTTTCAAGTATTGGTCTTTGGCCCCAAAATTGCAGGGGTATAACACAAAGTTTGTTTTTATACCCTATCCAATATTAGTATTGAAACATTGTTTGTAACATAGAGAAATAATTTAGCTAGATATAGCTTAAAGTATGGATCGACTCAGAGTCAGAATAGCTAGCTGAGCCGATTTAGCCATATCTATCATCTGACTTACATTTTAAGCTAGAATGATAAAATTCTGCTCCCAGCAGATCAAGTGCAAATATTTTTCAAATTCGCCCACTACCACGCCCCCTTTGCAAAAAAAAATCTTGTTTGGTCAAATGGTAAGGAATTCTGAAAAAATATCCGAACAAGGAATCTCAATATCTTTATTTCGTTTATTAATGTTTTTTCCCACGCCTAATTTTTGGGGGGTTTTTTCAGTAAAATACTGTTTTCGGCAAAAAATTAAGTTAACCGAAAAAACGTTCAATGAAAAAAGTTCGATAATATTGATAGAACATTTCGTCTATAGATCGTTGATACCAACCAACGAGGAAGTTTTCCTATAACAAAAAAACTATTTTTATAGCATGTGCCATAGCTTATGACATTGGTCGCAGGGGTATATTGGTCAGTCTGTAAGTGTATGCAAAGATTATGAATTCTATACAGATGACGCATTGAGAACAAAAAACAGAAACTTTTCCTCAGTAGCTTCATGGTACGGGCGGGCGATATGCATGAAAACACATGAAAAACAAGAACAAAAACATATGGCGGGTTGTGCCAGCACGAACCGCCATAGAACCATTTTTCTTATATGGAGTGCGTCATCTGTAAAGAATTTATAATCTTTGGTGTAGGGTAATGAAATTTCGTGTAATAGCTCATTGTCAATGGATTCAGTACAGCAATAAATATTTTTGAAACCCGCGCACGGCCACGCCCACATTTTACAAAATTCGTCGATTCTGATCAATGGAGTAAGAATTTTTGATAATGTGTTCAATCAAGATATTCAGTAGTAAATAATGAGCCACTCACATTTTTAGGGTACGTTTACATTATGGAGGGAATTGGATAGGGTATTCACCGACTAGAATAGGGAATTATAGCCTTTTCATATGTTTTTACATAAGTTCCGGCGCCTAAGTGTTTCTGAGAAAATTTGTAATATGTAATATTGAAGACCTACCATTCCATAATGATACGTTTAAGGAACGTATTTATGTAAATAGATCTATTAAATGCATTCCTACTAAGCTATGAAATTTAATAAAAATTGTTCCAAGAGGTTATGACAAAATAAAATCTTTTAAAAATGTTGACAAAGAATAGCCGTAATTGTATTGTTATATTTTTTTTGGGAATTTCATTAACGTAATTATAATTACTATAATCAAATAGGTCAAAAGTTCTTCGCCTTTTTGATAAAAAAAAAACTTCGTATGCAGATATGTTTCTAAGAACCCCAGTAAGAAATTCACAAAATTTGGCTGAAATTCTATGTTCTACTTTAGAGAAATCAGTAAATATACGAATTATCCTTATAATCATTTTTAGGGAAAAACTGAGTACCTTTGTAGGATTCTTGCACACGTCCACATCATTTAAAACCTCTAAATCTAGTCAAAATCACTAGAGCCGTTTTTGATAAAATCAACATTATAGGAACTTGCAGCCAAATTTACCGTTAATTAACTGTTTTTTTTTTTAAATTTAAGTATCCAGTCATATTTAGAATGTCTATACATCGCTACATACTAATTTTGATTTAAATCAACTCGATCGGTTATAAGAAATCAACCATTTTCAAAGGCACCTGTATGTGTTTTTTTTTGTGAAAAGCTGATTATGTCATCTCATTCTCGAAACTTGAAGATGCTTAGTTTTTCGTTTTTATCAACATCGTTAGAGCAATTTTTTGGAATAGCTAGTTGCCTTTTAAAGTTTCCGTTTTATGGGAGGTATTATTAATTTTGAAGCTAGAACTCAAAACTGCTGTACAATCTTTAGGGCCACCAATAACATTTAGCCGAAATTTCAGTCGAATCGGGTGAGTAGTTTTAGCTCCAATATCAATATCGGATTCCAAATCACAGAATCCGGACGGCAGACATACATTTTTTTATATACTATTTTTTTTTGTATTCGGGGTACGTCAAAACATACGAATTTGTAAAAATCTCGACTTCGAACTTTTGCACCATCATGCTATAACCCTTCCCTATGGTACATGAACTGGGGAAGTAAAAAAAAAGGACACAACCATGTAGTTGATGTATCATTTGCTCTCAACGAATCACCATATGTGTGTAGTATACCTATCCAAAAAATGATCTTACATAATATGTCTCTAAAAAAATTTCATCTTTCTTCACCTATTTTGGCAAAAGAACGTCGTTATGTACGAATTCACGAAAATCTATAAAAGTGTGCATAATACTCTGGGACGTATGTCATCTATCTCAGCACCATCATATCTCATATCTCAGGTGCACATGATATTTTCAAATGAGAACATAGATTGGAAAAAGCACACAATTTCAGTTCACGTGCCAAAGGAGATTTTCGCGTCCCATATACACTATGGGACGCGAAAGGAAAATCTCCTCCCTATTTGGACGCATTTCCTCATACTTGGCACGATTTTCAACACGTATTAGTTGTGACATAAAATACAAACCTCGCCAAAATCTATGAGATCTCAAAGATATTATTTGTCACAGGATATACGGAAAATGAGAAAAAGTAATTCTGGAAAATAAAAGAACTTACAAAGTGTACTGCATCTTGAATTTTCCAAAAGAGATACACAGCTAGACCCACATTTATCAGTCGTTCCTTTCAAGTGACAGCGACACACAAATGAAAGCGAATCACCTCAGGATATTATTAGTTTTATCTCTACAATCTTAAAAGATAAGTGCGTCAGAGATTCAGAAGAGAAGGGCAGACAAGAGAAGAGAAGTAGTCTGCAAAATAAATTGCTCCAGGATTTTGCGTTAGTCCTTTATTTGTGGACTCTCAGAAAGAAGATGAAATGACGTGGCTTTTCTTAATGATGATGAAGGTGATGATGATGATGATGATGATGCATTTATGGACGTTTCTGTGTTTGTTCATTTACTGTCGTAGGTATGCCCTGAAAACTCCGTATATGAGGGTAGGAGGATGTCGTATTCAAGTGTCATTATAAACAAAAAACGAGCTCTCAAACAATTGTATAAGCTTTTCTGAGTGAAAAGGACTTCACTGCGGATTCTTCAAAGGTATTTTTTTTCTGCATTATATAAGAAAAGTTTTTTTTTTTAATAATGCAGTCAAGTGAAAGCTGGTTGGATACTGTACAACGAGGACAAACTCTGATCGGCGTTGCTTGGCAAAGCCCAGTCGTTGTAATTTTGACTACACATCAACTGTGCTTATTTTACCTTTCAAGTCGAAACCACCGGATACTGGTCACATTCAACCGTTTTTGACATGCTAAACTTACAAGTGCGAGTGTTGGTAACAAGACGAAAATTAGCAACACTATAAAAAGTGTACACATGGGTCCTCCAGGTGGGAGTTGTGCTTTGGGTTAACTACCCACTTTAAAAAAAAAACATTGTTACGGAGTAACTAAAAGCATCGGAAATTACTGATTTCATTGTTGTCGCCCATGCTAAACGAAAAAAAAGTACAATTGCGAAAGTATCTACACCTGGAATGTGTGAACATTAAATGAAGCCCTTAGCTGCTACAAAGCAGACATTACTGCCATCCAGGAAAAACAATGGGATGGGCTGGCAGAAAAGGGGTTGAAAAACTGTGGAAGTCCAAATTCGCCAACGTTAGACTTGTATGCGCTCAAGCTTCGATAGAGAAAAGATGATATTACTTAAGACTTTTTCTATAAGCTCCTGAACAAAACTTATTAGCGACTACCAAAAAACGAAGTTAAAATCGTGCTGGGATATTTTAACACAAAGATAGAAGAAGTATTGTCAGAAAAGACTGCATACACGACAACACGTCTGGCAATGGACTTGGGATAATTGACGTCACTGCGGAACGAAATGTTACTATGTATACCAAAAACACGGTTTCTTCCCTCGATATTCATAAGGGGACATGTCGGTCTACAGATCAACGAACGGTCAATCTCATTGCGGTAGACAATAAATTACGCATCCAGAAGTTTGAATGTCCGGATATCCACCACGCTACAATAAATCAGAAATAGTGTCAACAAATTTTATGCCGAAAGACTGGAAACGCAAGAGACCGCAGAACACGTATCCGCATCTACATGAACACCATATACCACCAACATCTACTGTCAAAGAATAGTGGCAACGGTGCCAGCTGCAAGTTTTACCAAAGTGTAAAACTTCAAAGCCGAGAATATAAGGCACGAACATAATCCTGTCAAGAAATCCTTGGTTGTTTTGAGAGAAAATTTTTCTTCGAAAAATGTTCGGTCGCCTTTCCGTTGACTGGCTATGGAGACGAAAATTAAACCAATTCAAATTCAATAAGAGCTGTACAGCGATAAACTCCATGTAGAGCGATTGATTCGATCGATTCGATCAAATTTTCACACTTCGGCAGATCTTGCAAAATAACCAAGAAGTCCAAATCGATACCCACCACCTATTTATCGATTTCAAAGCCGCATACGACAGCATTTATAGAGGGTAAGACTAAGTATATGCTGTCAACACGAAAGGACACACAACATCGACGAATTGGACAGAACGTCAACATTGACAGATATAACTTTGAGGTAGTACGGGACTTTGTCTTTTGCGATCTTCAAAAACAGGGCGCAAAACATCGAGTGTAGCTTCGGCTGTGTAGCACGTAGCGCCGTCCTGTTGAAACCAAATGTTGCCAATATACTCCTCTTCAATTTTTGTGAACAAAAATTCGTTCAACATGGCCCGATAACGATCGCCATTGACTGTAACGGCCACTCCTTGCTCATTTTCGAAGAAAAATGGCCTCTGGACCAAAATCCGCACCAAACAGTGACTCGTTTTGGGTGTATCGGCTTATCAATGTATGCGTGCGGGTTTTCTGTGCCCCAAATTCGACAATTTTGCCAAGATCCGCCAAGATCAAAATGAGCTTATTCTGAAAAGATGATTTTTTTGGCAAAATCGGCATCTTCTCTAAGTAGATCGCAGGCCCACTTAGCGAAGCGAAAACGCATTGGATGGTCAGTTGACTTCAACTCCTAAACCAATTGGACTTTGTATGGCGTCATACCAAGGTCTTTATGCAAAATTCGTCTCAATGATGTCTCCGAAATGTTCAATTATTGAGAACGACGGTGAATTGATGTTGATGGCGCTTCACGCACACTATCTGCCACAGCAGCAATATTCTCGGGTGTACGCACTGTTTTTGGCTTTTCACGCTTTGGTTTATCGATGAGGATGTCAGTTTCTTTCACTTTTTTCACAAGATAACGAACATACGGAGCTGACAGTGCTTCTCTTCTTCCAAAATCCGTACGCAATTTTCGCACACATTCTGCAACATTACCATGATTTTCAAAGTAATGTCGCAATATTTCCCATCGTTGTTCAAGCGTACACACAACCATATTCGTTCAGCGGAAGGATTAAATTAATTATCTGTCAGATCAGACATGAGCTAAGTGTTACCATTCACGAAATAAGCACTAGTTGAAAAAAAAAACGTTAGATGGCGGACCCGTTATAATCAGATAGGTGAAGTACATAATCTTTATACCCTATCCCATAGGGGTATATTAGTTTTTACATTAAGTTTGTAATATAGAGAAATAATTTCGATAGATATAGTTACCATAAAGTATATAGATCGACTCAGTACCACTAGCTGATCCGATCTAGCCATTTCTGTCTGTCCGTCCGTCCGTCTGTGTGTCACCAATAATTGTGCCTTAATTTTTGAAATAGAGCGATGAAATTTGGTATATATATTCTCTGAACGACGAAAATTTAAAACACGCCCACTTTTCAGTCAAACGTTGTTTTTGGCTAAACGGTTAAGAATTTTGAAAATTATCTGATAGGCGGTTTCTGAATTTTTGTACACTTGTTATGCTCTGTCGATAAGGGGTTGATGTACTAAATTTCAATATCCCAGCTCAAACTTTACGCGTCAAAAATCGGCAGGGCCCAATATATGTCTGTCTAAATTAGTTCTATATATTACAAACTTGCTAGAAAAACTAATTTACCCCTATGTGGTATGGAGTAAATGACACAGCCGTTAATAACCTTAATTTTGAGAGATTCGTAAAGGAAGTTCGTCGATCTCTCGAAATACTCTAAGTATCCCGCTGTGCAGGAGAATCATACTGCAACGCTGGCTTGCCACCTTTCACAAAATACCCTGCTTGGGATTTAAAAAAAAAAATCAAACTAAAAATGCAAACAATGAAAAGGGCAGGAATTAGGAGGAAGTATCCTTTTAATAAGACACAAAACAGTCCGTGGCGCTACAGTCCGGGATGAACCTGGGCCTCAACCAACATGCCTCTCCAATTAGCCCGGTCCTTAGCTAACTGCCTTTGGTTGAGGTCGGTTTCTACTTGTGCGCGCCACCTAAGGCGAGGTCTTGCTCTACTGCGTCCGACGTCTGGCTGGGAATCGAAGACTCTGCGAGCCGGAGTATTGGTGTCCATTCGTTCTACATGTCCTAGCCATCTTAGAAGTCCAATGCGGAGTCTTTTAACTAAGGGTATGTCGCTGTACAGCTCGTATAGTTCGTGGTTGCATCTTCGTCTCCATAGCCCATCAACGCAAACGGGACCGAAGATTTTTCGAAGGATTTTTCTCTCGAATCGACCAAGGATTTCTTCAACCGCTTTTGATACGGTCCATGCTTCAGCGCCGTAGAGCAGGACTGGGATGATCAGGGTCTTATATAGGATCTCCTTAGTAAATCGAGTGAGGGCTTTACTACTAAATTGCCTTCTTAGCCCGAAGAAACAGCGATTGGCAAGAGTAATTCTTCGTTTGAGTTCTGATGATATGTTGTGTTGTCAGAGTTAATATAGCGGAGCCGAGGTAGACAAAGTCCCGTACTACCTCAAAGTTATATCTGTCAATGGTGACGTTCTGTCCAATTCGTCGATGTTGTGTGTCCTTTCGTGTTGACAGCATATACTTAGTCTTACCCTCATTTACTGTTAAAACCATTTTTGCAGCTTCCTTCTCTATACTAGCAAACGTGGCTATGACATCACGTTGAGTCCTACCAACAATGTCAATATTGGTAGTTGCACCGATTTTTGGAAAATTGTGCCTCTGGTGATGGCTCGTTAGTTTTGCACAATCCTCTCAATCATCAAATTGAAGAAGTCAATTTTTTTTGGTATCGAATGTGTCGGTGAGGTCGTTTCCGACCCTGATGCAGCAGCGAGAATTCTCCATCGTCATCCTACACAAACGGACGAGGTTGGGCGGTATACCAAAACTAGACATGGCTCTGTATAGTTCGTCTCTCTAAATGCTATCGTATGCGGCTTTGAAATCGATAAAGAGGTGATGGGTATCGATTTGGACTTCTTGGGTTTTGTCCAGAATCTGCGCAAGTGTGAAAATTTGATTGGTTGTGGACTTTCCTAGCCTAAAACAACACTGATATGGGCCCATCAGGTTGTTGGTAAACAGTTTCAGGCGTTCACATATGACGGCAGATATGATCTCGTAGGCGATGTTGAGTAGACTTACGCCTCTGTAGTTGGCGCAGTTCAGAGGGTCTCCTTTTTTGTGGATCGGGCAAACGATGCTGAGGTTCCATTCTTCAGGCATGCTTTCAACCGACCAGATTTGGCTTATGAGTTGGTGGATGTTGCTTACCAAGTCATCTCCGCCAGCTTTCTAAAGCTCAGCGGGAAGGCCGTCATATCCGGCGTCTTTGCTAAGCTTGAGTTTAGATATTGCTGTCCTCACTTAACTTAGGTCGGGTGGTTTGAATTTTTCGCTGCCGTTGGCAATATTTAATGGTTCGTTCTGCCTGACAGCGGAATATTGTTCGTCATCGCACCTCTCTATATCCTCGATCGCGCGCTTTTCTTGCTCTTTTTTTTCTTCTTTCTGAAAAGCCGATATTCTTCCCTTCTTCTTTGCCTATAGAGCTCCATGGCAGCTCTCGTCTTCACCTGCAGCTTAGCCTTGTAGGCCTCGTTCTTGGCTGCAAGCATCTGTCGGCATTCCTCATCAAACCAGGGGTTTCTTGCTGGTGGCCGCGAGAAACCTAGCAAATCAGTTGCGGCTGATCTAATGGCTTGTTGCCATCGTTGCAATTGTTCTTCGACATTAGATGCTGGTGGTATGGTGTGAATCGAGGGGTTAAGGGGTACGCGTTGCGCGAATGCCTTGGGGGTCTCTTGCGATTGCAGTTTTTCGACATTAAATTTTTTCACAGTATTTCCGGTTTGTTGTGGCGTGGTGGATATCCGCATACTTACCTTGAATGCAAGAAGTTAGTGGTCCGAGTCGATGTTAGCCCGTCGGAATGTTCGGACATCCAGAATACTGGATGCGTGTCTCTTGTCTATCGCAATGTGATCAATTTGGTTGGCTGTTCATTTACCTGGAGACCGCCATGTCCCCTTATGGATATCGAGGTGAGGAAACCGTTTGCTGGCTATAGTGGCATTTCGTTTCATAGCGAAGTCAATTAGCACATTGTACTGTACGCACATTTGGACGATAAAATTGACCGAAAAAATCACGAAGTACACGATATGCATTTTGATTTGAAAGCCCTATTTCATAATAAGCCTGAATAACTTTAACGCGTTGCTCGATTGAAAATCTTTCCATGGTTCAAATTTAGTTAATCTGAAATTGAGAAATGTCAAATGAAATGCAGAAAAAACATGACGTTTAGGTGTGGTTCACATTCAACATCAGCGCTTAAAATTTAACTACCCGTTATAAAGAAATAAAGCCTAACTCGGGTGCTTCTATCCTAGCAAACTACACTGATTCCTCCATACAATCGATTTAATTTAAAATGTTCGTAGAGAATTAAAGATTCTTAAAATTCATTTTGAAGGTATCTCCAGGAATAGGACTTAAGTGAATATAAAGCGATTCCATGAATGCTGGCCATAATTTATTCTTTACTGTGCATCAGCACTTAACAAGCGCTAAAAGTGATGAATTATAGTTATCGATTTCCAATTTTAATATTTCTTTTCTTACTGCATACAATAAATCATCAGACATTTATAATCTCAATCGACGAATTTTCCCTTTCAACAGGGAAACGGAACGCAGATACAGATTGTCTGTTTAAATTGCTTCCAGAGAGGACTCCCTTGCATGAATAAAGTAAGTACTCGTATGATTCATGGGATTCGAGGAAGTGCTTTACTTGGTTGTTTTTTCTTTCGTGAATGCAGACAAGAAAAATTTAAAGGACCTTTGGGAGAATGTTCGTAAAACCCTGTATCATGATGAACAACGACTTTCGTTTGAAAATATTTTTTCCCCTTGTTGGTGAAGCATACATTTTTTTAAAATAGTGCACAATCAAGTTGAACAGAGTTTTTTTTAAATATTATGGAATTACTTTTAAATTTTTGTGGGGAAGCGCTTTTAGCTTTTAATTATCCCTTACGTAATTGGTAGGGAAAATAGTTGGTTTAGAAATGTTTATATGTAGCGAGGTTAGGATTTATAGTGAACGTAAATGTACAAAATCCTTTAAGAGGGTTCCGAATTTTGAGAACGGTTTAAGAAGACTGGTGGCTAGAGCACAATGATTTAGCAGTTTTTCCAAAAAGTTAACAGCTCCACCTTGCTCTAGTGCATAATTAATATTTTGTTCAGATGGGGCCACTTAGGACCTACAGCTCACTTGTCTGTGTTTAGCACAATTTGTTGGCACGTAACCTAATACTTCCAAGAAAGGTTTTTATATGGGACTACTCCAAGATATTTGGGTTTCTCTGAAAATTTCAGTAAAGAATAAGACTACCCAAATTAAAATATGGGAGAATTGTCTGGTGGCAATTCATAAATAAAACAAACATATAAAACATATGTATGAGACAAAAGTATAAAATGTGCGGGAGTTACGTACATATAACTCCCAACTGAGAGCACTGGGCAGCAACAGCAGACGGTCATCAACAAGCTGTACTACACAACAACAGGTCATCTTATCAGCCGCTGTTGTTATTTACAACATACAGCTTCAGCGTCGGAAACAACATAACAATGGCAACAAACGGTCACCTACAAGCTGTACCCAAAAGGTTCATCAATGTTGCTAACCGATAAATCTCTTGAAGAAAGCGGAAGAAGTGAATTGCAGTCAGTATTATGTTGAAAGTCGTCGAAGTCGTACCGATTAGAAAATAAATTATAAAGATTTAGTTTTTTGTTTTCTTTCTTTGGGCGAGTGTATATAAATAATACTAACTCGGGCATAGAAACAGGGGATAGAACCCGTACACTTCAATCGCAGATAAACATCTGAACACCAAACTGTAATAAATGCCTTGCATAATAATTGATGGTAGTATAGACTAGCCTAACCTTCAACTGGAGAGAGTGAAAGTTTCCACTTTTTATATTCTTAGGATTACTATTCTTTTGCCACTTGGCACAATACTATAAATACTACAACATATCGTCCATGTCCTTAACAAAGACAACCATTCAATTACCATAAGCGACCCACTTATAGTGAAAACAAACTTTTTCCAAGTTACTTAGTTTCCGCATCGTTACTGCATCAAGCTGAACTGGAACCGAAATCCGAGTAGCATAACCAAAACTATACCACCATTTTCGAAACGTTACTTAACTGAATTTGCATATTCGTAAGAAAATCTCAAGTGCCAGAAGCATTTCCTTTTGACGTGACTTGGAAGTTGCCCTTTCTCCGAAGTCCTAAGAACAACCTTGTTTCTGATGCGGATTTTTTTGTTCGCCTCTATTCTTCCACCAAACTTTGTCCTCAAACTATATAGATACTTCAACTAAGTAAGCACTCAGAGTTGATCTCCTTTCCCGCACTCATGGAACTAATTAGTTCTCAACGTATGGCCATATGCACCAAATCCCAAAGGATACATCGAAAATGAACAAAACAAATGAATTCTTAAGCAGATGCAAATAGGTCCAAACTAGTCTAAATACACTTCCTAAAAAAAAGTGAAAAAAAAAAAAACCAAAAAAGAATACCCAAGGACTTCCTATGACTCTCTTTCTCCACTTGGCGGTATTTACAAAATGTACAGAGCCAAACAGAGGATGGAGAAAAAAAAACTACAATCAGTTGAGGGATAGGATGTGGCTGCCACTTAAAAAGGACATTAGTTTACACGACATTTGCAAAATGAGTCAATTTCGTGTAGACAGTGTAATGCATGGGTATGTGTGGGTCCCCCAATGCACGTAATTTTGTTCCACTTAATAGGAATTGGCACGCTTCATTTTAACATTTGCCACATGAGCTAGGGGAGAAATGTTCTGCAAACTCCCCCAATACGCCATCAACGACGCCCTTCATTCACCTTAGTTCCGACATACAGAGACTGAAATTTTACGCTATGTACACAAAACTGTACTGGTTCCATAATGGTTCCATAATGATGACTACATGAACGAGATGAATATCGCTCATAAGCAATCTGAAGCCGTTTTCATTCCAGGTAATATGTAGTCTGATTATAATTGAGTAGTGTGCAGGCTTTGGCAGCGCTCTTTCAAAGTAGGCCAAGTGGCTGGCTGCTGACTAGCGGGGACAAAAAGTAAGAAATTCAATTCAAAAGTAATTTACAGGTTTCATATTTTGTTTTACATTTGCAGTGTCTGGATCCTTTGGTATGTAGATAGGCAGGTACTTACTCCTTCCTAACAAACATATACAAACAAACAAATATTTCAAAGCACTCACTACTGACGAGGATTTTTAAATATGTATTCAGTACTATTCAGCGGTGAGGATATAAAAAGGATGCCCTACTGTCTGTCAACTATTTATAGGGAGCTACTTTTTGAATAGCGAATCGAGTTTACGTGGTTGTACTAAAAAAAAGCAGCGTTCCCCATTTTAAAAAAATATTTTAAAGTGAACTAAAAAAATGTACCAATATTTTAAGTAATGAACACTAATAATCTTAAACTGTGACCCTATTTGCACTCATACAATACCTAGCTCTATAGCATGTCTTACATGGTAATTTTTTTGTGGACGTGTTTGGGGGACAAGATCTATACGACCTCCGGAAAGCAAACAATGCGGGTTTCAGCATTTCAACAGAGGCCCACTGAAAAAAATGTAACAAAATTTTATTCTTTTGCTACAAGGTGGTGCAAAAATAACCTTCCGATGTATTTTGGCTGTAATTTAAAAAAAAAAATGAAAAACTTTGATTCTTCTTGTGGATTATTTTTATTTGGTCTTTTAATTTTTTTTACATCAAGTCGAGAATATGATGTCATGTAAATGGCCGCCGCCACAGTTGATTGTCATTTGAGCCCTTTTTATGGCATTTTCCATCACTTTGGCCAAAACTTCCGGCGATAGGTCCTCACATTCTTGACGGATATTGTCTTTAAGAGCTGCAAGAGTCTGAGGCTTGTTGACATAAACCCGCGACTTCAAAAAGCCCCACAAAAAGAAGTCTGGAGCGGCCAAATCAGGCGATCTTGCTGGCCAGTGAAAATCGCCAAAACGGGAGATTATTCGCCCGGCAAATGCATCCTTCAGCATATCGGTTGTGGCACGTGCAGTGAGTGCCGTTGCACCGTCCTGTTGGAATCACAGGTTTTCCAATCCCAATTCATCAAGTTGCGGCAAAAAGAACTCGTTGATCATTGCTCTGTAGCGCTCACCATTGACAGTAACCGTTTGGCCCGCGACGTCTTCGAAGAAAAAAGGTCCGATGACTCCTCCAGCGAAAACAGCACACCATACAGTGACTTTGAGCGGGTGTAATGGCTCTTCGTGGGTTACACGCGGATTTTCAGTGCCCCAGAAGCGTAAATTTTGCTTATTTACGTACCCGCTTAGATGGAAATGGGCCTCATCACTGATTATTTTTGATGAAAAATCATCTTCCTCTTGGTGGTGATTAAGGATGGCTTGAGCGTATGTTAGACGCGATTGGCGGTCAGCAGCTAACAGATGATGCACCGTCTGGACTTTGTACGGAAACATTTTCAAATCTTGAACCAAAATTCGCTGAAAAGACCGTCGACTGATACCCATTTGCGTGGCACGTCGTCTGGTCGATGTCGACGGCGCTTCCATTACATCTTCGGCTACAGCAGCAATATTCGCTGCAGAACGGCTACTCCGGGGTTTGCCACGCCTGGCAGCATCTCGTGTTGTGCCAGTCTCTTCGAGGCGAGCGGCTAAACGTCACAGTGTTTCACCAGTAGCCGTTGGACGGCTAGGAAATCTGCGACGAAATTCACGTTGTGCCAAAGTCACCGACCGATTATTGCTCAAATAAATAGTCACCAATATTCCGCGTTCTGGAGCAGGGTAGCGTAACATTGTTTATTAACGTGTATTTCGCATGTGTTTACTACACAAATGTCAAAACAGAACTGACATTAGGGGCCAATCGCAAAATTTATAGCATTTTCTGATAGGAGGATTACTTTTGCGCCACCTTGTATTTTCAAGTGATACGCGCAAGAAAAGTTTTCAACTGATTTCAAGTGCACATATGTCCACCCTTTTCGCGCTCTCGAATGGGATTACTCAATATTATGGCAAAATAAAAAAATTGTTAAATGAAAAAAACAATTTAAACTGGCAATGATTTAATTTTTAATTTATTACTACTCGGATATATTGACGCAGGTTTAGAATGTCTATTCGTCTGTTCGTTTCAAATCTCTGTCCGAGAAGTCTAGCTGGTTTTCTCTTTTCCAGTGATACGCGCACATACTCATCTTTATTTTTATTAATCTTGAATGTGATTACTTAATATTGTAAAAATTGAGTAAAAAAGAGTAACAAAGAGTATGCGTCGTGTATAAATCGATAAACTAAGACGTTTTAATTGAGGTTACCAGACTTCAAAATCGCGTTGTAACCACATGTGATAGATGACATGGTCTGAAGTGCTTGCCGAACATTTATACGAGATTATGAAGGATGTTCCAATAGATGGATAAATTAAACAAATAAACAAAAATTAATTTTTCTTCAGTATATTTGGTTGAGTAATGGCAAAGATTATGAATTCTATACAGATGACGCACTCCATATAAGAAAAATGGTTCTATGGCGGGTCGTGCTGGCACAGCCCGCCATATGTTTTTGTTCTTGTTTTTCATGTGTTTTCATGCACAACGCCCGCCCGAACCATGAAGCTACTGAGCAAAAGTTTCTGTTTTTTGTCTGTATAGAATTCATAATCTTTGGTAATGGGTATTTTCTTGTTATTTCCAAAAAACTTGTCCAGTCTGTGGAAAAAAACACGATTGCGTGCTCTGTAATAGTTGCAAGATATTCATTTTTATACCCTTGGACCTTAAATTTTGAGCTAGAAAGATGAAATTTGGTACATGTGCTCTTTGTTGCTCTCAGCAGAACGAGTGTAAACATTTTTGAAATGCCTCCACTGCCACGCCCCCTTTTTAGAAAAACGTAGTTTTTTGGCCAAACCGTAAGGAATTTTGAAAAAGTGTATGAAAAATATATTTAAAGAATCGTATAATCTATAAGCAATAGAAAATTGTCGTTTTATGTCGAACCATAAGAGATTTTGATAAGGTATGTTGTGACAATGTCATTTTCTAATTTCATCACCACAATGTTATTAACCACGAACCCTTTTTGGGGATAATAGTTTTAAAGATAGGATGGGATGGGATGGGATAGGGTATTCAACGATAGGCACAGCGGATTGTAGCCTTCTCATATGTTGTTTCTTATATGTCATTTCCCTTTCTGATAATTTGCTTAGCACCTACGTTGGATTGGCGAATGTGTCGGCTTAAATGTACCAACATAGTTCCAAATAGAAATATTTAACATCTCACCAAATTCCTGTGTAAAGTTTCCGATATTGTCGCAAAAGATTTCTCGTTCATATCAAATTTACGACGTTTATGATGATTTAACGACATTGCATTAATAATGTTTTAGCGGTTCCCAAAAAAAATGGCTTGGCTCAATATCGTTTTCCATGTTTAAACGTCTGAATACAATAACGACTTCCGAACTTTGACATTTAATATAGACATTTGACATTTAGCTTGTTGAAGCTAAGTCTGTCATATTTACTGTCATCAACATGGACGGACATAGCATTCGTGTAGTTGAATGAATTAAATGAAAAAAAATGATTTTATCAAAATGTTCGTTGTTCGGGTAATGTTCCGCGCGCTTCCCCCATTTTACGGTCGCCATAATCGTCCTACCGGGAGGACTTTTCGCAGTGTGGTGGATAAATTTGAGTCCACTGGTTCAGTAAAAAGGTAAGATCTGCAGTAAACATCGCCGCTGTCCGTGAAAGTATGCAGAAGAATCCGAGGCAGTCAATTTCGAGTCGCTCACAAGAACTTAGCCTTTCGCACATCACAACTTTGAGAATTTAGCTTAGTGACTGGACCCTGCACCAGTACAAAATTTAACTGACCCAGAAGCTGAATGTAAACCTGACACTAATTTTCATCGATGAGGCCCATTTCTGGATGAATGGGTATATCAACAAACAAAACTGTCCTGTGTCCAATGCATCCCGAAAAAATCATTGTCGGCCCACATTTCTTTGTAAACAATGTTGGCTAGGCCATTAATGTCAACGGCAAGCGCTATTGGAAGATGATTCCCACCTTTTTTGGGCTGACTTTCAGCGAGGGCATGGTCATCTCAAGTAGGGGTGATGTGAACTGGCCACCGAGATCGTGCACAGTTTATAAAAGGGACTTATTCAGATGAGGTTAAAATAGGTGCATGATCACGTTCAGATCGACTTAGCTAGCGATTCTGATTCAATCCATCTTTTTCTATGGATACAAACTTAATGTGAAAACGAATATATTCCTATGGGAAGGTATAATAAGAGCGTTCGGAGCACGATCAAAGTGCGCTCTTGAGATCAGTATTAATGGCTTAAACACAATCACACTTAAAAACTTCGCTCAGCCGACGCAACGTTACGTCCAACTGCTTTGCGCATGGTTTTACATATTCACTTACTCATCGGTTTCAACTTCTGCTACAAAAATGGCGGAAGGGATTAAAATCTCTGCATAAAAAAAAACGTACCAAAGTTTGCAAGGTGAGGAGTAGAGTTAGACTCCTGTTTAATTAGCAATTTGTTCGTTGCGAACCCTTAAAGGTGTCTTTGTTTTAAATTTTTTTTTTTTATCCAAGGACTATCATCCAAGTGCATTTCTATGGAAATGTTTCCTCCAGTGAAAGCAGTGCGACAACGAAATTTGTTTTTGTGTTCATAAAAAGTTATTTCATCGAATATAACGGTTTTAATAACATTTTAATTTAGGCGAGGGGGGATGGCTCACTATTTTAAATGGATTTTCTTATTAACTATTGTTATCATTATCAAGTGTCAGAATATGATGTCTTCGTAGATAAAGTTGATGACACATTTGGGACTTATGGATTTATATGTACCGATGGGTGACTTCAATGCTCGACTTGGTATTGATGTAGTGACGAGGGCTAGCGTTCATCCAAGAAAAATATACAAAAAATACAATTTTTTGGCGCAACAGGCTCGTTAGTACCCAGGGCCAAACTTTCTCAGAAACTTTTATGTGTACATGTGTACTTTTTGCACAATGTTGTCCTGTTTGATGCTGACTCCGAACGGCTAAGTTGAGATAAGCTTTTCTTGATAATGATAACAATACTTATTAAAACACGTTGTGCCCCTTGTGACCACTGGTGGTACATTTGTGTCTACTTAAATGGACCGTCGTGTCCACTGGTGGTACATGTGGGTATATGGCTTCAGCCCTGTGTGTCTATCGGTGGACACGAAATGTATGCATTTTGCTTATGCCAAGCGAGTTGTCGGTCCTCTGCGGTACTAAAAAAATTGTCGGGCTTAGCAAATTAAGGATTTTTCGTATAAAATTTGTTGTGTACTAAAATTTCACTTTTATTCGACAGTATGTCTAAGAAAAAAAAAAACATTACCATTTCATTCGAAATTCACTTTTTAAACTTAAAAATAAAAAAAAACAATCAATTCACAGTATGTTTCATTTATGTGCTGCATCCAAGCATGAAATGCGCATTGGAAAATTGCATTGATCGCAGACAGTATTCACTCTTTTAGCTTTCTTTCTTGCATATTCACTTCCTTGTTCTTTTGACATATTGTTATAGCACATTGTGCATCTTTTCCGAGTCAATCTTTTCTGCCCAGGTACTTCTTGAAGGTAGTGCTTTCGCTTTGTTGTTGAAGAAGGTGGGGGAGACATTAGCGCTTGCCTCTCCTCGCAGTTTTTACGCACTAGCCCTTCAACGATCTTTTCCTTGAACTTAGTAATTGTCATTTTCGAGTTATTTATTTTATTGTATAAAATCAAGGCGTTTACAATAGTGGTTGCAGTCAAAAGGTGAAATGCTACCCTTTTATACCACTTTAGTGTACGGCGAAGATATGGTGAATAGGCAGCCATTTGGTCAGACAGATCTATGAACGCTTTTCCTTTATTATAATCAACCACCATACTAGGCTTATTTGTAATTTTTCTTCCGCTTGTAATGGACTGCATTGAGCTGTCATGTTTGGTACTTAGCATAAGAACATCCCTTTTATCCTTCCACTTCAGAACAACAATTCCAGCCTCGTTTTGCTCAGCGCAAATCTTACCTTTCTTTAGCTTAGATTTGATGACATTAGGGGGATTTTTTTTCGGTTAATTCGAAGAGTGCCTACCAAATGTGTTCGTCTCCTCAGCAATGTTTCAGCCAAGGAAACACTTGTATACCAGTTATCAGTATATAAGATCCTTCCGCAATCCAAAAGACCTTCCATCAGATTTATGACTATACAGATATGTTATCTGCCCTTTCTTTTCCGGTATAAACCTTGAATGCCCATGTATACCCGCCTTGGGCACAAAGTTTGAATAGTTTAATGCCGTATCTATGTCTTTTGTTGGGAATGTATTGACGAAAGAAAATTCGACCACGAAATGGAACATTACTCTCATCAATGCAAATTTCTTGTTCGGGAGTATAGGCTTCTTTGAATTTTAATTCCAGCATTTTTACCAGTTCCGAAATTTTTGACAAGCGATCATTTGATTCGATACTGTTATCCGCAAAGTGAAGCATACTGAGTATCATTTCGAAGCGGTTTCGGCTCACAATTTTTGACATTTTGTTTTCATAGAGTACGTTTCTTGACCAATAGTCTCTCAATTGGGGCAAACGAACAAGGCCCATCCACAAAATTAATCCGAAAAATGTTCGAATTTCTTCAGAGTTTGTGTCGGTCCATTGCGATGATTTCGGTTTTTGACGTGAAGTACTTGGAGTGTTACTTATTTTTTGTGCAGCAAACCGATTTGTTTCGTTAACAATAAGCCTAATTATTTCATCACTCACAAATAAATTATAAAAATCGACTGGATTTTTTCCAAAAAGTTGTGCGCTAACACCAGGAGCTAGTCTATCGCTCGCAAAATCCTTACTAAATTGTTGTCCTACTCCATCGACAGGTTGCCATTCGAGGTGTTGTGTACTTGATCCTGGCATACCTGAACCTCCTTCAACGTCATTTTCCAAAATGCCACCTTCAAGAAGGTCTTCATCGAGAACATCATCTTCCAGAGAACCTGAGCTACTTGAACTTTTTTCCTCCGTAAGATAATTGAGGTGATCAAAGAATTGTCAGATAATCCCACACCTTCTTCGTTTTCTGACTCACTCAAATCTGCAAGTACTCTCTCCAATTCTGCTTGACCTAGACGTCTTGCCATTTTTTCAACTGAAAATGAAACGAAATTTCTTAGACCTGTCAAAAAATAAAGTGTCCACGGGTGGCCACGCTGTTCCACGAGGGAAATTTACACCCTGGGACCACGTGGAAAAGGAACGTTAAGTACCATTGAATTAACAATTCAATGTTATTTAACTTTTTCCAAAGGCTATAGACATCCTTCTGATGAGGAAGAAATATCATACGTGCGAAGGGTATGAAGACTTTCAAGAGTTATTTTATCTCGAATAGGGAACTGAGGATATTAGGTAAACAGTCCCACGGTATAGGTAGACACTTTGTTGATTCAATCTCTAAAAGTTGAAAAATTTGCATGTGCTGATGAAATCCCGCCAAAGTGCTTAAGGCTTTAGGGATTATTTATGATTTAAGTTTTGATTAAAAATAACACGGCGTCTACCACTCCCAAACCATTCAACCGTGGATAGGAAGCGTATAACGCATATTTCGATCAGGGGAGTAGGTTGTGATACAACATAGATCTATCATCTTTCGTCTGTCCATTTGAATCATCTACTGGGTAGCTTAGTTGTCAAAGAAGACGTTTGCATGGTATGGACTTCTTTTATTGCAAAGCGATGGACATGAACAGAGAAATTGGACTAGAACTTCCCCTTATCCCAGCAACTTTTGACCTAGTATTTCCTAGTATTTTCGTGAGTTAGTCTGTGGAGCCTATTGGACTTCCTAGACCTGTAAGTACGCCGATGATAGTACTGATATAAAATATTATCAACTTAATCAATTTAGGAAAGAGTTGAACTAGCATTGGTTGAATAGATGATATTCATCAGTTAGTGCATCTACTGGTTACATTTTTGTTCACATTTAGCCTGAGTAAACATTGGCACATTCAGCCTGAGTAAACATTTACATTTACCCATACCTGTCATTTCCACTTGTGGTAGAATGTCAAGGGTGCTACCCAGTTCATACTCAGCCCCACAGCACACAGCGGAAAGAAATGACATGGTGCTATGCTTCGTCACTAAAATAAAGTCAGCATTCGTGCACTTTTTATACCCTATCCCATAGGGGTATATTAGTTTTGATACTTAGTTTGTAACATAGAGAAATAATTTTGCTACATATACCTCAAAGTATATGGATCGACTCAGAATCGCTAGCTGAGTCGATTAAGCCATGTCTGTCTGTCCGTCCGTCCGTCCGTCCGTCTGTACGTCACCGATTTTTAGGCCTTAAATTTTGAGCTAGGATAATGAAATTTGGTATATAGGATCCTCGTCTCTGCCTACAGAACAAGTGTAAAAATTTTTGAAATCCGCCTACTGCCACGCCCCCTTTTAAGAAAAACTCAGTTTTTGACCAAACCGTAAGGAATTTTAAAAAAGTTTCTGAACAACATATTTAGACAATATTAATATCTATATTTCGTCAATATAAAGTTTTTTGCCACGCCCACTTTTTGGGGGCGTTTTCAATTAAAAACTGTTTTCGGTCAAATTTTAAAATTTTCGAAAAAAATTTTGATGCAGAATCATTAACATTATTAATATGAACATTTCGTCTATATACCATTTTAACCCACGCCCACTTTTTGGGGGCGTTTTTATATAAAAACCATTTTTATACATTACCCCATAACATATGCAGCAGAAAACCATGTCTTTTGTAGAACCGTAAAAGTTTTTTATAAGCAGTCTGAAGAATTTGTTGTCACCATGTCATTTTCTTTATTTTATCCACATCGTGTTTTTAGCCATGTCCACTTATTGGGGATTTTAGTTTTACAGATAGGATGGGATAGGGTATTGAACGATCCGCACAGTGGATTGTAGCCTTCTCATATGTTTTTTATATAAAATAGATAGATCCCCGGGATTTGATTATCACTCTATTGTTGATATCACGTAGCACTTCAGTCAAGACAAGGTTTCTTTAATTGCCACGATTTCCACTTCAATGATTACAATTTGTTTGGTCCTATATTTAATTGATAGCATGATGTACTCGAGGAATTGTTGACGTCTTGGAAGAATGTAGGATTTATAGATATTGGCTAAATCCATTGAAGGGAATAACTATTTATATCATGTTTTGAAAAATCTTAGGCAACTAGCAAGACCTTTTGCAGTATCTATGTGATTTTGACTAGTAAGCACGGGATCCTTGGTTCAAATCTTGAAACAAATACCTAAGTTGTTTCACTGCCACAATTCTTGCAAAAGTCTGACAAACATCCAAAAGTATAGAAATGTCATGAGAAACTTCTTAAATTTACTTGTTCTGACGAGTCAGAGTCGAAATCACAAATGAATTAAAATCTAGGTTTGAGGCGCAGTATGAGCCGTTAATGTCATGAATTTCATTTTGTTCATGCTGGTTCTGGACCGAGCCTAGGCCAGTCATTGGATGACTCAACTTGAATTCCATTCATGGGCAAGAAAATAAATCATTCCAATTTTCGGGGTATTTCTGTGAGGAGAAGATTCTTCCAAAACAGTGGACATACCTTCAAATCACCTATAAACTTTTGACTCTACCCTTGTTTACTAGATATAGCTGGATACCGAAATTATTTGAAAATTAGGCCTGTCGACAGTAAACAAATATCTACACAAAATCTTTCCAAATTCTAAACTTTAAAAGCCTTACCCAAAAAAAAGGGATTCTTTGCGTAACTCTAAGTACAAGCCAAAACAATCTAAACAATACGGATAATCCTCGCAAGACAACCAACCCCTTGTCTGCTTCACAACCGAGTAATTCTAAAATTCATCAGTTTTCTCAAAATCCCCAAGTATATCCTTCAACAAACTTCCATTAGTTATGACATGTACTCTCAAGCTTTGACACAAAAGGAGTCTGTGTACGTTAATATTAATTACGTGTGGGCTAGAACTGATCAACCATAAAATACTCGTAAAAACATCGACCCATGTCCATGACTTGTAAAGGATTTACATAATTAATATCCTTCCATTTCATCAATTCTCAGACCATGCTGGATTGTTATTATTACCAAAGAGGACAAAAGGGATTTCATTGATTGGCAAGATACCCAGTTGGTGTGGAAATATTCATCAATTAATTACTCATTAGAGTTGAGCTGGCATTTTTTCCACTCAACGGGACCGCCAAGGATAAAAATTAATCGCTTCACAGATTAATATTCATTAGAGTTTAAATGAAAACGTCCTGTGAACACAGTTGATCGGGGGAAATCTCAAGTATCTCAATATTTTAGTAGTCAAATCCCAATGGATATACCTTTTGTACTCCTGCTGTTGGTTGTTTTGCATAAGAAAATATTGATTCATGCTACACCCACACACGCACACAATTGGTTGCGATGAGTCTTACAAGAGGATACATGTAAATCGATTTACGAAGAACAGTCTGAGCGGATGTTCATCTCAACGACCAACCGACCGACCGACGACGAACATAAACAGCAACTTTTCTCGGTGTAGGATACTAAGCCACGTGTTTCAAATCGTGTTCATCTGGTGATGACATTTGCCTGCCACTAACATCGACTACAACTCCAACAAAAGGAATCCTGAACAACACCCGTCTGTTAAGCGGTTACACTACTTTTTTTTGATGGATATTGCAAAACAACGGTAAAAAGAAATGAACTAGCAATGAATGCACAGATTGAACACTCCGACATTGTGATGAAATGAAAAATTCAACATGTTTCGTCCTGTGTAGCCCAACCACATGGATTGTGCAAGTTTTTAAATAATGTGCACAGGATATGTTATCTGTGGGGTAGTTATTGATGTGGAAACCTTTCGAGATGTTACAGGGAGTGCACTTTGCTGTGAGCTGAAACCAATTACATGCTGTTGACAGACAGTGGCGTGATATAAGTGAATTGTAATCGAGTCCTTTTGCTCTTCTCAGTCTTCAGTTCCATGTGTATGCTATGGTTAAAAAGTTATGAAAGGATGACATACATTGGGAAGTCCTTGAATAGATTTTCATGTGCAGATATCTGGTATGGTGAGATTCATTAGAATTGAGAATGAAATAGAGAACCACATTATTCAATCGAACAAATTCATATGGCAGCTGGTTTTTACCATTCAGCTGCAGGATTCGTGTTAAATACAAACGAAAGCACAACTAAATTTTGCTGGGTTAACCAACTTGGCATAACTCGTAGATTTTCAAAAACATTCACAAACAGAAAAATTGTATTTAAAAGTAATTTTGCAACATGGAGGAATGGGGTGTTGCTATGACATCATATGAAGGTATAGCTTTTTTACCTCTACCAGAACAAAATCATGATCCACAGAAGAAAAGATCCGTTGTGGTATCAGGTGGCGAGGTCGACTTTTCCTAATATTCGTTTGCCTAAGTAAACAACGTGTCCTGTAAGGACTGATGATGATACCGATGATGGAGGAGGGAAATAAAGCACTCCGAATCAAGCTTAACGAAATGGATCTTCCATATTAAGATTTCAAGAAAGAGATAGATCTGCTAAAAGAAGAAAACTAGGTTCTAAGAAATACTCACTTCAAGTAAGAATGCGACTGTACCACAACACGCTTAGCCAGTCAGGAATACCACTCCGACAAATAAGAGCTAGTACGCCAAAAGAATCAGGTCCCTAAGAAAATACCCAGCAAGAAACGAATAGCCGGATTTTTGCCGAAGTCGAGCCTCGGAATAAAGAAAACCATAAAGAACAGCATGAATGACAACATGGAGCGTGATTTGGCCCATTGCGTACTTCTTACATCGAAATGGACGGAGTTTTCGGACCGCTATTGCTTGTTCCTTTGTATTTCTAACTGATTATTATTATCACTCCCAGAATCATGAACAATGTAGGTAAATCCATTTTAAGTCATTAATTCCCCTAACGATTATCGAACAATGTCGTTTTTGAAGTCCTTTTACCTTAAGTTCCCTCAAACTACAAGATTATTGGCAGTCATTTGCATCGGAGTGTCGTAGTGTCATCTGAGTTAAACAGAAGTTTTATCAGATGCCCAAACCAAACGATTTCTCATAAGTCTTATAAAACACGTGCCAATTATCGAATAGGCTTATGGCCCTATCAAAATTCTTAGTCATTAGAGGAATATCCGAACACCAGCATGCTTCGCATTAATCTTGCATTGCGTATGTAAAATTGTTGGGTAGATAGACCGTTCTTTCTTCACGACTTTTTTTATGTTGGTGCCCCAAAAAATCACTTTCCAGTACCCCTGGGGTGAGACCTGGAAGCACCACATTAGGCAAAGCTAGTACAACTTTGCAAAAACTTAGTCTGAACCGAGCATGCAGCTACGGAATGGATATGACTCTCAAGGTTGCTGAATGCCCATCCAGTTTAAAGGCAGCAGGTAAGAAATTGGCTTTAAAGCCTAATCTATACCCTGGGCAGGAGAAGCGAAAGAAAACCGCCAACATTCTGGCTTTAAATGGTCAACCTGATTCTCAGCTTATAGCTCGCACTGCGTTAAATTTTTTTTTACCAGGAGTGGTAAACTTCTATGATTCACACCTTAGCCCAGCATTTTAGTGTCCTCCCACATAGAAAAATCGCTGAAGCGTTTTGGAAAACCTGCCCCAAGCGAAGCGGGAAGTTTGCACGAAAAGGTGTTACCTCTATGGTTGAATGTAAATTATTGAATTTGTAGAAGAAATTGGTTTTGAAAGCTGGTCCAATCCTCAACACTGGCTATGAGATGCAAGAAAACTCTCGACCCCTGCCAAAGCCTGTGATAAGAAGCCCTGGTGGGCTGCTGCGGAGCAATAGCTCACCGAAGGCTTGTAAATGTTTATTTGTGTGTGCCGAGACAGCTGGATTTCCAAATTTTGGCTTTTAAGTTTTGACCTAGCCTAAGCCCAGCAGAGGATATTCGAAAGGAACCCCTAGACTCCTCTCAAACCCTAAAAGTCTTACGAGATATTCGACTTCGAGCTCGCACCATGTTAACGCGCTGTTTTTACCGAGCACCAGCAGTTTAGTGATTAAAACCCCTCTTCAGCGAACTAAAAATTTTGAAAAATGTTGGTGCAAGCGGAAAGGGGACTTGTGCAGGGATCGCATTCTATCATTAAATGCAGTTCTATGCTGTTACAGAAGACATTGGTTTTGAAACTTAGTGCGATCCTCAACTCTGGAAATGTGATGCGGGGCAAAGTATCCCACCCGGGTCATCCTTATGTAAAGCTTCGAGTTTGCATATAATTTTATCTGTTTGAGTCAGTCTTTTGTAAGGATTCGTGCTCATATAACCATGAATAACAAAATTGTGGCGTTCATTTTGCGGTTAGTCCGATTAGCTATTAAGATCAGGTCTCTGAATGAACTCCCGAAAGCAACAACATATACTTTTTTTTCACGGTCCCAATTTATACAAAAGTTTAACAAGCATCCTGTCTTAAGAAGCATGGAACTGCAAGTCCCATATAAATTCACATACACAAATTAATGGACAAGCTAGGTTCAAACCTTTTTGACGGCCATATTTATTTATGAAAATAAAATTGTGTACGCCAAAACGGCCTAAAGCTCTAAGCCTGCACACTCTGCTATAATGACTACGATAGTAAAGCAGTAAGTCAGCTCCGCCCAGAACACCATTTTCAAAAGTCAGAGCTCGCTGAAACAAATTCCAAAAATTTCTAAATAAAAAAAACTATTAACCACAGAAATTGCAGAAATTCACAGGAGACAGCAAGATGGCAGGAATTCCTCCGAAATCACCCAGGCACCGACCCTTTTGTGCAGACCCAAGATCCAAAGATTAATGCTATATTGCAGTATCCAGGGCTAGAGAAGTTTGGTAAGAATCATAACTGGAGAAAGTTGAAACGGGCCAGATTCCTTACCGCCCTCGTAGTCGTGCAAGAATCACCGACCCAAAGAACACATAAAGGGTATATTTATCTAGTTAATATTCAAGAGACAAATAATGTGATTATTTGCTCTAAAACTATTCAGCTAACCCTCCATTCTATTCATTCAAGGATACAAATTCCCTAAACATCCCTTTCGATATGTACATAGTATAATTTTGGTAGCCCGCCCATGGGATTGGAACTCATTTCCCAAAAAAAAAACTCATATCAGTTTCGTAAAAGCACTACAAACACCAAAACTGTAAGAAACCCTCTTTATTTTGTTCAATTCAAGGATTTACATACACTCACCCAATATCAGCTATCTTTACAATCTCCAGACACACAGTCTACGTTAAGCTTGTCCTTTCCCCAGACCGATTTAAATTCAAATTAGATAGATAAACAAACTGTGCGAATACTCGTCCTACTCTATCACTTAGATAAACTTTAAAATGGAGTTGAAATTTACAGTTTTACTGCCACAGGGTCAACCAATACCTACTACCATTCGGGTGAATCTAATTCTCCCAGTTGATTGTGGATACAAAACCGGTATCCTGCTATAATCCCACTCAAATGCAATTTATTGCAAATTTTATAAGGATATTCAGAATTCTTCCTGGATTACCATTGACTCTGCTCTGTTTCCTTCTGGTGGTGGAATTAATTGAATGAAATGTCTCCTAAAACGATTTCCCTTTGAAACGAGGACCCTTCTCATAAAAATAGGATAAGCTGTGTTTGCCAAAGCGATTGGTGAATGGTAATTCATGGCCATTCGCAGCCGTTTAGAAACCATAGTCTGAAGTAAGTTCATGAATTATTAAACCTTCATGTCTTGCAAAGCAATCAATGGATGACAATAATTGATGGGATTAAACTGTCTAAGCGAAGGAGATGAATGTATTCGCATTGGTGGTGAAGAGGTGTGTATAAAATCACATCGATGTGATCCTACAGGGCCGAAAAAATGTCATCTCAACAGAAATATTAGATGATGGAATGCTTCCGTAATACCCAACACAAATGCAATTTCAAATAAAGGAATAGCCGGGAACACCATTTTGTGTTATGAAGTACCTTACAGATACTACCAAACAGCAAGGACATATTATCATTGTTGCCATTTTGAAGAAGTTTCGCGTTTCCACACGTTTTGACCGAGAAATGACTTTAATAAGATTTATTCTTCAAGGGAGAAGTCGTGTTCTTCAGAGAGAATGAAATAAATCAAAACATCAAGGATACAATTAGGGCGGGTCGATGGTAAAATGGAATAAAACAAGTCCAATGTATGCAATTGCCATAATGCATGAAATATGACAATTATCAAATTTCCATCACGGCTATGCACTTTGGCATTTTGAGGGCATCGATACATTGTGGCTTATATTCATAAACCTGCGTCTTCAGAAACCCTCACAAGAAAAGGTCGAATGGCGTCGAATCGCACAATATTGGTGGCCAATTCACATCACATCCGCAAAAGATAACCCTACCCTCAAATTTGTCATGCAGAATGTCCTTTGTGCCGTTCGCTTTGTGACGAGTAGCGCCGTTCTGCTAAAACCACATCCATATAGTTCGATTCGGCCGAAAAGAAATTGTGATGGCCTCTAAGAAGTACGAACCAATGACGGCGCCGCCGCCGGTCTAAAATCAGCCCAAACTGTTATTTTTGGGGGATGCAATGAATAGTGAAGATTGAGTGAACCTCGAGTGGGTCACTGTCATTCCATATATGGCAAACAAACAGCGTTATCTAAAAAAAAGGCCAAATTCTTCTGCACGGCGAGTAATCGACTGCCATGGATAACAGCGTTGTTCTCGACCAATCCGACGTTCCTTTGTCGAACGAGTGTCGATCGGAATTGGCCCACCAAACTATGGAGAGTCGGTTTAACCAAAAACTGGGCGCAAAGCTCCCGATGATTGCACTTCCAATTCCGATTGCTTAATCTCGCAACTTGCCTTGGTGATTGTTGAATAACAAACAAAAGATTTGCCAGACTCCGTGAAGACAACATGGCCGTTACAGACTGTTAAAATCGACCCGCCCCTATTGAAAAATCATTGAATACTTTTGAGAGAGTGATGGGACAAGAAACATACCCACATTCAGCCACACTTCGAAGTTACGCAACCTTCCAGTAAAGAAAACGCTGCAGTCGAAAAGCTTAAGAACAACAAAGTAGTCGGTTCGATGGATTAGAGGCAGAATTTTCTAAGGTGTTGCTATAGAAAAGTGCATAAACCAAACCATCAACAACGATTGGATGCAGGAAATAAATGCCTGATTACTGGCATATGTCCAATTTACAGGGACATATATCTGGGAAATATCCCATGTAAGATCCTATCCAACGTACTGTGTGAGCGGCTTATAATCCTTTGTGCTTCCACAAGAAATCCCTGAAAGAAATCCAGGAAAAGACAAAGTCGAAATCCCTCATCTTCTCAAGGTCCACTTTAAGGCCGCGTATGATAAGATCCATCGCTTTCCGAGCTAAGACGGAATTCGCGATTCCATTAAAATTGTAACAACTGTGTCGCCTAACACTGGATGGCACTCGATTCAACGATAAGTTCGGAATTAGCTCATCTGAACTCTTCCAAAAATGTACTCAAAATATGAAATCAAGCTTGACGGAAATGAGGCATTCCTCTATTTTCTCCGACCTATATTTCTGTTGTATGAGTATTTGTGTGATTTGATGGTGGATCAAGGAGTGCTTTCAGAAGCGCGAAGGCTAGTGCGCCGAAAGTCTAGATGGGGTTATCAACCTTGTAACGAGCCTTCTAATAGTTGGAAGAAATTGAGCAATTCAACCTCTACCGGAATGCGCTCCTTCTTATAAGGTTAAACTACCCCTGTTGTACCAAAAGATATCCAAAATATATTACCTCAGGCAACTAATACGAAAGGTTGTTAAGGTTTTAGCAGCGAGAGGCATGCTACTACATGTGCGTCCTAGCTCGTCGGAATGAGGCGTGTTCTTGCTGCTTTAATACTGAACTAGCGTTACGTATTTCCATGCCTCAATGTTGGGATCTGATTTTGAGTTAACAGGTTGCAAGGTACCAAAAAGTTTCTATTTATGAAATATCAACAGAAATAAAAGCCTTTTGCAACCATTCTCTTATGAACATTCTTATCTTAATTCAGGCGTTATCATTTTGAAAAGAAAAAAATTGATATATAAAGGATTGGTGTGAGATAAAAAGCATAACAAAAAGTCCTAACGGCCCTTTTCTTCTTTTTTTTTGCGTTATTATGATTTGTGAAGAAGTATCATAGATCTCCATTTTTATTTTATCCCTAATGTTCCACTTGTAGTTTATCGCGTTATGCTGATAACAATAGCTTACCCCGCAATATTAATTACAAATTCATGAACGGGCTCGTTAGTATCCAGTGTCTAGCTTTCTTCACAACAATACATGTGTGCATGTGTACTTCTTGTGCAGGACCTGCTGTGTTATTCCAAAATCCAACTGCTGGGTTGAGACATGCTTTTTCTTGACAGTTGATAGTACTCGGATAGGATAAAGAAAGAAGGCCAGTGAAAATTCATTTAGTTGGATCTAGGCTGGGAATTGAAATCAGAACTTCTGCGCGAGTTTGTGAAACGTTGGTCTAAGGAATTCTTCAACCCTTATGTCGGAATTGTTTTTCACATTTCTGAGACATATCCTTGAATATGTTATCCATGTATTTTAACCCTAAATAAATCTTCAATCACTTCAAAAATGCGATGAATAGCCGACATCCTCTTTGCACATCAGCTACTAGAAGCAAATATCGTTTGAGCCGCTCTGCTACAAATGATATCCATTAAACCCTTGGAATCTGAGGTCTCTTCGTCTCTTCCAACTTACTACCACAAAACGAACTACGGCTGTCATGAATATGCATGGCTAATGGCCATAGGTCTTTCGATTTTCATTACTTTGCTGAACTGTCCTAGATCCAATCTTTTTGTAATACGGGCGTTGTTATATTTTTGGCTTTATAAAACGCGACATCCAATTTAAAGTCGATTTCGATCTGACCTATCATATAAGGGTAGATTTGACATTAAGTTTGTAACATAGAGTAATAATTTCGATAGATATTCCTTATGGGTCGACTCAGAATCACAAGCTGATCTAGCCATGTCGGTCTATCAGTCTGTCCGTTTGTCTGTATGTCACCGATTTTTGGTCTTAAACTTTGAGCTAGAGTGTTGAAATTTGGTATATAGACTATATAGACTCTCTCTAGGACGAAGCAGAACAAGTTTAAAAAATTGTAAATTCGCCCACTGCCACGTTCCTGTTTTAGTAAAATATTATTTCTTCCAAACGGTTATGAATTTTGAAAAATTATCTGAATAGCATATTTAGAAAATATCAATATCTATATTTCTATATTTATCTATAGATCATTTTGACCCACGCCCATCATATGTAATTTAGGTTAATTTGACCTTAAGTTCAGTTTGTACTAAGCTTACATGTTTTTATGGGCCTTTTAGGATAAATAATATTCTATGCAGCAATCAAATTTTTAGCTTCTCCCTGCACAGCATTTGGCCCTAATGAGTCCGTTTTCCAACAAAAAAAATATATAGGGTTTTATGTCGGTATTTCAACATTGAATAACTTTGACATTTCTCAACCCGATTAACTTGAATAGACATGTTTTTGAAATGTCAATTCAATGCAGTCATAACAACCGTGCGCCGCACACAGAAAGAACGTGCCGAAATAGTGACCATTGAAAATAGTCCTTCAATTGTGTTAACATAAAACTGCAGATCATCAACAATATCGTGGCCAAAAAGCACCGCCTGACAACACTATTCTACGTTTGGTGTCGAATTTTGTTGACCACGGAGAAGAGGGATATCGTCGACATGCCGCTCATCAACGCTCAAGACTTTCCAATGAAGTTGTTGAAGCGGTAAGAGAGAGTGTTTCGAAAAACCCACACGTGTCGTATCGTCACCGCGGTCAACATTTTGGCGTCAATTGAGCTACATTGCGGTGCATTTTGATGGATGATTTGCATTTGTTTCCGTATAAAGTGCAATTGACTGAAAGGATGTTGCCGACAGATCGTCCCTGTAGCTTGGAATACGACCAACAAGTCGCTCGAATAGTTGACACCGAACAAGAACTATAGGACCAAGCTTTGATGACCGACCGGACCCATTTGAGAATGGAGAATTCACACGAGATCCACGAAACACAATTTGCAATACCAAACAATCTTTGGTTCATTTTTCTTAAAGTTTACATTATTTTTATTGTTCGTTATAAAAATTGATATAATAGGCTATCGCACAATTTACAAATTACAGAGAAGTGATTTACAATAGTATATCTTTCAACTGAATAATTTTAATAACTATTTTAAATAACTTATTTATAACAAAAATTAATATATTAATATTTTGAGGAAACAACGACAAAAAACCTCAAATCCAAAAAAATATAAATAATAATAAATAAATAAATAAATAAAAATAAATAAAATGATTAATATTGATGTAATATATATGTAAATTAATGTATGAATAAACAAATACCTAAATAAATAAACAAATGACTAAAATAATAAATAATAAAAAAAAGATAAATAAATTAAGTATAAATAATTCATTAAAATAAATTAATAAATCAACATAGAAATAATAAATTAACAGAAATAAAAAAATTGACATATTAATACAATATCACATAAATTAACACATAATATAAATTAACATAGGTATAACAATTAACACAATTTATTATAAAAGGAGGCTTGCTTATATAACAAAATGTCATGTCTGAAAGTCTAGATATGTTTAGTTGGGTGATCAAAGGGTTGTCAGAATTGTCGCATCTGATTGCAAAAGAATTATTCCGTAATTGTATTTTATTCGAGATCAACTCAACATTAGCTTTAAGATGAAGGCCTGACGTGGAATGGTGCCAGGGCAAGTTCAACATCATTTTTAATATTTTATTTTGGGATATTTGCAATTTTGCTAAGTGACATGCTGCACATTTACCCCAAACCTGGCATCCATATAACATAATTGCTTGGAAGATAGTTTTATATATTATTATTTTATTTTCTTTTGAAAGTAATGCTTTTCTATTAATAAATGGAAACAACATTTTGATGGCAAGATTATTTTTTTTAAGTGTTTGCGTATTATGTTCTTTAAAAAGTAATTTTTTGTCAAGATATATGCCCAGATATTTTACAGAAGACTCCCACCTTATAGGGTGCCCATTGATATCAAGCTGATTAGCCTAAATTTTCTAGTAAAAAAGATAGCTTGTATCTTTTCGGCATTGAGCTTTATTTTCCACTTATTGTAGTATTCTTGCAATATTTTGGCCGCATTTTTTTAATTAGTCTCAATATTGAGACTAAATTCATGCGACGATAATATTGCTGTATCATTCGCATATATTACAGATTCACATTCTGGAAGAGTTAGAAGATCGGAGGTATATAAATTGTAGAGGACAGGCCCAAGAACCGAGCCTTGGGGCACTCCAGCAGAAAAAATTACATAATCAGACATACCACTATTGACATGCACTTTAAAACATCGATTTTGAACGAAACTTTGGACAATTTTAGAAAGAAATGGCGGAAAATTTAAAGCTTTCTCAATATCGAGTAAAATCATACCAGTAGATCTGCCTGTTGCACGGTTTTTTTTTTTAACTATATTGCATATCCTTAGAACTTGGTGAGAGGTACCGTGATTGCGCCTAAAGCCAAATTGTACGTCAGGATATATTTTCCTTTCTTCAATAATTTTTAACATTTTTTCCTTCAAAATTTGTTCATAAATTTTACTAACAGTACTAAGTAAACTTATTGGTCTGTAGCTTTAAATTTTATCTAAAGGCTTACCTGCCTTTGGTATTGGTATTACCTTGGCAAGTTTCCACGCATCTGGAAAATATTGCATTTTTTGACATGAATTCATAATGAAGGTAAGAAATTGTATGCCTTCTTTTGGTAATTTCTTAAGATATATGTTTTTAATTTAATCGCTTAGAAACAATATGATTTTGTGCAAAGGATAGTGCCAGTGCTTTTGCCTTTTCGGTATCCGTATAAAAGGTAGTGGGACCACTTTTGAGACAAGTCTTAAAAGTTGGCGAAAACAGTGAAGTTTTTATAACGAATATTCCCTGTACGTGTGCTGTAAAAAAATTGCTCGAAATTGACTCAGATTTATTATTCGAAAAACAAAGTATACCCCAGCAAACTATTGACGAACGCAAACATTTGTGATGGAAAATGCAGCAAAAGGGCACATTTTGCTCTGGTCAATATAGACAGCCTTTAGATGTGAAAAACGGTTTTTTTTTTAAAAAAAAATTATTCAATATTCACATACCGACATAAAAGATGGCGCACACTATTTATATTTTTTTGAGATAAACATGCAAAAGGGATTAGCTTAGACTTATCCCTTCAAGTGGTCATAACATTAGGGAACACTTGTATCAACGTATTTATTCAACTATCCAGTGGTTAGATAGCCTCAAAACCAAAAGTAAATCCGAGGATAATGGAATAAAAATGTAGGTGCAAGTCACCCTAATTCGCATTTAACTGCCTACAATAACCTGATCTTAAAACTCTACATACAAGTCTCTATTATTTATTGATATCGTATTGCCAGGCGAACGATTTGCTGCAGCTCCATTCGAACTTTTTACTTCCTTAAGAATAAGGATTTCGGTCAAAAAATGCATTCTAGTCTGATTGCCGATTTGTCATACGGCAACACTGCGCAAACCCTGTCCCATAATAAAACGACGGCAATAACTCATTTCGCGTTTAATATTGGATAAAATTCCCTAAGCAGCTTTCGTCTCAAGCTACATCCTTTAGCCCCCCCCTCCCCAAATGCATTATGACAGAATGCACTTACATCTGAAAAATGTAAAAAAGCAAATATGTTTTTGCTTGGAAATAATGAGCAAGGAAATCGTATCCAATTTATGGAGTCTTGCTATCCCACAAGGAACCAATCATTTATCTTGCGGGCATCATCCTTCTGGCATGGCATGGCGGAAGTTAATCTAGAGACGGTCATATAGAGTGTATGTGTAAGTTGGGGGTTGCATGTATAAAATCTTAATATGATGCAAAAAATTGAGTTTTGTTTATCCATCTTGACCTCCGAAGGAAATACCGAATTTGTTGCAAACGAAATAGCGATAATAATAAAATAGCGTGCGTTGGGGGTTCCTGTTTTACAGGGGCACGATATTTACGACGATGGATACACATAATGTGGGTTTTATTTTGGTGATTTCTTAAGAAAATATTTTGCTATCAATTTTGGAGTTAACATTTGAAAATACATTTATATAGCGTTTCGTTTTGAAGGATCATGAGCAACTAATTTAAAAACTCACGGGATTTAAGTAATCACTTTGCGAATGGAAGATTTTATGTGTTTTTTGATTCCACCAAGGATGGTACAGTCATTATGTCGTAATAATGGAACGGTCGGATCTTTTAACTTTTCTTCAATCGCTTCGGGTTTATCGACATAAATATGATTTTTCACGTACCCCATAGAAAGTGTTCCAATGGTTAAATCATAAGATCTTGGTGGCCAGTTGACAGGACCGATTCTTAATATGATGTTTTCATCGAACGTTTTCCTCAATAACGCGATGTAACGCCATCCTGTTGAAACAACAAGTCAGATAAATCAATATCTTGAATTTTCGCCAACAAGCATTTATTGATCATTGCTCTGTAGCGATCTTCATTGACAGTAACACACGCCCCTTCCGCATTTTTAAAGAAATGGGGTCCGATGAGTTCGCCTGCCCATAAACCTCACCAAACAGTGAATTTTGGGGTTGCATTGCTAGCTGTTGGGTTGTCTCTAGCTGTTCATCGGTCCAAATACGGCAATTTTGATTATTAACATAGACTTTGATTTTATCAAAAATGAGCTACGTCGCTTAAAACAACTTTTCTAAAAAAAAATGCACCTACTGAAGCTGTTCTAAGACCTACAAACCCAAATTATACTAAAGTCAGTCGGCTTCAATTATTGAAGGAGTTGTATTTTATAGATACGTTTTTTAAACCAAGATCACGCTTCAAAATACACCACAGTGTCCATTAAAAGATGCCGAAACCATGAGAACGGCGATTAATTGATAGATTACGGTCATCGCAAATACTCTGCTATAGTCCGTACCAAATCAGTTGGCCATTCTACTGCGCAGGTCTCTTAAAATTTATTTTACAATATCTTAAATTGCTCTTAAATCCTCTCTCTGCGCATTCGACCGTTGGCAATCTATCTAGTGCAAACCAAACCAGTTGGGCATTCTACTGCGCAGGTCTCTTAAAATTTATTGTAAAATATCTTAAATTTCTCTTAAATCATCTCTCTGCGCAATCGACCGTTGCCCAACTGATTTGGTACGGAATATACTGCAGCAATATTCTCATTATTGCAGGCTGTAATATTGTGTAAAATTGGATTGATTCTGGTGATGGTTTTATGAATATTGCATACAATTGGACGATTATGATATCCAAAATGTGGTCGAAGAACTCTATAACAATTTTTAACTGAGTAATAATTGTTGAAAAAAATTTTAACAATTAGTAAGCGTTGTTCTAGCGTAAGTCTATTCATGATGAAATGGCAATGTAAACTGAATTTGAATACATAAGTCATACAGAAAAGGCAGTTGACAAATTAAAACTGTAAAAACAACGCTTTTGAATAAAATACTTCCTATTGGATAACCCTTATTAGTCCAATTTTGAACCAACAGTTTTGAACATACATCGATTAGTTCAGTCAACTTAACCTGGTCTATTGGCTGCCTTGATCTAGTGATCTGATGCCCCGAATATTTTTCTGTGGAGTTATGGTATAGGCCGGTGCTTAAGGATAGTGATGCGATTATATGAGGACACAAGCGTTCTCACTCTAGCCTCTCACTATCAACTCCTACTCTCACCTCCACGCTGGTGACTGGTGGGTGCCTAGTACCTCGACTGGAGATGGGGTATTGAACCCCTGTGGAAGGTCGTTGGTGGCAGCAAACGAGAGAGGGGGGAGGAGTGTCCCTCACCAAGGCACTCACTCTCAGGCGGCAGCGGAGGAATTCCCTAGATGGAGTCAACGGTGGAGCCTACAGCTCCAGTTTGATCGAACTGGTAGTGAAATCCCTATATGAGCTGCTTCGACATATTCGAACACCAGGTCTATAGGGATTTCCAATATTGAGCCAGGGTATTGGAAAAGAGTTGGTGGCGGAGGAGCCCTCAATGGGTCAACGGAAGCGCTCATACTACTGGGCTACTGACATCGGTATTTTTTCCGGCCCGCTGTCCTAGGGTCAAAACAAGGGCTTGGCCCTCCAGGTTGGGGGTTGTGCTTTGGGTTAACTACCCATTCACGGAAAAAAAAATATTGTTACGAAGCAACCAATAGCCTCGGAAAGGACTGATTTTATTGTTGACGACCATGCTAAACGAAAAAAGGACAACGACGTTCGTATCTGCACCTGGAATGTGAGAACATTAAACAGGAGAGGTGCAGGCGAACAACTAGCGGAAGCCCTAAACTGCTACAAAGCAGACATTACTGCCATCCAGGAAATACGATGGGATGGGCCGGGCAGAAAGAGGATGAAAAACTGTGACATCTACTATGGACCGTGTTATAGTGAGCAGAAACAGCGACTATTTGGATGCGGATTTGTTATAGGTGCCAGACTTAGGCAAGAAGCCAGCACACGGTTTCCTCACCTCGATATCCACAAGGGGACACGGCGGTCTCCAGATCAACAAACAGTCAACCAAATTGATCACATTGCAATAGACAAGAGGCACGCATCCAGTATTTTGGATGACCGAACATTCCGAGGGGCCAACATCGAATGTCGAAGAACAATGGCAACGATGCCAACAAGCCACTAGATCAGCCGCAACTGATGTGCTAGGTTTCTCGCGGCCACCAGCAAGAAACGCCTGGTTTTATGAGGAATGCCGACAGTTGCTCGCAGCCAAGAACGAGGCCTACAAGGCTAAGCTGCAGGTGAAGACGAGAGCTGCCATTGAGCTCTATAGGCAAAGAAGAAGGGAAGAACATCGGCTTTTCAGAAAGAAGAAAAAAGAGCCACTCCAGGAACGATGTTCGCGAGTTTTACCAAAGTGTAAAACGTTAAAGCCAAGGCTACAAGGCTCGAACAGAATCCTGTCGAGATGAACAAGGAAATATCGTAGTTGAGACACAGTCGATGCTGAGGATATGGAAGAACCACTTCTGCAGACTGTTAAACGGCCATGACGAACAACATTCCGCTGTCAGGCAGAACGAACCATTTAATATTGGCAACCACCCGACCTAAGTGAAGTGAGGATAGCTATATCTAAACTCAAACTTAATAAGGCCGCCGGAAATGACGGCCTTCCCGCTGAGCTTTATAAAGCTGGCGGAGATGTCTTGGTAAGCAACATCCACCAACTCATAAGCCAAATCTGGTCGGTTGAAAGTATGCCTGAAGAATGGAACCTCAGCATCGTTTGCCCGATCCCCAAAAAAGGAGACCTTCTGAACTGCGCCAACTACAGAGGCATAAGCCTACTCAACATCGCCTACAAGATCCCATCTGCCGTAATACGTGAACGCCTGAAACCGTTTACCAACAACCTGATCGGCCCTTATCGGTGTGGTTTTAGGCCAGGAAAGTCCACAATCGATCATATTTTCACACTTCGGCAGATCCTGGAAAAAACCCAAGAAGTCCAAATCGATACCCACCACCTATTTATCATTATAAAGCCGCATACGACAGCATTTATAGAGACGAACTATACAGAGCCATGTCTAGTTTTGGTATACCGCCCAAACGTCCGTCTGTGTAGGATGACGATGGAGAATTCTCGCTGCACCATCAGGGGTCGGAAACGACCTCACCGACACATTCGATACCAAAAAAGGATTTAGGCAAGGCGTTGCGCTGTCATGTGACTTCTTCAATTTGATTCTTACGAGGATTGTGCAAAACTCCCGAGCCAACACCAGAGGCATAATTTTCCAAAAATCGGTGCAACTACTAGAATACGCCGACGATATTGACATCATCGGTAGGACTCAACGTGATGTCATAGCCACGTTTGCTAGTATAGAGAAGGAAGCGGAAAAAATAGGTTCAGCAGTAAATGAGGGTAAGACAAAGTATATGCTGTCAACACGAAAGGACACACAACATCGACGAATTGGACAGAACGTCACCATTAACAGATATAACTTTGAGGTAGTACGGGACTTTGTCTACCTCGGCTCCGCTATTAACTCTGACAACAACATCTCGTCAGAAATCAAACGTAGAATTGCTCTTGCCAATCGCTGTTTCTTCGGGCTAAGAAGGCAATTTAGTAGTAAAGCCCTCACTCGAACTACTAAGGAGATCCTATATAAGACCCTGATCATCCCAGTCCTGCTCTACGGCGCTGAAGCATGGACCGTATCAAAAGCGGATGAAGAAATCCTTGGTCGATTCGAGCGGAGAATTCTTCGGAAAATCTTCGGTCCCGTTTGCGTTGACGGTGGAAGGTACCGCGTTCAATCTCAGCCAAAATCCATGAAATTTTTATTCAAAGAATAAAGAATAAAAATGAGGTCGGTTGTTACTCCTGAAAGTATATACCATCTTGAACGTTCTGCGAATTTAACGAACGCAAAAAAAAAGTGACTCCCCGAAGTTAATTCGGACACCACCCATGAAGTAAGTCTCTACTACATCCAAAATCGTTTCTATCACTCTCTTTCTTCCCCTTCTCTAACGCTCGTGTGTGGCAAAATATTAAAACCCCTTGAGTGCTCGCAAATTAAAAAAAAAAGTAAGCGATTGTGCAGGAACTTTCCAACTCCGACTTTAACTATCGACACTTGTGAGGGCCTTCTTAAAAATAATTTTTAAAAACTTGAGTGGATGCGTCAGCAAACAGAACATGAGCTTCTGGGCTGACACCAATCCTAAAGAATTGCATTACAGGCCTTTTCATTCCGCTGACTAGTGCACAATTTCCTCAGCTGGGATTGTAGGTCCATAGTTCTTGTAAAATCATCATGTAAATTCATCACGACTTGATGAATTGGATTTAGGGGTCATAATTCAAAGGTATCGATGGTTGTTTTGAGGGAATACTTCTCGGATAGCTCTATCTCAATAACTGTGATTTGGAGTGGTCGGCCCGTTCCCTAGCTTGGCCCAGGCAAATTTTTTAGATTTTTTTTTGTTTAAATGAATCTTTATGAAACGAACATGTGTAACGAAAAAGGGATCAAACGAAATGTCGGTTCTCGTCTGATCACCGAAAATAAGCAGCGTCGGACACGGTTAGTACTTTGATGGAGGACAGCTTGTTGCTGGCATCTGAAGAAGTGACAATTTAATAACATAATTTGTAAGAGAATGAGATGAATACACTTTGGTGATGGTAAACAGAGGGAGAAATAAATTGATAGTAATCAAGTTTCACTTCTTCAGATGCTGACAACACGCGGTGTTCCAAGCGGTCCAACATCTAAGTTCTAAGCACGCTCGATGTTGCTTTTTTCGGTAATCAGACAAGATCCGACATTTTGTTTGATCGCTTTTTTCGTTACACATTTTAATTTTATAAATGTGAACTCACATCCGTTTTTTTTAATACCGCGTTTATGTCAACCGTTTAAGGCACCTAAAGACCAACGTCCGTAGAGAAATTCCCAACATATTCCTATTGGATAGGAGAACTTCACCGCATATGATATCAGAATCATGATGACGGTTAGACATAACCGTTATTACCATGATGAAGTATACAGAGAAAGTACTTTAAAAACGGTCTTTATGGCTCCTAAGGTTTTTGTTTACCTGGGAATGGAATTCCGCTATTATACCACCGCCACCATGGTGCGAGGGACAAGCGGCTTATCATTTTACTAAAACTGAGCTACAGCTCTCCAAAGCACATTTTTAGGGAGCTCCTCATCTTAGCAAAAGATGACTTTTTAGGACTTTTAGATTACCATATGTAGCATTGACATCATTTTTCCACTGGTTCTTAAGCCAGAACTATAGAAAAAAATATTTTTTCTTCACTTCCTGAACCAATTGAACCATTTAAGCCGAAGTCTTTATGGAGAATTTGCATCAGGCTATAGTGGAGCTAATATTTAGTTGCTATACAGACTAGCGCACAGCACTAGTCACGGTTGCTATAAAAAAACTGTTTTCAGAATCCTCCCTCGTTTAAAAAAACACCACCCACTTAGAAAGATACAATCTCAATATTTAGTTTCTGGTAAACCCATTCAAGCAACGTTCTCTTTTATATTCCAAAATCCAGCGGTAAAATTTCTCTGAATGCTCGCAAACTTGGCAATAACTTCGAGATATGCAAGTATAAATAAAAAAAAGTGTTGTCAGCTTAGCACAGTACTGACGAAGGTATTCATCCGAATTTCAACAGCCTCCAAAACATGCTAAAGGTTTTTTTTCTGTGAACAAAATGAGTGCGTGACTCGTTAGCCATGTCCAGAAATATGTGTATATATACTTGGTTTGTAATCTACCAGGAAGCACATGGTACAAAAAAGACCTTTAAGCTTATTTTGTTTACTCTCACAAGCGCAGTGGGAATTCCTTTTAGACTTCTCCCCAGCATAACACAAACAATATTTAAACGCGCCGAATATTCACCCCTTTTTTACATCGTACCATCCATACTATCCTTTCTTAATCCTGAAACAACGAACAGTTCATGTGATCAACGCGGCTGTTGTGCTAGCATTTTGCATTACAACGCATACACCATGTTCGGGTTTCGAATCCCTGGCGAAACATTTTAAGCAAAATGGGAAATTACCGCACATACATCACATTTTGGTGACAATGTATATGAAATCCACACACAGATATACAAAAGTATACGTATGCCAAGTCCTCGGCGCCATGAGCTGACGAGCGCTGCAATGTTGACAATCAACGAGGACTTACATTTTCACTTTCACTTCTCCCGTCACTTGTTCCAACGGGCACCACTTACATTTGCATGAGCAAATGTATGTACATGAATATATATATTCTATATAGGATCCTTCAACATGCTTATTTTCATCTTATGAATATTTTCAGAACCGCGCTCGATAAAGATCAACATCGACAACTACGACGAGGAAGCCACCACAGCTACTACAATGAAAGCCTGGCTCAAGATCTCCTTGCTACTATGTACCTTCGGGTTTCTTCGAGAGATGCGACCGTCGGATTCATTCGCAACGGAGTTTTTGTCGGGCGAATGGCACAATGCCACATCCGAACAGGTCAACAAAGAACTCTATCCACTGGGAATTTATTTGAATCTTGGATGGCTGGTCATAGTGCTGCTGGTCACAGATATCCTTAGGTGAGGACATTCTTTTTTCAAATTTCCTCATAACTGTACATGCTCTGTACTTCTTTGTCCGATTTCGTTCTCATTCGCTGTACAGATACAAACCGATAATCATCGCTTCAGCTTGTGCCGGCATAATTCTATGGTGTATCCTTTTGTGGACGGAATCCCTGTGGGAATTGCAGGTAAGTAAGGACATATCATGAAGCAATCGGCTTTTTTTAGAATGGGAATTATATATACGTGTATTGTTCGTTGATTGGCGCTCCATGGTTTTGTGCGGAACTCACCCTTTGTTAAAGTTTGTCGCAGGGATGGGGATATGGGTGGTCCGATATATTCTTAATACATGCAAATCTCCTTTGCGGGTCAGTTTTTTTCCAGGAAAGTGGTTAGCATCGAGGACTTTGTAATATTCTATCGTATAGCAAGAGGAATTTCCTCCACCCAGGAGGAAATTGATTTCGGTCAGAGGAAAAAATCCTTCTAGGATAGGAGAGCACGTAGAGTGATTCTCATACCGGATCGCACACAGACATTAATCAATACAAGTGTGCATGTTGGGTGGCACTTTCGAATGTCCTTGAATGTCATTTGTTACATTCGTCGAGAGAATAAGAAATCGGCGATTCGTTGATAGGGGTCTTTCTTTAAATCGCTTAAGCAATTCAATAGAAGAGTTTTTGTATGATCATTGCCAGGAGATACGTGAAGATAAATGGACAGATAATCTCCATTTTGTCGATTATAGTCTGATGGTTAGAGTGAAAAATATACATGGTCCAAGAATATTCATTTTAAAGACATTGAAGACCAGAGTCAGTAAGCATGTGCAAGCACCATTTAATTATTCGGTTTCAGTCTTTTAGGTCCGTCACACGTTAGAGAAATATTAACATTTATTTGGTAAAAAGAAAAAAGGTTGTATCTCATCAAAAATCCCATCGCTTGACTACAAAGATAAAATTATTGCGCGCTTCCACGAAAAACTAATTACGTTAGCTTTCCTATTAGCAGCTACTTCTAAGTAAGCAGATAGCTATTCTTCAGCATTTTCCCTGAAAATCGATTAAATATTGTTGGGGAAGATATTATTCTAAATCCGATTTAAATATAACGTAAAACCTACCCTTAAAAATATCGATCCACACTTTAGTTAGCTTAGTAATCCCCATTCTAAATATTCATAAACAGAATTAGAGCACTCCTTCGCAGACCACTGCATCCAATTCACTTTAGACGACACTCCTCAGGCCCTAAATATTGAAGGCAAAGGCTCCGTGGTGGAACTCCGACCTCGGCACTATTAGGAAAAGATGTAACTATTCAACAAAGCTAGAGCTCCAAAGAGACACAATACTGGGACCAATATAAGTCGTCTATGAAAACTTACGAAATCCTGTTGAGGTAGGAAAAGAAAATTCTCCTCCGTATGAAATCCCTTATCCCTCACCTTGTAAAGTGTATCAAGCCTAAGGCAAACGGGTGATATGACTCGAGCTGCAAAGACGCTGTTAGGTTGAAAGAGTTACATTTTCGTTTATATGAGGCCAATTCTAATGAGGAAAACAGATTAAGGTTCAAACGAGCCAGAAACGACTTAATGCCCACATTAATCAAATTGTACATCAGACCAACTGCATACGTCCCGAAAATCTAAGGTCATGGAAACGCTGAAAAAACGTCAGCTTATGAAATATCTTGAATATCGAAAACCTTTCAATTACCCAGAAAAGGGGTTTTCGTATTAACTGGTCCACTGGTGATTTTATATCATATCTCACAATAAAGTGAAACCAATTAATCCACCTTGATGGCGAAAACAAGATCGATGCACTTGATGTTTCAAAGGTATTTCATGGGGTTTGGCATAAATGTGTGATTTTGGAATCGATGAAACTCTTCTTCTATGGACGGTTTCAAGTTTGCAACTTATCAAATAAATGCTAGTGTTCCCGAAGGCTCCGTTTTGTCAGCAACACTCTTTTTATTTTATTAATAAACTCTTGTCTGCAACTTATAATCTAATCCAATCCTTTTCTGATGACAGTACTCTCAGCTTTTTATATTCTTACTCGAATCTACGCCCTTCACCTTTAGATGAGAAAAAAAACGAAAAAAAAAATTGTGAAGTTCATTAAACTCCGACTTCGATTGCATACTTAAATTGGGTAAATCTTCTAGAGTGGAATTTAATGCTTCCAAAACGAATGCTGTCTTCTGTCATCTGAGCGATACCTTTCATCGTCAAAACTGAAAAACTTCCCATCCTCGGTATGTGAGTTTGTAACGGTCATCGTTGGAATGTCCATATATTCCAAATCGCTAAGAATGTATCGAAATTTTTCGGTTTTCCCAATCTTTGAAAGAAATATTTCACTCCTTCTGATCTCGCCTTAATATATAAAGCGAATATATGTCCCAAACTTGAGTTCAACGCCCATATTTGGTCAGATGCAGCGAACTCTATAGTCTCGCTTGAACATCGTAGGAATATCTTCTGCCTAACACTCTTTTACCGCTTTTATAACAGGAAATGCTCAATCGAAATAGGCAGTTGCATTCCGCCTCTTTAAACATTCAACCGTAATACTCGCTATGCCATGAATGCTAATAAATTTAACCGCAAGCCTATCTTCGTACGTAAAATTTTATTCTTTAGAGGAAAAACACGAACGTGGAATGATTCACCGAACCTCTGTTTGTTCGGGCTAAGAAGGCAAATTAGTAGTAGAAACCGACCTCAACCAACTGGAAGTGCGTAACTGGAGGCAGTTAGCTTAGGACCGGGCTAATTGGCCAACCATGTTGGTTGAGTCCCAGGTTGAATCTGGACTGTAGCGCCACTTAAGTAAGTTGTAAAGCACTGCCGCCACGAAATGACTAACTGACTTTGTGGTAACATGTGACTTCGAATACACAAAGCAAACAGGCGTTCTCCACATGGTCGAATCGATAACCAAATCGACCATATTCTCATAGATCCGTGGAACGGACCATTCTGACAATTTTTCACGTTGCAGCCAAATTAAGAGACTGCTCAACGAGAAGTAGCTACAAATTGTGCAGAAAAAGGGACTTCACTTTGGTCGCCCTAGTGAGCCGAAGATTTCCTGAGCCTACAAGAGATTCCTCCATGAGCCCCACCCTTCACAAGTATCTAAACCTGACGAAGAAATCCTTATCGTTTTCTTCTAACAATTTTTGGGAAAAGCTTCGGTCCCGTTTTGCATTGACAGGCCATGAAAACGTAGATTAAACTAAGAAATTTATGCGTTGTACACTGACTATTAGAAAAAAAATATTTCCAAGCAGGAACGGATGCTCTACGAAATGTGAAAATTTAGTCACAGACGCGCAAGAATTGTAGATGCATTGGACGTACTGTGTGAACTTCTTAAACCTTTCTGTAACATCTTATCGGCACGCACAAGTGTGTCTTCCGGCCCGGAAGATCGACGCCAACGTTAGACCAGATTCTCACTCTGACGCCAATCCACCAATTTCAAGTTAAGACACATAGCTTTTCATTGACTTTAACTTCTTATTTGATAGCATCCAACGCCTAAAGCTCCATAGAGCGATGATGGAATTAGGGATTCCATCAAATTTAGCAATCTGGTGCTAGAACAGATAGTGCGTAGGGCAGTTGTAAGTTGGAAGGCAGAATGCTAAGACAAAATCGACATTATTGGTTCCTTCTATCATCCCCTTGTAGAGGCATTTATGCATTTAGGCTTTATGTCTGACGAACAGGAGAAACGCGTTTGCCTTTAAATGTACGAGGACAAGGCAAAGGATATGCTTTCAGTAATCAGAGTACTAACGGTCACTGTTGACAGCAGCAATGTTCAAAAGTTTATCTACCTCGGAGTCAAAATCAAGCCCACGAATGACACCTTAGTGGAGATATCATGAAGACTGCCGATGCTACTTCGATTTAGCGCAGCAAATGGGGTCAAAACTCTTAACTCGAATCCGATTCCTATATGTTTCCTCTAACGGATTCTATCTTACCAGTTTTACTTTACAGTCCCGAGTGCTGGAGAATAAGCACGAAAGCGGAGCAGACATAAGGCAATTTTGAACGAACAGGAGGGCAGGAAGGCGAATGACAGTAGAGTTAAAAAATTGAACTTTGTAAGCTCTATACCAAGCTGTGGATGTAGTTCAATAGGTAAAAATAAGTCACACCAAGTGAATGAAAATGAATGCTCCAGCCAAAGGAATCCTCGAATCCTTGACTTCAGGTGTGAGACAACAAGGAAGACCGAACCTGCGATTCAACGATCAAGCAATCGAGGATGTTAGGTCACTTAGACTGTATGACTAATAACAAAGTGACAGGATTGAAGAGGATAAAATGCTGCCTTCCTAGGCATAGACCCTTAACAGATAGGGAGTCCTTTAAGTATAAGACGAAATCTACGTGGAATCACAAATATCCTTGGGCTCATTATTTACTAACCCAACATCTACAGAAATAAGGTCGTAGGAGATGACCAAATGGAAGCACGAGTATATTAGGGATTGTCCTGCAAAAGACTCTACCAAATCTATAAATCTTAGTGCTCTAAAAATGAGTAACTGCGTTCCATTTTTCACAGCACCAAGTTCGTGTAAATAAAGATTGCACACATCGCTCAAATACTTAGCGCCTTGCAAGCCCACATTTCCATCTCTTCATTATTTACACCCGATTGCCTAAACATGACACTTCTCTCAAACCACATTATCTCTAATTTCTCATATAATCACACTTCATTAACAAGTAGGAAGTTTGTATCTCACACCATGAAGAAGACCTGGCAACAGAAAAAAAAACCTTAAATGACAAATTTTCTGTAATTAGACGCCCAACCTCCTCCCAGAAGAATTTATGTCCCTCATCAAGTATGCACAACGTCCAACGAAAAAAAAAGATCCTTCAACACCATCACCAGAAAAATTCCTTTAAACGAATGAAACAAAAAAATGTAAAACTAACCACCACTCTTGCTATCCATTTTACGCCCAGACTCTACTGAGGCGAAGAAAAAAAAAGGACGAGCACTAAACCCAGATTCCATTGCATTTGCTGACTCAATTAGCATTCAGTTGCGAAACTGCTTTTGAACAAAAAATTGTGGTGTCGTCCCACTTCAAAATGTAAAATTGTTTCACAAAATTTCATATTCCGGAAATGCGAATGTGTTTCATTCTGAAAATGACGATAATAACATCTGTACCAGGATATTTCTCAAATTGCATTGTTCGCATTCCGCGAGGCCACTTTTTTTTTCTCCCCCCTTTGTCAGATGACTCTATCCAATTGTGGATGTTTTATTCTCCTCGGGAAGTGTACATCCTTTCACACATACGTGCCTAAAAGTTGTTGGTTTTTATCAATTCGGATTGCCCTATTGTTTGGGTTAATATTTTATTGCACGCATATCCAAAGGACATTCATCAAAAACCTGAAGGACCTGTGAACATTTCAATTTCAATTTGCTAGCCACCTTATTCAAATTATATTATTCAAATGTAATATCCTTAAGCTTTATTCAAATATTCCATTACGTCTTGAGTTAATTGCGTTCTTTCATGTTAATAACGTTACGTTGACGTCCACCATTTTATATATATATTATGTTTTAATTTTTTATACATTTAGATTGGACAAGTGTTTTATGGATTTTACATGGCCAGTGAGGTGGCCTACTATACATACATTTATGCCAAAGTCGACAAGGATAGGTACCAGCGAGTAACGGGACATGTTCGTGCCGCAATGTTGATTGGCAAATTCCTGGCTGGGTGCGTTGCACAGATTTTTTTGTCTACAGACGTGATGAACTACAGGGACTTGAATTTTATTTCATTAGCAAGTAAGTATTGGTGAAATGTGACTTAATGTCGTAGTAGCATGCACATTAATTGGACACGATTGTGTAAGGTTATTACTGACTATAATAGCCCTAGGAATATTTAGATGTGATTACCTTACCGGTTATAGTTAAATTATTCCAATTGGGTTGTAGCTTTGTTGGTAATTTCCATTGGTGACGGAATAGATTTACGTTGGTATCTAGGAAAGATGGAGAAACATATATTAAGGGAGAAATAAATTGAAGGAAATAATTTCTTTGTAAAAAAATACAAATCCGCTATTAGTTATTTTTAGCTAAAATTTTATTTAAGCAAAATTATGGGGGTCTCAATCCCTGTGTAAACTCTTGGCGGTAGCAGACGAAAGCGGTGGAACACGTGTACTCACACTTATGCACATATTCCACTGCAGGCGGCAGCGAAAGAACTTCCAAGATGCAGTCAATAATAGTCCCAGTAATGATGGACAAAGTGAATAAACTATTTAAAGCTGCTTCGACATATTCGGACAACAGGTCATTTAGGAATTTCAACAGTAAGTCAGACCCCTTAAACAGATATGATGGCGGATGAGCAGAAAGACCAACGACAGCGCCGTAGTAGATACTTTTGGCCGCGTGTGCTTAGGGTATCTAATAAATTGGAACTGGCCCATAAGGACTGGGGGTTTTGTCGTCGTCATGCCACGTAACATACAAAAAGAACTATTTAGGTATGTGGGACTTTCAAAAGAATCGGATACGGATCCCTGTACATGCCGGGTGCTACTTAAGCACTGTTAAGAATCTGTCCTTTCACCGTACAGGGGAGCGATCTAGGAAATACGTTGAACACAACAGAAAAGCATGAGACAAATATTACAGCTGCCACCCAAGGCACATATTTGAACACCAGGTCAATAGGGATTTCCAATACTGAGATAGGGCATTGGAAAAGAGTTGGTGGCGGAGGAGCCCTCAACGGCAGCGCTCATACCCAGTGTTGCCACAATGTTACAAGTGTAACAAAAGTGTTACACTTTATTGTTTTTGTATAATTTTGTTACGATGTTACTTTTTCTCCGGTTTTGTTACACTTTTTTCCATTAAAATTTTATATGTTTTGCTTTTTAAAAAGTATGGAAAAAAGTTTAACTGGCAGCACTTTTTTCTTTCGGACAAATTTCCAGCGTCATCTGTGAATGAACTTGTTTGTTTGCACAAATCACAAGCATAGCAAAACGTCAAACTGTGAGTGGGAAATGGTACTGAAAACGAGAAACACAAACAACAAGCAAGCAAAATTTAAAATAGCTAACTCGGATTTGTTGTTTATGCGGTGTGTCTGCCATTCTTTACACTTGTGCGCTTCAAGTGCATGTAAAAAACTACCGACAGAAATTGAAAAGCTGGCTCGTGATATTTATAATTTCTTTGCACATAGCCCGAAAAGAATATTCGAATTTAAAGAATTTCAAGATTATGTGGGAATTAAAAATCACAAAATTTTGAGAATATCCGGTACTCGGTGGCTGTCACTAAAGCAAGTGGTTGACAGAATTTTAAGTCAATGGTCAGCTCTTCAGTTATTTTTTATATCTTCAGTTGCAGAAGATAGTTTAAATGCATCAAAAGAAATAGCAGAAAAAATTGGAAATCCAAGCTATAAAATATACTTTTATTTCCTTTCCCATATACTTGATATTATAACAACTATGAACGTAGATTTTCAATCAGAATGTTTCCGCCTTCATAAAATATATGGCACATTTGAAGAAAATTTCAAATTAATTCTTTCTTTTTTTATAAAAATGGACATTATTGTTAGTTATACGAATATATTTGAAATCGACGTTCATGAAAATTTAAATTATTTAATGTTAAATGAGATTTATATTGGGGCTAATGCAGAATCTTTCATGAAAGATGTTGTTTTGTCCATAGATGAAGAAAGAAATATAAAAACAAATATGAAGTTATTTTATATAGAACTGTGTTCTCAGATTAAAAAAAGGTACGATTTTAATAATGACAAATTGAAAAATATATCGCTGATAGATCCTGAAAAAATTGTAACTGAACATAATTGTATCTTGCCATTATTAAATAATTTTAAAAATTTGTACCATCCCGAAAATAAAGAAAAAATATGCCTTGAGTTCAGAAAGTTACAGTTACAACAAAACTTAAAACATATTAATGATATTGAAAAATTTTGGGGATTTGTAAAAACTTTACGAAATCCACAACAAGATAAATTGTTTGAAAATGTTGTGCAATTTGCCCACAAAATTTTAAGTTTACCTCACAGTTCCGCTGCAGCAGAACGAGTTTTTTTCTGAACTTCAATTAATTAAAAATAATAAGACCAACAGATATGATTTAAAAACTATTGAAGCAATAATGTTTGCAAAGCAAATCAAAGACTTGTACGTGTAATACTTATCAGAATAGGTAATTTTAATTATTATTAATGTTTTTTTTAGTTTTATATTGTCTATGAAATGTGATAAAGAGTTCCTAAATACTAATAAAGATTTTTTTGAGTTGGAAAAAGAATTTTTTTTTATTATTCATTTTTTTTGTCAGTTTGTTACATTTTTTTTTCATTTGTTACACTTTTTGGAAAAAATTGTTACACTTTTGAAAAAGTCTGCGGCAACATTGCTCATACCCCAAAAATTGGCTACTGACATCGGTATTTTTTCCGGCCCGCTGTCCTAGGGTCAAGACAAGGGTCTGGCCCTCCAGGTTGGGGGTTGTGCTTTGGGTTAACTACCCATCGGAAGAAAAAAATATTGTTACGAAGCAACCAATAGCCTCGGAAAGGACTGATATTATTGTTGACGACCATGCTAAACGAAAAAAGGACAACGACGTTCGTATCTGCACCTGGAATGTGAGAACATTAAACAGGAGAGGTGCAGGCGAACAATTAGCGGAAGCCCTAAACTGCAACAAAGCAGACATTACTGCCATCCAGGAAATACGATGGGATGGGCCGGGCAAAAGGAGGATGAAAAACTGTGACATCTACTATGGACCGTGAGCAGAAACAGCGACTATTTGGATGCGGATTTTTTATAAGCGCCAGACTTAGGCAAGAAATCTTATGTTTTCAAGACATTAGCGAATGCATTGTAACAATTCGCATCAAGGCCAAATTCGCCAACATAAGCCTTAAGCCGTAAGCTCATGCTCCGACGGAGGAAAACGATTATATAACTAAGGATTGCTTCTACGAGCTCCTCGACAAAACCTATGAGCGACTACCAAAGTACGATGTTAAAATCGTGCTGGGAGATTTTAACGCAAAGGTAGGAAGAGAAGACATCTTTAGCAGTACTATCGGAAAATATAGCCTACACGACAACACGTCTGGTAACGGACTTAGGCTAACTGACTTCGCGACGGAACGAAATGCCACTATAACCAGTACACGGTTTCCTCACCACGATATCCACAAGGGGACATGGCGGTCTCCAGATCAACGAACAGTCAACCAAATTGATCACATTGCGATAGACAAGAGGCACGCATCCAGTATTTTGGATGTCCGAACATTCCGAGGGGCTAACATCGACTCGGACCACTACCTTGTTGTAGCCAAGTAAGGATGCAGATATCCACCACGCCACAACAAACTAGAAATACTGTGAAAAAATTTAATGTCGAAAGACTACAATCGCCAGAGACCGCCAAGAAATTTGCGCAACGCGTATCCCTTAACCTCTCGACTCGCAACATACCACCAGCATCTAATGTCGAAGAACAATGGCAACGATGCCAACAAGCCATTAGATCAGCCGCAACTGATGTGCTAGGTTTCTCGCGGCCACCAGCAAGAAACCCCTGGTTTGATGAGGAATGCCGACCGATGCTCGCAGCCAAGAACGAGGCCTACAAGGCTAAGCTGCAGGTGAAGACGAGAGCTGCCATTGAGCACTATAGGCAAAGAAGAAGGGAAGAACATCGGCTTTTCAGAAAGAAGAAAAAAGAGCAAGAAAAGCGCGCGATCGAGGATATAGAGAGGTGCCACTCCAGGAACGATGTTCGCAAGTTTTACCAAAGTGTAAAACGTCAAAGCCAAGGCTTCAAGGCTCGAACAGAATCCTGTCGAGATGAACAAGGAAATATCGTAGTTGATACACAGTCGATGCTGAGGATATGGAAGAACCACTTCTGCAGACTGTTAAACGGCGATGACGAACAACATTCCGCTGTCAGGCAGAACGATCCATTAAATATTGCCAACGACAGCCAAAACTGCCAACCACCCGACCTAAGTGAAGTGAGGAAAGCTATATCTAAACTCAAGCTTAATAAGGCCGCCGGAAATGACGGCATTCCCACTGGGCTTTATAAAACTGGCGGAGATGACATGGTAAGCAACATCCTTACTTACTTACTTATGTGGCGCTACAGTCCGGAATGAACCTGGCCCTCAACCAACATGCCTCTCCAATTAGCCCGGTCCTTAGCTAACTGCCTCCAGTTGCGCACTCCAAGTTGGCTAAGGTCGGTTTCCACTTGTGCGCGCCACTTAAGGCGAGGTCTTCCTCTACTGCGTCCGACGTCTGGCTGGGAATCGAAGACTCTGCGAGCCGGAGTATTGGTGTCCATTCGTTCTACATGTCCTAGCCATCTTAAACGTCCAATGCGGAGTTTTTTGACCAGCGGCATGTCGCTGTACAGCTCGTATAGTTCTTGGTTGAATCTTCGTCTCCAACGCAAACGGGACCGAAGATTTTTCGAAGAATTTTCCTCTCGAATCTACCAAGGATTTCTTCATCCGCTTTTGATACGGTCCATGCTTCAGCGCCGTAGAGCAGGACTGGGATGATCAGGGTCTTATATAGGATCTCCTTAGTAGTTCGAGTGAGGGCTTTACTACTAAATTGCCTTCTTAGCCCGAAGAAACAGCGGTTGGCAAGAGTAATTCTTCGTTTAATTTCTGACGAGATGTTGTTGTCAGAGTTTATAGCGGAGCCAGGGTAGACAAAGTCCCGTACTACCTCAAAGTTAGATCTGTCAATGGCGACGTTCTGTCCAATTCACATCGTCACGTCTTCGGTCCCGTTTGCATTGACGGGCTATGGAGACGAAGATTCAACCACGAACTATACGAGCTGTACAGCGACATACCCCTAGTCAAAAAAAACTCCGCATTGGACGTTTAAGATGGCTAGGACATGTAGAAAGAATGGACACCAATACTCCGGCTCGCAGAGTCTCCGATTCCTCGCCAGACGTCGGACGCAGTAGAGGAAGACCTCGCCTTAAGTAGCGCCTTAAGGACCGGGCTAATTGGAGAGGCATGTTGGTTGAGGCCCAGGTTCATCCCGGACTGTAGCGCCACTTAAGTAAGTAAGTAAGTGCAATCAGCCAGGAATTAGTCCATTCGTTAACCTCGTTAAGAGCGTTTTGTAATTTGATATTTGTTTCCCATATTGTTGTGCCAACTGCAGTATCGTCAACAAACGTTGCAACTATTGTATCGTTTGTTTGTGGGACATCACGAGAGAATAGGAGGTACAGGATTGGTCTCTGTATTTCCCGTTTAAGCTTGGCAATACTTGCATATCTTACTATCGGTTATTATTATCGGTTGTAGTCTCAAATATATTAATGTTTTCATTTCGCGATGGACCATCAAATGGCTTAAATGTTTCCTCAAGATGTGCGGCAAAAACGTCAGCTTCTTCCTTTTCGCTTTTTGGCAAAAAGTCTTGAGTTACACTAATTGGCGGCACAGCGTTTTATGGCGGTTTTATGGCTCTAATTGCTTTCCTGAGCGAATAATTCGATTCCTTTCCAGCGGTTAGGCTTTGCAGATAAGTTTCTACTGCATGTTTTTAACTTTCTCTTACAAAGAGAAAGATATTGTTTTCGTGAAAATTTTCGACCTCGAGATTTTGATTGATTCTAACATTACGATGATAGCGGAGCCTAAAAAAGTGGTTTTTAGAATTCCGTCCGTCGGTCCGTCGGTCCGTCTGTCCGTAATGGTCTCCCCAGCCTAAACGGCTTGACCGATTTTCTTCAAACTTCGTATCCAAGTTTGTTTTGGTCATAATTCTAGGCCATTTTTTTGTTTGCTTTTAGCCATGTTAATAACGGTACCTGCCATATAAAAATTACACATAACCTCAATTTTCTCGAAAACGGCTCTAACGATTTTGATTAAACTTTATATATACTATAAGTATATTAGTTCCAACAAAACTGCATACCCAGTTTTTTCGAGAAAATCCATATAACGGATTTTGCCATTTAGGCCTTATAAAGAAAATTATTAATTTCTCGCAAACCACTAAGTCAAATTGAATGAAATTTAATATATATACTACCATTACAGCTTGAAACAAATCCACATAATTAGTTTTGGCCCAACTATCACTAAACGGAATTTTCAGTTTTGGCCGATAACGGAAAATCATTATTATTCACATTGACATCGATTCCTTCAAAATTCGGAGTAAACGTTCGTATAAATACATTTCGACATTATTTATATCATTTTAGCATCAATAATCAAAATGCTTATGATTTGATCTAACGCCCAACTTGCTGTGAAAGAGAAAGTTGCGTACGACCCAATCGTGCACCCACCACTCGTTTTTTTAAATTTTTAATCGAGTTTAATAGCAAGTTACTCAACCGATTTAAATATGCCTTATCTTGGGAAGCACGTGATTGTTGCCATCTCTTACTTGCTTTTCTTTTTCGTCTAACCAAATCTTTTATCTCCCTTGGGTACTTGATATTACTATAGCTCACTGTTTTGCTTTGTTGAGGAGAATTATTCCATGCTACTTTTTGAACGGTATCGACTTCGAGTTCCAATGGGGATCTAAGTGATACACCGAGTCGAATACTAGAATATGATTAGCGAGCGCTAGTCCTATTTGGGTAGCCTAACCATAAGAATAAATAAAATATACTAGGATTTCAGCAACTGCATTGTGGTCTTCATAAGGTGTTTGCAGTGGCTTACCGATTACTGCATTGGTTTACTTGGGGTTTTAAGGTTGAACTTACAAAGTCGACATCTGTAGTTGTTTTTTTTTTTTGGCCTAGCTTTTGCGTAGGGTTGACAAACATCCAAGAGGATAAAACTATCATTAGAAGCTTCTCAATGTTTTTTATTATTTTTATTATTATTTATCATTTATATTACATACAAGCTGGCCCGTCAAACGTTGTTTTGCCATATAAATTATTTATTTATTTATTATTACTGTGCTATCAAATGGAATGACCGCCTACAGCGCCACATGTTGAGAATTTTTCAATTTTTCTTTTTTCCTAAACCTTTGCGGAGCAATTACGAACAAATCCGCAGAAGGAAGTATCCAATTTGGTCCAGTCGTTTTCGAGTTTTAAGCATCCGAACAAACCAAGATCCATTTTTATATATATAGATAACTACAGACATACAAATGAATGGAGAAGTTTTTTTTTTTTGATTCCCTTTGGCCTAATTTTTTTGAATGAAATTATTTACAAGAAAAAATCTATTAGTAAATATCCTAATCCACATTTATTACCACCTAATATAAGATAAAAGTTGGAACAAGACCTTTATTTTGATCCTACACAAAAACCAACTTTACTCATGACATTCTTTTTCTTTTCCGTTTTCCCTTGCAGCTCAAATCATTTCCCTTTTTGTTGGCATTGCTCTTCCATCAGTACAGAGGAGCGTCTACTTCTACGCGAGCATTACCCCCAAGGACACTGAAACGCAACAATCTGCACTACCATCCACCGTAGCACTGCCACAAGTGGATGCCAAAGCCAGCTGCAATGTCATTTCCCAAAAAGAACAACAACAGGTATATCCAACGAATCCCATGACGACTGAAATTGACTTCAGCACCTCCAGCCACAAAATAATTGCCGGAAATGAAATTGAGGTTAGTCTACAGGAGAAAGGCAAGTCAAAACCAACCAAGCAATCCACAAGTTGGTTTTTTCTCTTCCTCCCTACTCTTGGCATGAATACGAAATGAAGGCACTATTTCAAGGCTCTTCTCTTCTCATCCTTTACATGAAATAGGAACCGAAATTCTCCTGGCGGAATGCGACACGTCTCCTGGGACAGCATATTATAAGTGCCTATTCCAAGCCAGTTGTGGTGCAATGGAGCATCTGGTGGGCCCTAGCCACATGCGGACAATTGATGGTAAGGGAAAAAATATCACATAAAGGATGTGCGATGAAAGGATTTATTATGGTTGTGTAAAATATAAAAAAAACACAGTCAATGGGCACTATATAACTCCTTGGCACAGCATCCTGATTGTGGATCATGTAAATTTTTTTTTTTTTTGTGTTGGGGAACTTTGAACATGTAAATAGGTTTAAGTGTTATCCTTTCTTCTACGGCAACATGTTCGATTCAGTTGTGTTTGATGACAAGCGGTGAAGACTACATATTGGAGATTTATTACGAAGATTTTATTATTTGCACCACAAGCTGTCATATAGGGTTTATTGGAAGAAAAGGTTTCTTTATTACTTTTTTCCACAAATTCGACAGGGAGATATGTTAAGGATACACCAAAGGATGCTTGTATTATTTGAAAATTAGAATAATCTTATTCCAATAGGAATTGGCATTTGGTTGAAACATTTCACAGGGTTCGAGTTAGAGGCACACTCAGTCGTACCTTCACGAAGGGACTGGATTTAATTAACAGCTGTTGCAGATAAAGGTTATCCTGCTAACTGGACGGGTTTTGCAGAGCCAGATTTTATAACATATTTAAATTGTTTCGACCTCTTTAACAGAATGCAAGTAAATTGGTTTTTTTACAAAAGTGGTTTTAATTATTCTGTTGCAAAACTTGACATAGTTGCTTGCATAGTCTAAAACCCGGAAGCTATGCTATTAATGTAGCATAGGGCTATCGGTTTCATGTCGTCGATATCGGTGTATACCATCATGAACATAATTAACGGTTGGTCACTTATCAGACAGAGGTCCACAAGAAAGATGATGATTGATGGAAATTGCGGAAAAGAGTGAGGACGTTATACTAATTACCTTGCGGGCTATTTGCACTTGCGTATTAATAAATAAGTTTGATGCAAGCCACTTTAGGTCTTGAGTTTGATTTCGAACTCGCCAAAATCTATCATTACTATACCATCATTTTCCATCTTATTCCTTATCAGCGAGCTTATGCACAAGGGTCACCCGTATCTTCGGGTTTCGAATAGAGGAATCCTCTGCAGATATGCGGGGTAGATGAGAAATGAAATACGACTCTTGTACCAAAACTAGTAAGGGGTACGGTCTTTTATTACGAAAACCAAGCACTGGCGCTCCAGGTTGTGGGTTTTTCCTTTCGGTTACAAATATCGAAAGCCATAAGCAGTTTAAAAGCAGAAATTACTGCCATTCAGGAAATACGATGGTATGGGAAGGGAAAAAGGGTATTTTTTTTTTAAATTACACTATCAGATCTGTGTCGTAGCGAGCTTAATACAAGCGCATCTACGAGCAGAGATTTGCCACAGCATATACAATGTATCCACAGGCTCATTATTTAGTGCATTTGTTAGTGGGACATAACAAAACACTGAAGTTAGTTTGACGTCACTAACAAAATCAATAAACGATGGAATTAAACTTTATTTTTGTATTATTAACAAAACAAAAAAAAAATAAACATACACTTATAACGACTCTAGAATACAATTACGCAAAGTGTTTTTTTAAACTACTTTTACTAACATGCAGTTCAACTACATCGCTATTTTTATTGTAAACTCTATATAGCCTCATGCATACCATAGTTGTATTTATGATTAGGTATATGTAAAATATTTAGTCTACGAAGGTTATAGGAACCTCCACGGGTATTAAAACCAATAGCACTTAAAAGATCAGGAGCATCTATTTGTCCTGATAATATTTGGTGTAAGAAGACCATGTCATTGTTAAGTCTACGTTGAGACAAAGGCAACAACTGCAGCAGTTTAATTCGACACCTATACGGAGGCAAATTTTGTACATCATCCCATGGAAGTCCTCTCAAAGCAAATCTTATAAATTTATGTTGGACTGCCTCAATTCTATTTGAATGAACGACATAGAAGGATGTCCACACCTGTGAGGCGAACTCCAAGTGAGGGCGTACTAGACAATTATATAACGAAAGGGTGACATAAGGATCATTGAACTCTTTTGACCACCTTTTTATAAATCCCAACATAGAGTTGGATTTATTCACAATAACGTGTATTTGTTTATTAAACTCCAATTTAGGATCAAAATAAACACCAAGATCTTTAAAACTGTCTATACGACAGAGAGTGTGCCCCGACAGAGTATAACTAAAATTGGACGGAATACGTTTTCGTGAAAATGACATATGCTGGCACTTAGTGGGGTTAAGATTCAAACCGTTTTTAAAACACCATGTTGTAAAGCTATTTAAATCAGTTTGAAGTGAAAGCGAATCGCTTAGATCTCCTACACATTTGAAAATTTTCATGTCATCAGCATATATCAGTATTTTGCTCTCTCGAATACAAGCTTTTGCATCGTTAATAGCAAGAATAAATAAGATAGGGCCTAAATAACTACCTTGGGGTACTCCAGATTGGGCAACAAAAGGGTTGGATTTAGAGCCTCTAAATTTTACCTGATAAGTTCTAAGTGAGAGATATGATTGAACCCAATTTATGAAACCTGGAGGGAAACCATAAGCCTTAAGTTTAAAAATTATGATGTTATGTGATAACTGGTTAAAAGCTTTGGAAAAGTCAGTGTATATACAATCGACCTCTTTTTTATTTTCCAACCTATTGGAACAATGATGCATAAAAGTTAAGAGATTTGTGACAGTGGATCGATTTTTTACAAAGCCATGCTGCTCTTTACAGATAATGTTTCGACACAGGAATACCAATTTATCACAAATAATATGTTCAAATAACTTAGGAATGCAAGAGAGTTTTGAAATAGGTCTGTAATTAGAAATGTCTCCTCGTTGACCTTTTTTAAAAACAGGTGTAATAAATTCATTTTTCCATTGAGTTGGGAATACTCCTGTTTTAAGGGAGCTTTCAAACATATACTTAAGGTATGGCAAAAGAGCATCTTTGCATTGCTTTACAACTATTGGTGGGATTCCATCGGGCCCAGCAGAATAATCATTATTTAATAAAGCGATATATTTAATTATTTTCTCATCGTCAAATGTGACGTTGCTGAAACTAACTTGAGAACAGTCATTGAGATAACTGAAATATTGTTCGTCTAAGACAAGAGGGGTATCAATAAATGATTTACTGAAAATCTCTGCGAATAAGTTAGATAAAATAATAGAGCTTGATATTTTTGAATTATTGTAAGAGAAGTTGACTGGATATCCATCCGTTTTTCTCTTCGAATTGACAAAACTCCAAAAGCGTTTTGGGTCACTTTTAAGAGCGTTCTCCATATTGGCTATATAGCCATTATATAAACTATTTGACATCGCAGAGAATTCCTTAAAATAATTCAGGTACTTATCATAGTCGTATTGATTCTGACTTTTAACAAAATTATTCCAGGCCCGGTTACGTATATTCCGAAGAGATTTAAGGTCTTTCGTGTACCAAGGATGCTGGATTTGAGCATTCTTAGAATGCTTGACTGGGATAGTTCTATCCATGCAATCTTTTATTAGAAGATAGAATTTGTTAACAGCTTCTTCTAAATTGGAGAGGCTGTCAATATTAACATTCGAAAGAATTATTTCTTCGGATAGCCTTTGAAAGTTCGCCTTCCGAAAGTCAAAGGAGTACGAACGATCATACGAGTCAGAATGTTCGTACAGATGTCCGCCTATGTCAATAAAAATATCTAATGGGGGATGATTTTTGTCTATGTTAGTGATACTGGTACTAGATTCTGATACTGCAGTACTAACAGAGTCAGAAGAAAAAACTAAATCGAGAATTCGAATATTATGATTTTTTATACAGCTTGTTTGCTGTAAGTCAAATGATAAAATGTTATCAAGTAATGATAGCTCTTGTTGTGCAGAGACTTCTGATGGTATAAAATGAGGTTCTCCTTCCGAAGGCACCCATTCTATGTGTGGTAAGTTGAAATCACCCAGCAACAAAATATTACTGTCACAACAAGATAAGTCAAAGATGTATTCTAAAGCCTTTGATAGCTCAGAATACAGAGTACCAAGACGATAGGAAGGAATGTACGCATTTGCGACATAAAGGTATTTATTTCCAATAGTTATCTTAACACAAATTATTTCGGTATTAAGAATGAATGGAAAATAAACTTTCTCAGAGGTAAGGTGACTGCGAACCGCAGTAAGAACACCTCCTCCAAGCGCTTTTAGGTCATTTATGTGACGGTCATTCCTATATACTAAGAACTCATGATTAAAGAGTTCCGAGTCAAGTATACTGGCGTTAAGCCACGTTTCGGTTAAGGAGAATATGTCGTGTGAAAAGGCTTGAGAGTTTAGAAATATATTTTTTGCTTTTTTTCGGAGCCCTCTTACATTTTGGTAGTAGAGGCACAGTCGGTAGAGTTTTTTGGTGCTGAGCTTTTAACTCCGCGTTTAGCTCTCCGTGGCTTAAACTCATTGACAATAGTGTTTACGGGCCATGAGTTAGTGTCACATACTTTTTCGAATAGATTTGGTGGTACAACTATTTTAAATGAAGAAACGAAACTTTCCGGTTTACTAATTTTAGTACATTTAATAGAGGTACCTGCGGGGACGAGGTTTGTTGAAACCAAGTGAGTCATCACATTTTCGGAGGAAGTACATGGTTTCAATCTTGATATAAAAATCGATTTGGGTTTAGGAATCGATTCAATAGTAGATAATTCCGAAGTCAATAAAGGAATTAAAGTAGACGGTTTATTTGCTATATTGCGAGAAGTAAAAGAAGTCTTAGTCGGTGACGATCCTACCGACAAATTTGGATTCGAATTGGGTTTGTTTAGAATCTGACTTCTAAGGTTAGTGCGTTTAGCTCTTGGATTGGCCGATAATGAGTTCGCATCACGCTTTCGCTTTCCTTTAATAGCGACAACTTTATCATTGGCTACATATGGAAGAATCACTTCTGCAGACTGTTAAACAGCGATAATGGATAATCTTCCGCTGACAGGCAGAACGAACAATTCAATATTGGTGACAGTGAAAACTACTAACCACCTGACCTAAGGGAAATGATGATAGCAATATATAAACTTAAGTTTAACAAGGATGTCGGAAATGACAGCCATCCTGCCGAGCTTTCTAAAGCCTCACGAGCAAAATTTGGTCGGATGAAAGTATGCTGATATGGAACCTCAGAATCTTTGAACTGCGCCAACAAGAGGCATAAGTCTGCTTAACATCGCATACAAGCTCTTATCTGCCGTAATATGTGAATGCTTCAAATCGTTTACCAAAAACCTGATCGGCCCTTATCAGTGTGGTTTTAGGCCAGGAAAATTCACAACTAATTTTGGTATACCGACTAAACTCATCCGTCTGTGCAGGATGACGATCGAGAATTCTCGCTGCTCCATCAGGGTCGGAAACGACCTCATCGACACATTCGATACCAAAAAAGGATTTATAAGATAGGATTGTACAAAACTCCCGAGCCGACACCAGATGCACAATTTAAAAAAAATGGGTGAAGATACTAGCATACACCGACGATATTAACATCATTGGTAAGAGTCATCGTAATGTCATAGCCACGTTTGCTAGTATAGAGAATGAAGCGGCAAAAGTGGTTTTATCTGTAAATGAGGATAACACCAGTTTATGCTGCCAATAGACGTCGGCCGCAGTAGAGCAAGACCTCGCCTTAAGTGGCACAGACAAGTAGAAACCGACCTCAACCAACTTGAAGTGAGGAACTGGAGGCAGTTAGCTAAGGTACGGTCTAATTGGAGAGGCATGTTGATTGAGGCCCAGGTTCATTCCTGACTGCATGACCACTTAAGTAAGTAAGTTTTCGTAGTCTCTATTTCGATATCAAACTCGACAGCACTTGGGAACAACTAGAGCTTACTATCACTGGGGTACATAACGAAAAATCTCTCTCACTATCCAGATTTACTTGACAGAATCCATGAACAAGACTTTTATTTCTTAATAACGCCAGACGTTCATTTGGAAGCCGTCCATTCTCTTCAATCTAAGGTACTCTGCTCTCAGTCATTTACTACAAGCGTACTTGCATCGGATATTGGTTGATCCTTAATGAATAGCTTGAATTTATTATAAAATACGGCCTATGTTAATACAAAAAACCTTAAGCAAGCGATTTGAACTTATTAAACGTCTCATTCTTTATCGCCGAGGCTATAATCCTTATACGAGAAATCATAAACCCTCCCACACAAGAGATTGTTTCAACAAAGGTATTTTCGGTGTTAGATTTGAAAAACGGACTGTTTGATGATACTCTACTTAAACACTTAAGTTGAAATTGAACCCTTCAGTAACATTGCTAAACAAAAATGTGTCACTTAGCGGTTTTAGTTGAACGTTAGGGTTTATTGATAATATCAGCAAACGCCCCTAGAGTTCAGTCCATCTATCACTCGTTGAAATACGAAATGACATAAAGCAAATTTGTCGTTCGGAAGCGGGGTCAAACAGGCGGTAAACTTCGCACACACTGCAGAGCTTGATAGAGAAGCTACGCTTCAGGCCCCCTATGGGTATTTACTTACTTACTTACTGAAGTGGCGCTACAGTCCGGCATGAACCTGGGCCTCAACCAACATGCCTCTCCAATTAGCCCGGTCCTTAGGTCGGTTTCTACTTGTGCGCGCCACTTAAGGCGAGGTCTTCCTCTACTGCGTCCGACGTCTGGCTGGGAATCGAAGACTCTGCGAGCCGGAGTATTGGTGTCCATTCCCTCTTCATGTCCTAGCCATCTTAAATGTCCAATGCGGAGTTTTTTGACTAGGGGTATGTCGCTGTATAGCTCGTATAGTTCGTGGTTGAATCTTCGTCTCCATAGCTCGTCAACGCAAACGGGACCGAAGATTTTCCGAAGAATTTTTCTCTCGAATCGGCCAAGGATTTCTTCATCCGCCTTTGATAAGGTCCATGCTTCAGCGCCGTAGAGCAGGACTGGGATGATCAGGGTCTTATATAGGATCTCCTTAGCGAGTGAGGGCTTTACTACTAAATTGCCTTCTTAGCCCGAAGAAGAAGGCAAGAGTAATTCTTCGTTTGATTTCTGACGAGATGTTGTTGTCAGAGTTAATAGCGGAGCCGAGGTAGACAAAGTCCCGTACTACCTCAAAGTTATATCTGTCAATGGTGACGTTCTGTCCAATTCGTCGATGTTGTGTGTCCTTTCGTGTTGACAGCATATACATAGTCTCACCCTCAATTACTGCTAAACCCATTTTGCCCATTTGAAATCGATAAATAGGTGGTGGGTATCGATTTGGACTTCTTGGGTTTTTTCCAGGATCTGCCGAAGTGTGAAAATTTGATCGATTGTGGACTTTCCTGGCCTAAAACCACACTATTACTTATGCCTCTTTAGTTGGCGCAGTTCAGAGGGTCTCCTTTTTTGTGGATCGGGCAAACGATGCTGAGGTTCCATTCAGGCATATTTTCATCCGACCAGATTTGGCTTATGAGTTGGTGGATGTAACTTACCAAGTCATCTCCGCCGGCCTTATAGAGCTCAGCGGGAAGGCCGTCATTTCCGGCAGCCTTATTAAGCTTGAGTTTAGATATTGCTATCCTCACTTCACTCAGGTCGGGTGGTTGGCAGTTTTCACTGTCGTTGCCAATATTAAATGGTTCGTTCTACCTGACAGCGGAATGTTGTTCGTCATCGCCGTTTAACAGTCTGCAGAAGTGGTTCTTCCATATCCTCAGCATCGACTGTGTCTCAACTACGATATTTCCCTATTCATCTCGACGGGATTCTGTTCGAGCCTTGTATCCTTGGCTTTGACGTTTTACATTTTGGTAAAACTTGCAAACATCGTTCCTACAGTGGCACCTCTCTATATCCTCGATCGCGCGCTTTTCGTGCTCTTTTTTCTTCTTGCTGAAAAGCCGATGTTCTTCCCTTCTTCTTTGCCTATAGAGCTCAATGGCAGCTCTCGTCTTCACCTGCAGCTTAGCCTTGTAGGCCTCGTTCTTGGCTGCGAGCATCTGTCGGCATTCCTCATCAAACCAGAGGTTTCTTGCTGGTGGCCGTGAGAAACCTACCACATCAGTTGTAGCTGATCTAATGGCTTGTTGGCATCGTTGCCATTGTTCTTCGACATTAGATGCTGGTGGTGTGTTGTGAGTCGAGAGGTTAAGGGATACGCGTTGCGCGAAGGTCTTGGCGGTTTCTGGCGATTGCAGTCTTTCGACATTCAATTTTTTCACAGTATTTCTAGTTTGTTGTGGCGTGGTGGATATCCGCATCCTTACCTTGGCTACAACAAGGTAGTGGTCCGAGTCGATGTTAGCCGCTCGGAATGTTCGGACATCCAAAATACTGGATGCGTGCCTCTTGTCTATCGCAATATGATCAATTTGGTTGACTGTTCGTTGATCTGGAGATCGCCATGTCCCCTTATGGATATCGAGGTGAGGAAACTGTGTGCTGGCTATAGTGGCATTTCGTTCCGTAGCGAAGTCAATTAGCCTAAGTCCGTTACCAGACGTGTTGTCGCGTAGGCTATATTTTCCGACAGTACTGCTTAAGATGCCTTTTTTTCCTACCTTTGCGTTAAAATCTCCCAGCACGATTTTAACATCGTACTTTGGTATTCGCTCATAGGTTTTGTCGAGGAGCTCGTAAAAGCAATCCTTACTCATATCATCTTTTTCCTCCGTCAGAGCATGAGCGCATATAAAGCTTATGTTGGCGAATTTAGCCTTGATGCCGATTGTTACAATACCTATGGGTAGTTAATGTCAATAATAAATCATTTCCCAACAACGATTAACCTTATAAAATCCTCACCAAATTAGATCTATCGCTGAAACCAAGCTTAATAAGCTTCTGAATAATAACACTCCATCTATCCAGGGATTAAACACCCACGTATATCGGTATTAGGAATTAACAAGCAGTCAAAATGTTAACATGTTATAAAGCTTGTTACCGACAATTTCCCATCGCACATACATCTGAAACGATATAATAAAATCCTTGTTGCCGTATATCGGTGACGTATACGTAACACATATCCGTAACAAATCTTTGCACAGAGAAATTTGATACTAAAATACGACAAATTTGTCATCAACAAGGCAGATATCTGCCCTGATTTATTGCCTCAATTCGTGGTTAGTCTTGATAAGCCAATTTGGTCATCCATTAAATATCTAATTGGGAGTAAGTCATGTCCTTGCTTTTCATGATACCGAGTCCAAGCTTGCAGAGTTTCCACTTCACAATTAGACATAGCACGAGAAAAATATACTCTTGTATCGATTCACCACATCATGTCCTTGACAAATCATAACTCATACATCTACACCTGGGCTGCTGTTGAGGTTATACCTCGGCCAAGGGGATTGGATGCAAATGCGTCGGAGATAAATGAAAACAATCTCCGTGACAGCTTCCGCCCACTTGAAACGATCTACTTGCCGTAGCGTTGCCATGACCCAAAGACTCATGTATCCTGCTTCATATATATTTTTTTTTTTTCATTACTCCGACATTGAGTTCATGAGTTAATATTTTTGTTGTACTTTTCTGCACGACCACAACAACGACAATTACCACCACCACAAGTAATCTATATCACGAAACGTAAAGTAATCCCCAGTGATGTGTGTGCATGTCCTACATTGTGCGAATGCTTACTCCTCCAAAATGGTATGACGCCCCATGTCTGTGTTCGCCCCTATCCGGAGCTGGATGATGTTCCCCATCACGAGTCATAAAACTTTGTTCGTTAAATGGATTACGTTGCGACACGGCACGTGAGTGCGGAGATTCTGTCGAACAGTGATATAAATCAATGCACTCCGACACTGGTGTACGGTTCAGGTGGAGGTTAGCTAAGGATACCATCTCCGAAATGTATTGGAGTACAAATCTCGTTAAGCAGGCACACACAAGTGGCAGCATTAAGGTCACGTGATAGAACTTTCCTTTCTCCGGTGACATCTGAGAGGGCTTGATTGGAAAGTTTTACTTTTTGTTTTCGACAGAATGGGGGAAGGGGAAATTTTCTGTTTAATTATATTTTTATAGGGCTAAGATTAACGTAATTACCGACAAGTCTGTGAAACAGGTTGCGGTGTGTATTTGATTAAGGGATTGAATTCTTGTAGTGACATTAGAAAGTTTGTCATATACACTTTTAAGAAGTCACGTTTACTTGGGAATGGATAACAACAATGCGTTGTCAAATTAAAGCTGGTGCTATTATGTCAACCACACAACATAAACGAGTGGTGGGTGCACTACTGGGTCGTACCCAACTTTCTCTTTCACAGCGAGTTGGGCGTTTGATCAAACTATAAGCATTATAAGCTTTTCTATCTATCCTACTCATCAGGACTCTTTCTTTGTCCAGCCTGTACCAAAAAAAGGCGAATCTTCTTCTCTCTCCAACTACCGACCAATTGCACTTACGTCCCTTCTTTCCAAGGTCATGGAAACGCTGATAAATCGTCAGCTTATGGAATATCTCGAAACACGAAAACTTCTAAATGACCGGCAATATGGTTTTTGCAGCAACAGGTCTACTGGTGATTTGATGACATACCTCACCGAAAAGTGGAACCAGTCAATCCACCATGGTGGCGAAAGCAAGATTGTTGCGCTTGATAAATCAAAGGCATTTGACAGGGTTTGGCATCAAGCCCTTTTGTCGAAAATGCGTGCATTTGGAATCGACGAAAAACTTCTTCTATGGATTAGACATTATCTTTCGAAACGTTCAATTCAAGTTGTTTTGGATGGTTTTAAGTCTGTAACTCACCAAATAAATGCTGGTGTCCCTCAAGGCTCAGTTTTGTCTCCGACTCTCGTTTTAATTTTTATAAATGATCTCCTGTCTGCAACTTCTAATCCAATTCATTCCTTCGCTGATGACAGTACCCTCAGCTTCTCATATTCGTTTTCAGGTCCTCGTCCCTCACCTTCGAACGTGGACTCTAAACGCCAAAATATGTTAAGCTCATTGAATTCCGACCTTGACAGCATTATCAAATGGGGTAAATCCAACAGAGTGGAATTCAATGCTTCCAAAACACAATGCTGTCTTCTGTCATTAAAGCGAAACCAAAATCTAGAGCCATTTTCCATGAATGGCACTTATGTCGAAGAAACCGAAAAACTTTCCATGCTAGGTATGTGAGCTATAGTAACGACTTACGTTGGAACGACCACATATTCGAAGTCGCTAAAAACGCAGCGAAATGTCTAGGTTTCCTAAATCGATGTAAGAAATATTTCACCCCCTCTGATCTGGCCACAATATATAAAGCGTTTATACGCCCAAAACTTGAATTCAACGCCCACGTCTGGTCAGGTGCACCAAAATCAAAATTGCACCTACTAGATAGGATTCAAACACGTGCGAAAAAAACTTATAGGAGACATAAGAATAGCGAACTCCTTAGTTTCGCTCGAACACCGTCGAAACATCTCCTGCCTTACCTTGTTTTATCGCTATTTTAACAACTAATATTCAAATGAAATAGCCAGCTGCATTCCTCCCATTCAACAATTCAGCCGCAATACTCGTTACGCTATGAATGCAAATCAGTTTACCCTCAAGCCTATCTTCGGACGTACGCTGAAATACAGAGTTTCGTATATAAACCGAACAACACGAACGTGGAATGCTCTACCAAACTCTGTTTTTCCTAGCCATTATAGCATACAGACATTTTAAACCAATGTGCATCGGTATCTCCTTTCTTCTTATCCCTAATTTCCTTAACGCCCGCACTGTGTTAAAACATATAAAGGGTATTCATAACCCCTTGAGTGCGCGCAAATTATAAAAAAAAAAATTGTGAAAAAAAAGATACTCTAGGAAAGGTGGCACCACGACATCGTTAAAAGGGCATTTGAAGTCGCTGCATGCTGATAAATATGAAGAACTTTTGAAACTCGAGAATAACAAAATGTTAGTTGCTGAAAGTGTCTACAAAACTCCATTAGAAGAAACTAAAAAACAGGTATTATTGCACGTCATCTATAATAAGAAGCAAAAATGGGAAAAAAAATATGAGAAGGCTACAATCCCTAACCCATCCCATCCTTAAAATGAATATCCTCAAAATTTAGGCTCTATGGTGATGAAATACAAAAAATGACATTGTCGCAACATAGCTATTGATCAGACAATTTATCAAAACCTTTTGTGGTTCGACAAAAAACAACGTATTTCTATTGCTAATCCCTTAGGATGGGGTATACAAATGGTATTTGTAAGAAAACGCCCCCAAAATGTGGGGGCGTTTTGATCTATAGACAAAATGTTTATTATTCCATTTTGGAAGTATTTGCATCAAAAGTTTTTTCGAACTTTTTAAAATTTGGACAAAAAGCGTTTTTTACTAAAAACGTCCCCAAAAAGTGGGTGTGGCAAAAAACTTTGTATGGACGAAATATAGATATTAGGGCGTGGCAGTAGGCGTATTTCAAAAATGTTTACACTTGTTCTGCTTCGTCGGCCAGAGAGTCTATATACCAAGTTTCAATACTCTAGCTCAAATTTTAAGGTCCAAAAATCGGTGACACACAGACGGACGGACGGACGGACAGACAGACATGGCTTAATCAATTCAGCTAGCGATTCTGAATCGATCCATATACTTTGAGGTATGTATCGAAATTATTTCTCTATGTTACAAACTTAATGTCAAAACTAATATACCCCTATGGGATAGGGTATAAAAAGAAATTGATAAGTTCATTTTCGAAATTGTAACATACGAAGTGCACACGTTGAGGGTATAAACAGAACCAGAGTTATGGTTTTCCACCACAAAGTTACGGTTTTCCACCACAAAGTTCCGGTTTTCCACCACAAAGTTACGGTTTTCGAACTGCGCATGCGCAAGTGAGTGCATCCGACAAAAATATTATGAACTCAGAAACTCGTTCAGCAAACACTACGCATCTGTAGAGAATCGTTAAAACCTTTAACCAATATTAAATTTTTTTACATTCGGAAATATTAGAGGCAATTCTTGAATAAATTGCAACCAAAAATAATAAAAAAGAAATCAGTATTCTCCGGTGTTTATATTCGATATTTTTACAATTATTTTAATTATTGTAAGAAAAAAACATGTTTTCTAAATACCTAAATACAAATTAAACCGTTGAAACTGATTTAAACAAATTACACGTAAACTTTTTTTAACATATTTTATCAGAGCTAAAGCAAACGTAATTTGCACCCACTAATTCATCTCTATAAAAGAAAAATAATTTACTTATCGAAATGAAAATTTCAAACTGACATAAGGAAGCAAGTAAGTGGTGTAAGTAGGTAGGAAATCGAGATTTTTCAAAGTGATCTAGATTAAAATAAAATCAATTTTATTTCCAATGGAAATGAAAACTTATGTCCTAATCGAAATAGCTTACAGTCGTGTTACCCACGCAGGAGGATACTAAATATTTTAAAAATGTTCACTTCCAATTCAATACAGAAAGACAATTACACTTTGTTAACTCTTAACCCATACAATTACGTTGTTTGCGCGAGATTAACCACTTGAAGAGAGAGCGCGAGAGTAATCCTCGGTTTTAAAAAAAATTCTTATAATCCTCTAATTCACAAGTTATCCAATCTGTTGAACAACCGAAAATTGGACACAAAGTGGGAAAGTATGTGCAAAATAGTTTCCAAAAATTAAGATAAAAAATAAATAAAACTTCTCATAGAATTCATTGCTGGAACTGTGTGCCTTAAAAGTCTCATTTATACTTGTTTACCTACCTATACTCTACTTAACAAAAAAAACAAAACTAAAATTCCAATTGACATCATCTTTTCGCCAAATTTCAATTTAATTCCTAGTTAATTCACCTACTTCCGTGAATTAGTAGATTTTATGTTAAAAAATAAAAAATAAATTATAATTAATTTGGTACAAAACACCTTTATACAATTACACTCGTATTCATTAGAATTCACTAAAACATATTGTTGCTGCCCAAAGCATACTTTTACAATAAAGTAAAAGAAAATTCCCAATTTTCCTACCAATGTAAGAATGAATAATATTTCTTTTATGTATTATTAACGTTTTTGTTTTTAGAAAATAAAATCAATCAATTTGAATCATTTTTTAAATCCATTTTGGATATTTATTTTGGAGAGGGAATTTTCCAGCTGGCCGCTGGCCAACAATTATATTTTATTCCTTAGATTCTTTAATATCAAATTACCCTACTCATAAAATCTGACTTGAGAATATATTATCGTCAGAATCTTTCGTATTAAATTACGCAACATGTATTAATGGTCTACAAATACCCGTAGGCGATTATAAAATTAATAAATACTCATTTTGGTAATTATAGATAATAAAATATATAAATAGTTTGTTTTACGTTCTAACCGAAGAGTTGAATACATTCAATTTATTTTATTTCAAAAAAATAATTACTTTACTGAATACGTTCATAACCATTTATTATATTCACCAAATTCTGAATCCGTCACTTTCTATTTGAATGTAAACAAACATTTTTGCTTTTGTTTATTTTGTGAATCCATCTAAAATTATTTCTAAAAGTGTCACTGTGTTATGACTGGAAAAAGTATTAACTATAAGACTAACTATTCGATTCAATCTTTCTGTTTTGTTTCTTTATGTTTTTTTTTCGCCTCCACCGCTACCACCATTTTTCTGTGTGATTTTAAAATTTCCACAATTGCGAAAAAATATTATGCCAATTGAAATGTCAAAACAAAATTAAATCCACCACACTACTAAACAGCTGTTAATGAAAATGTCCAAACCCAACATTTTTCGTCTGCTGAATTCTTTCAGTCGATAATACATGTATTCACAGACAGGAGTGCATTGGTGGTGGATTACAACAAAAACAACCAACTCTTGCTCGGATTCAGGGTGAGAGAGGTAGAAGTTTGGTATCTCTTTCACTTCCCTTGTCTCTGAACAGAACTGATCTTTATTTCATTTAAGATATTTACAAAGAGGTACAAAATAATAAGGGTTGATAATACAGTGGTGGTATGCGTAGGTATATCATACAGATATATAACTACGTATGTATTTGTAGTACAATAATTGTATTTATGCTATTCTAAGTTACGAATACATTGATATCAAATGTTATTATATGTAACACTACTCCACCCCAATTTTCAATTCAATTAGGAAATCATAAAGCATAACATTTTTTCAATTCATAGTTCATATTAACATACATGGGGCTTAGATTAATATAATAATAATAATTGATGTGAAAGAATATAAAGGTATACATATTTTTACGGATATATATAAATACTATTTATTTTCTTCGAAAATCCTCTGGCTCGTAACGTACTATGTCTCTACGAATTCGTGTAGTTCTTCGAAGTTGACTGTTGTCTTGACAAGCATCTGAACTTTGTGTATTCGACGGATTCGTTGATGACGACAGTTCATTTCCACCTGGTTGAATTGGAGAATTTCGATAGGTAGATGTTGAAGGATCTTCATTTAGCAAATATGGATATATTTATGGTGATGTCATCAGTGTTTATAATTGTAGAACTTCTTGGTTTCATCTGATTGATATGACGTCGACAAAGTCCTTTTTCGGTGTTGACCATGAATATGATTTTACCAATTTTCGTTTGAATTACACCTGGAATCCACTTTTTTCCCTTACCATAATTTCTGACGTAAACCTTATCATTTAGCTGGAACTTTGACGGCTTTGACAAATGTTGATAAAGTTCCTTCAAAGGTTCTAACAGCTGTGACCACATTGTACGAATTGGTCTACCACGTAATAGCTCTGCAGGAGATATCCCATCGGCATTTGGCATAACACGGTACATTGAAAGAAAATTATGGACAGCGTCTTTAATTGGCATCTCATCATCAAGGATTTTTTTCGTACTGATGTTTTGAACGTTCGGACGAAACGCTCAGCTAAGCCGTTAGATGCTGGATGGAATGGCGTTGTTGTAATATGTCGTATCCCGAGAGTTGTGCAGAATTTGTTGAATTTATAAGCGGTAATCTGCGGTCCATTGTCGCTGACAATTGTGTTTGGTATACCTTCAATAGAAAAATTGCGGATAAAGCTGATATTGTATCTTCTGTTGTTATATTAGACATCGGTGCAACGTATGGAAACTGCGAATATGAATCAACACAAATTAGCCACATCGAGTTGAATACTGGTCCGGCGAAATCAATGTGGATGCGTTCCCACGGTTTTTACGAAAGGTCGGTAGTATCCATTACAAAAGAAACCCCTGCCGTTGGTTTTTCTGCCTGTAGAAGTCATAAATATTCTTGTCGTCCTGATCTGACAAAATTTTTGTTAATTTATTTCATTTTGCGATTTTTGTTTCGACAACCAATTTAAATATTTAAGCATCCTTCGGCATTCCTCTGACAGTGTACCGCCGTCATCCCATTAAATATTTTAAAACCCTAAAATGCTTAATTCACGAGTAGCCTATTATACTATTTTACATGCATGTTTACACATTCGTATCTTGCGAAGGATACGTGCTCGAAATACAAAACGAGCCTTATCGCTTGATAACGATCACTTGCACAAGTGGCTCTTCGACATGAGCAGCAGTATATACAAAATAGCTCCTCTCCACTGCCCCACCATTGTACTGGTACGCCTAGTAGTAATCGTCACGGAAAAGTATCCCACTATCAGTTTTCCATATCCTGCAAACGTTGCGACTACATGTCGACTTAATTTTTCTCCATTGAAGTCCATTGAATGTCAATGTTACTTCTCCGAACAATCAGTAGGCAGGGCAACCTTTCACCATCCCAGACAAAACCGAAAGCCATCCGAGGATAACGATATGAATCTGCAGAGGAAACGATTGCGATTTCATGTGCTAGAAAATTGAATGGGATCCTTAAACAAAAATAGGGGGGACTCGAATTCGTCACCGGTTTGTATTTGCTTAGGCACTTAGAAACATCCCTCTTGTAGTGCAATCTTGGAAATTATTTATGTGGAAAATTCTAAGTGTGCTGGCAAATGGGGCATCCTTTTAGTCCTGGTTGGCAGTTTTCTCCCCTTGTGCGCTTGCTTTTTATTTATGGGAAATTATTATTATGACGCAAATAGTTTGAGAACACTTTTTGCCGTCCTTTTGCTTTCGTATGTCCTTACTACATTTGTTTTTTTTTTTTTTTCATTTAGATTGTGTCATATGTGCAGTTCCTTTGGAAGGAAATCGATGAGAACAATGAGAGCTTATACAATGGGGGTGTTGACGCGATTGCTACTCTTCTGGGTGCTGCGGGGGCACTTGCCGCAGGATTCTTCAACAGCCACCGCTACAAGAGATGGCATCTTTGGATCCTGACGATTTGTACCCTGCTGGAAGGTGGATTCCTTCTTTTGTCTGCCACAACTAACTCTGTTTGGGTGGCATATATCGCCTACATTCTGTTTGACATTGTGTATTTCTTTGTCATAACGATAGCGAGGTATGTATGAAGTCGCATGCGAAGAGTAAGGATGTGAGTTGTCGTTGTATGCATAAATGAGTGCGACACAAAGTCTACAATTGTTATTTGATAGAGTACAATGAGCGACGTTTTAAGTAGAAACGGAAGTACGATGGGAGAGGGTAAAACGCATTGTACTTAACCAATGACGGTAATTTGGCATGAACGACTTGGCGGCTCCTTTGAGTAGATTGACCTAAATTTCTTTTATCCTTAAGACAACGCTACGCATAGTAATCACTTATATGTTCAGAAATATGATGAAAATATTGTAGGTACACCTTAAATCATCATAAAGATGGCGATTTTCTTGGCTTTTAAAAAGAGGGCGGAAATTAATAAATTTTCTGCGAGTACTGGTAGGCTTTCTCATTTTTCTCGAAAACGAAAAGGGTCACATGCGAAAGTCTGACAAACATCCATCAGCAACACTATCATGAGAAGCTTTTCAAATTTGGGATTTAAACAGGAGGTCCTTTATTCTTTGTGGCTAAAATAAAACAGTACGTATACACAAATGAAGGAAGAAGCTAGGTTCAAGGCTCTGCATGGGACGTTTACGCCAGATTTGTAGTTTTTTTTTATTCGAAGACATTGTGTAGTGTTTGTAGTTTGCATTTTGGCTGGATGAAATCTGAACGTGGCTCCTAAAGGGCTTTCACAGGCTCGCCTTTTTCGCAAGTCTGACAATCATCCAAGAGTAATGAACAAAATTACAATTGTTCCATGTACTATGGCTTTATTAGTAAGAGCAAACATTTCCATTACTTTTGGAACACAACATCGCTTCGTAGTTGCGTATGATGTCACTCTAATTTTCCAAGACCTTGATGATGATTTCGGCCTGTAGCTTACGGATTTATTTGGTGATATTAGCCTTAAGTGCTTGAATCGTTTCCGGATTGCTGGCAAAACATCGGTCCTTCACTATTCCCCACAAAAAAGTCCAAAGAGGTAAAATCGCAGCTCCGAGGCGGCCAATTGGCATCACTAAGAAGGCTAATAGCACGATTAGGGAATTCGGAGCGCAAAAAATCGATTTTGGCGTAGGCAGTGTGGCATGGAGAGCCAGAGCATTACCAATAGGTCGACCAAATTCAGGTCTTCAATATGAGTACAAAAATAAATCGGTTAACATAGCTCTGAACCGCCCATCTTTGACCGAAACTCCCTCATTTCCAAAGAAAAATGGTCCAACGATGCCACCACTACACAATCTGCAATCGACTTCTCGGCAATAACGTGCGGGTTTTCTGAGCCCCAGATGCGACAATTTTGATTGTTAACGTAGGTAGCCGCTGAGATGAAAATGTACCTCATCAGAAAAGATGATTTTTCGCCCAAAATCGTTTTCCAATTCAAGCTGCTCTAAGTCTGCGATAACGAAGCGGGTGGTCGTGCGCCTTCAATTGCTGAATCAATTGGTCCCTGTAATTCGAGATCTTTCTACAGAATTTTCTCCCTACTAGTGCGTGTATTTAACTTTCAAGAGAAGTGATCAGAATCGGATTTTTGAAGTGTAGCTCCAATAAAAAAAAAAAAAAATTGGCGCAACATGTACCCAGGGCCAAGCTTTTTCTCACAACCATTTATGTATGCGTGTGTATTTCTTGCACAGAGGCGGAACCTTCTGTTTTATGCCGAATCCATTTTTTTTTTATAATTAATACTACTTGGATGATTTGTCAGATCATCACGAGAGGAGGGTCAGTGAAAAATCAATCAGATGTTTCTACGGCTGAGAATCGAAACAAGACATTCTGCGATGCAGTTCATCGTACTAACCATTTCGCGACTGAGCTCGGTGATGGCCTCAACGAATAAACGCTGTTGTCTACGGCCATTAACTTTTAGGTCCTAGTTCATATGGCCGCCACAGACTGTCAACATCGACCCATCTCTTTCGGAAAACCATTTATATTCGAAAGGATGTGGGCTTTATGCACAATAAAGTTTTAATGACTGAGGGGGGCTTTAGTTGATTGAATGATTTTTACAAATACATATCGACATCTGTTAAATGTCATGAATCATTATCCACTAGTCCACCTATATCAATCCCTATTAAAACCAGATGGTCAATGGATATCTTACAGCATGGGGACCATAAACCTACCTTTGGGTATTCACTCACTTAATAGCTTGATACGGTACATGCTTTAACGCACGCGGTAGAGCAGGACTGGGATCATCAAGGTTATGGACAGAATCTCCCTACTATTTCGAGTGAGGGTTTTACTACTAAATTGGCTTCTTAGCCCGAAGAAACAGCGGTTGAGAAGAGTAATTCTTTGCTTAATTTCTGACGAGATGTTGTTGTCAGAGTTGATCGCGGAACCGAGGTAGACAAATTCTCGTACTACCTTCAAATTATATATGTCAATGGTGACATTCTGCCTAATTTAACAGTGTTGTGTGTCCACCATATACTTGGTCTTAGCCTCATTTAGAGCTAAACCCATTTTTGCAGCTTCCTTTTCTATACTAGCAAACGGGGCTAAGACAGCATGTTGATTCAGACCAATGATGTCAATATCGTGGAAGTATGCTAGTAGTTTCACCGATTTATGAAATATTGTGCATTTGGTGTTGGCTCGGGAGTTTTGTACATTCTTCTCAAGAATGATGTAAAAGAAGTTACAGAACAGTGCGTAGCATTGCCTTCATCATTTGTTGGTATCAAATGTTTCGGTAAGGCCGATTCCGAACCTAATAGAGCAACGAGAATTCTCCACTATCATTCTGGACAGACAGACAGAACAGTGCGTCGTCGCATTGCCTAAATCATTTGTTGGTATCAAATGTTTCGGTGAGGACGATTCCGAGTCGGATAGAGCAGCGAGAATTCTCGATTATCATTCTGCACGGACAGAAGAGTTTGGGCGGTGTAACAAATTTAGACATGGCTATGTATAGCTCATCTCTATAAATGTGGCTTTGAATTTGATGAATAGGTCCTGGGGGTCAATTTGGACATCTTGGGTTTTATTTTCAGTACAGTCCATAAACCTTCAACCTACCAAAACAAGCTTCTTTCCTTCTCCTTTTCCACTACAAAAATTTAATTTTACTCCATAATTGGATTCATAAACATTCAAGGACATTGTCCCAATCAATGCAGAGCATTTGGAAAAAAGTAACCCTTAGACTGAAAGAAATCGCCATCGTAGATGATGAAACACCCAGTGGACCGAAACTAAGTGCGGAAAGCAATATCTAAAGTTAAGTGATACAAGGCTTCTAGGGATTTTTTTTCATTTAGCAAGCTGTCAACACTTTGAAGAGGTATCATCGCTGTGATAAGGGTCAACATAGTTTGAACAACTGCCCCAATATACTTTATTTTTCAGCCTTTGCAAAAGCTGTTAACTGGTGTGGCATTTAAAACCAAAAAAACAAATCCTTTAATGGACAATAACCACAATAGTATTTTATTTTAGTATGCATCGCTCACTGTACTAAGCCGACCCAATACAAACCTAATCCTTTCCTTTAAAAGTTTGAATGCAATTCCCCCTTAAAACATCCCTTCCATTCAATTCTCTGGTTCTTACAACATCCCTTTCTATAATTCACAGTTCAATTGTTGCGGAGAACCTGCTTGAGGACAGCTTTGGATTAATATTCGGAGTCAACACATTGGTTGCATTAAGTCTGCAGTCCATTTTCACAATCATTTTTGTTACCGAAAGCGGATTTGGATTCGCGCCTCGAGGACAATTTCTGGCCTTTGGAGGATACTTTGTAGTACTGTCGGTGCTGTATGGTATTGCGGGCATTGTGCGGAGTTGCAAGCATGACTCCGAGCATATTCAGTGAATTTAAATGGATACTCGTAGAGCCTATTTTTATATTTGTTGCTTAGCTTTAAGAGAACGGTAGTCAATGTTATGTTTTCATTTAAAGTACTTAAAAGTACCCATATATGTGTACAATAAACATGTACCCTTATTGTTCACCTGTATGGGGATGCATGTATGCTAAAGAGATTACCTGCTTTGTTTTGATGGAGATTTATGTGTAAAATACGTGTTTACTGTTGAAGCTTGATGAAAAGATAATATTATCACTAAGAGGACGAAATATTTTTGGAAATTTTTCTAAAATCATTTTACAAAAGCATAACCATTGTATCTAAAGAAATGCTTTCAGAGGACTATGTGGGTAGTATGGTACAAAATTGTAATAGGTTGCCGATATCCCATTTATTTTTTTATTGTAGGCTGAAAATTTCCTAATAAAGGTGTTCAAGTTAAAATATTAAGGATTTCGCGTTTCTTACAAGAACGCGGCCGTTAGCAGACCACAAATTGGCAAACTCTGCGTCGTGACTATAAAGCGTGCACCCGTACCGACCATAGAGAACGATGTGTTCGCTGAATGGGCTCTAGAGCAATTGGAGACTGACCGTAATTTCCTTCTAATGAGGCCCATTTCTGGATGAATGGGACGGTTACAATTAACATGAGATCCGAGAGCGTGCAATGGATCCTGAAAAAGTCACTGTTTGGTGTGGATTTTGGGCTGGTCTATATTCCGTTCAGAAGAACGCTGGCCAGACCATCACCGCAACGGCGAGCGCTATAGGTCGAACTTATTTTGACCTAAATTGGATGATATGGACAGTGGATACCAACGACATTAACGGGACGGCAATACGTGGAAGATAACTCACGCCACATTGGAAATTCTGCACGAGCGATTCGTGGACATGGTCATCTCACGTGAAATTGAAATCGTGCGATTGTTCCCAGTGAGACTTTTTCTTGTAGGATTTTCTGAAGTCGCATAGACCTGCGACAGATATTCTAGATATTCTAGGGACGAACTACTATAGAGCCATCTAAAATTTTGGAATACCTCCCAAACTCGTCATCGATGCAGAATAATAATAGAGAACTCTCGCAGCTTCATCAGGCTCCGGAAACGACATCCCCAAACCATTCGATACCAAAAAACTTCTTTATTTTCATTTTGAGAGGATTGTGCAAAACTCCTGAGCCGACACCAGAGGCGTAATCTTCCATAAATCGCATCGCATATGCCGACGATATTGACATTATTGGTCGGACTCATGGTCATGTCATAGCAACGTTTGCTAGTATATAGAAGGAAGCGGTAAAAATGGGGTTTGTAGTAAAAATGAGGGTAAGACCATGTATATATGGTGTCAACACGAAAGGACACACAACGTCGACGAATTGGACAAAACGTCGAAATTCATAACGAGTAACAACTCCCATTTCGATCTGAAATGATATTTAAAAAAAAAAAAATTTGGGCTTTTAGGGCACTGGCAATCGATATATTATTCACAAAGACCCATTGCATCCATTCAAAGTCACATGGTGCGGCATATACGATGGAGGTGTCCTCGGGCCTAATTATATTGAAGACACCATGGGTAGCATTATGGCTTCAACAGGACGGTGCGACTGCATGAACAACTCACGCGACAATGCACATTTTGAAGAATGCGTTTCCGGTGTCTAATGTATTGTTTTGTAGATTTGCACTAGCCGGCAATTTCACACCATCTAACCGTTTCTGACTTTTTATTCGATTTTTCCTAAATCACGGGTGCATGAGAACAATCTGCAGACTTTAAAAGCTCACAGAGCTCACTGAAAAAGAGAGTAAGAAGTGAGAACTCACGATAAGTGTGACCAAACAAAATACAAATTTTTGGCGCAACAGGCTCGTTAGTACCCAGGGCCTAGCTTTCTCACAACCATTCATGTGTGCGTGTGTACTTCTTGCACGATATGGTGGGACTTCCTGTTTTATGCCGACTCCGAACGGCTTAGTTGAGATAAGCTATTCTTGACAATTGATACTACTCGGATGATTTGTCAGATAATCACGAGAGGGCTAGTGAAAAACCATTAAGGTGTTGCTACGGCTGGGAATCGAACCCAGACCTCCTGCGCGGCAGTTCATCGTGTGAACCACAGTGGAATATAATATTCCATTTTGGAATATTTTTAAGTTGCAGAGAATATATTTTTTCCATAAATATAATATTTGGTAGCTGAAACGTTTGATTGGTTTAGTCACTCTGCAAACAGAAACGAGTGGTGGGTGCACGACTAGCATTTATGCGACTTTCTCTTTCACTGTGAGGTTAGCGTAATATCAAATACCAAGCATGCGAAAATTCGCCGATTTTTATAGTTTGGCCAAATAAAAATGCTTACATTGATTTTGATTAGTGATGTTATATCATAAAAAAGCGAAAAAAAACTGTTTATATCGCCGCTTTAAAAGCAAACTAACACAAGTCAAAATGTGGCGATTTTGAGTTAAGTATAGCGACCGATTCGCAAAAAAAATACAAATTTTCTACCGAAACCGTCGTAAGGTTCGTTTTTTTTTTATATAATTGGCGCGCGCTAAAGGGATTATTAATACCCTTATGGTGTTTAAGCACAGCGCGGGCATTAAGGAAATACAGGAGTAGAGAAGAGGAGATACCGATGTGCGTTGGTTTTGAATTTCTGTAAATTGTAATGGAGAGGAAAAACTGAGTTTGGTAAAGCATTCCACATTCGTGTTATTCGGTTAAGGAACGAATCTCTATATTTCATAGTACGTCCGAAGATAGGTTTTAGGGTGAACTGATTAGCATTCGTGGTACGGCGAGTATTACGGTTGAATTGTTGAAGGAGCGGAATGCAGCTGGCTATTTCGTTAGAGCATTTGTTGTTGTAATAGCGCTAAAAGAGTGTAAGGCAGGAGACATTCCTACGATGTTCGAGCGAAACTATGGAGTTCGCTATGGTTGGATCTCCTATCAATTTTATCGCACGCTTTTGTATCCTATCTATATGTGGGTGTTGAACTCAAGTTTGGGGCGTATGTACGCTTTATATATTGAGGCCAGATCAGAAGGGGTGAAGTATTTCTTACATCGATTGAGGAAACCTAGACATTTTGCTGCATTTTTGGCGATTTCGAATATGTGGTCGTTCCAACGAAGGTCGTTACTAACACACGTACCGAGCATGGAAAGTTTTTCGGTTTCGACGATGCAAGTGCCACTCATGGATAGTGGCTGTAAAGTTTGGTTTCGCTTGGATGACAGAAGACAGCATTTATTTATTTATTTATTTACATCAATTCGAGATCTTTTAAATCTACATTTAGACTACAGAAAGTTAACAATTCAAACAAAAATAAAAATAAATAGATAGTTCTTAATATATAATCCTATGTATGTACATGTATGTATAATTGAATATAATTTACTAAATTAAGAAGTGCAATAACAAGTTGTTTTTTAAAGTAAGTCTACTTGGTGGAAGTTAAAATCTATAGTGTCAGATATTAAATTGGTTTCTCTAACACAGCGAGTTATAGGTTCATTTCGTGCATAGTTAACCCTATGTTCATTTTCGCGGAGCAGACAACGTTCTCTTAGCTGTCGATATGGTGCATAAAGATCAATCAAAGATAATAGAAAAGGACATTTAATATGGTATGGTAAAATATCACTTACAAACATAATTGAGTAAATTTTCCGTCTATTTTCAAGCGACTGAATGTCGAGAAGTTGACATCTAGTAGAGTAGGAAGGAGTTTCGATGTTCCAACCTAGTTTCCATATAGCAAATCTAATGAATATGGATTCCAAATCACACTGCAGTATTCTAAAATTGATCTAACATACGAGCTAAATAGAGATTTTATAGTAAATGGATCCTTAAAGTCTTTGGAATTGCGTTTAATGAAACTTAACATTGAGTTTACTTTACAAATACAAATTTTTGGCGCAACAGGCTCGTTAGTACCCAGGGCCTAGCTTTCTCACAACCATTCATGTGTGCGTGTGTACTTCTTGCACGATGGCGGGACCTCCTGTTTTATGCCGACTCCGAACGGCTAAGTTGAGATAAGCTATTCTTGACAATTGATACTATTCGGATGATTTGTCAGATCATCACGAGAGGAGGGCCAGTGAAAAATCATTTAGGTGTTGCTACGGCTGGGAATCGAACCCAGACCTCCTGCGCGGCAGTTCATCGCACTAACCATCGAGCCACTGAGCCCTCTTTGAGTTTGCTTTGGTTACAATATATTCCACGTGTTTCACAAAGTTCAATTTTTGGTCAAAGACTACACCGAGGTCTTTTTTCTCTGATACTCTTTCAAGAACATTGTTTTCAATTTTGTAATCAAAGAAAACTGGTGACATGTTACGAAAAAACGAAAATTATTGACATTTAGAGATATTCAAGAATAATTGGTTAACACAACACCATTCTGTTAGCCTTTGAAGGTCATCCTGTAGAAGGAGACAATCATCAATCGATTTTAAACATCTAAGAAATTTTAAATCATCTGCAAACAGAAGTCGAACTGAATTTTTAAAGATTTCAGGCATGTCATTAATAAAAATAAGAAAAAGAAGTGGACCAAGATGGCTTCCTTGGGGAACACCTGATGACACGAAAACGGGATTTGACAGTATTTGGTCAATAGATACAAATTGTATACGATCTTTCAGGTAGGATATTAACTATTTCAACATACTTGAATGCAAACCCAATCTTTCCAATTTTTTGATTAAAATAAGGTGGCTGACTCTATCAAAGGCCTTTGCAAAGTCGGTGTAAATTACATCGATTTGGTAACCTTCCTCGAGTTTATTAAGAATAAAATTTGAAAAAATTGCAAGATTGGTTGTTGTAGATTTTCCTGCGACAAAGCCATGTTGAAACGGTGAAATATATTCCCTGAGTAAAAAAGCCAATATAGTGCATACAATTTTTTCAAAAAGTTTTGGTATAGACGATAGTTTGCAAATTGGACGATAGTTAGATATTTCCTGCTTCGGACCAGTTTTGTGAATTGGAATAATAAAGGATTTTTTCCACTCTGAAAGAAAATCTCCACTCACAAGAGAGCTATTAAAAATGTAAAATAGGGGCTCAGAGAGAGCAGTTGCACATTTCTTAAGAACAATTGGAGGAATTCCATCCGGACCAGGATTGTTATCACAGTTCAAATTCAAAAGACCATCTTCGATTTCAGAAATGTTGATTTCTAATTGACCAATGTCAACCATACACTCATATTGCGTTTTGGAAGCATTAAATTCCACTCTATTAGATTTACCCCATTTAATTATGCTGTCAAGGTCGGAATTTAATGAACTTAACATATTTTGTCGTTTTTCTTCCACATCCGAAGGTGAGGGGCGTGAATTCGAGAACGAATATGAAAAGCTGAGGGTACTGTCATCAGCGACGGAATGGATTGGATTAGAAGTTGCAGACAATAGGTCATTAATAGAAATGAGGAAGAGTGTCGGAGACAAAGCTGAGCCTTGGGGAACACCAGCATTTATTTGGTGAGTAGCAGACTTGAAACCGTCCAAAACTACTTGAATTGAACGTTTCGAGAGGTAGTTTCTAATCCATTGAAGAAGAGTATCATCGATACCAAAAGCACGCATTTTCGACAAAAGGGCTTGATGCCAAATCCTGTCAAATGCCTTTGAAATATCATGTGCAACGATCTTGTTTTCGCCACCAAGGTGGATTGATTGGTTCCACTTTTCGGTGAGATATGACATCAAATCACCAGTGTACCTGTTGCTACGAAAACCATATTGTCGGTCATTGAGGAGTTTTCGTGATTCAAGATATTTCATAAGCTGACGGTTTATCAGCGTTTCCATGATCTTAGAAAGAAGGGAGGTAAGTGCAATTGGTCGGTTGTTGGAGAGAGAAGAAGATTCGCCTTTTTTGGGGACGGGCTGTACAAATGCAATTTTCCATCGACTCGGAAAGAGTCCTGATGAATAGGAAAGATGGAAACGCTACGCAGTGGTTTTGCCAGCGGTGAAGAACACCTCTTCAGAATTATGGGGGAGATACCATCTGGACCAGACGATTTGTGTATGTCAAGATCGATTAATACTCTTGCGACTGTACGAGTACGAAAGTGGATTGGTCCCATAGAATGTTCTACGCTCTCTAGTACAGGGGGAGACTGGGCACAATCTGGCAGCGTTGAATTGGCTGCAAAATGAGCAGCGAGCAGATTGGCTTTGTCTAGAGAGGTGACAGCTGGAATGTCATTGTAAATGAGCGTTGGGATGGAAGATGAGGTCGAATTCTTAATGTTTTTTTACAAACGACCAAAAGTTTTTACTACCTTTGGGACATAGTATAATTTTTTGCCTCAACTTTTGGTCGTGGAAGAATTTGACAAGCTTAATGTGGGCATTGCAGTCATTTCTGGCTCGTTTGAATTTTAAACGGTTTTCCTCAGTTGGGTTGGCTTTATATGACCGAAAACATAACTCTTTCACCCTTACAACCTCTTTACAGCTCGAGTCATACCACCCGTTTACCTTCGGTTTGATACTCTTTATCCGGTAAGGGATACAGGATTTCATACCCAGGAGAATGGTGTTAGTTATCGCATCAGCCGTAGCATCCACGTCATTATCGAGGAAGCATAATGACCAGTTAAAATTCTTAAAGAAACCGTTTAGAGCTTCCCGTTCCCAGTTGGCTTTCTCGTAATGCCATACAGTTCTTTTAGGAATTTGTTCTCTAACTATGTGGTTGGAGTACGAGAAATTAGCTGATACTATACAGTGGTCTGACGTGCCTAGAGGCGATAATACATTTATGGTGTATTTGTCGGGGTGAGATGTTAAAAACAAGTCCAGGGTGTTGGCGGCTTGACTATCAATATCCGGAATGCGCGTTGGACGGGTGAGGAGGAAGCACAGTTTGAGAGACACCGGAGAGCAATTTTTCACCCAAAATTAAGTAGTTGAAGAGGTTGAATCTACCAACACATGCATGCGTTTCTGACAGTTGTGGTATTAAAAAAAAAAGACGGCGTCTAGTTCGGTGTCAATCGAATTAAATAAAAAAAATCAACAAACAAGAATTTCAACAACAATATATATATACGCAAAACAAATCGGTGTCACTCAGTTTTAATGGTTTTTGTTGTACATTATCGCGGAAAATAAAAGTTAAAACAAACAATGGAAGTACTCATACATATAAAGTTTGTTATATTACATAAAATTCAACCGGTTGAACATATTCCCGTGTGTTTGGAAAGTAACCATAATGACTACGGTTGAAGCATACTCGTGTGCGCAGGGCCAGTAGATATACTCTGGTAGATATAGGGAAGGTCGTGTACCTCGGAACGATTTCAATAATCTAGCATTTTTCTCTTGTACTTCTTAACCTTAACTTTCTTAACCTTAACATTAAAAAAAAAAGAATTCACGCAGCAACAAAAACATTTTATCTCCCTAAAAAAGGTTTGAACTTATTGTTGAAGTGCATAGTTTTTAAGTAAAACATTAAAATTAATTAAGTTTGCCATCGTTCCAAGGTACACTTAGGTAGTGTACCTTGGAACAAGGGGGTGTGTACCTTGGTACGGTTAAGATAAAAGTCTCAGATGCGGCGGCAGAGAACAACACCATGTTTTCTGGCGAGATCAATGGCCTGCAGAGATATGTGGCTATCATGGTTGTCCATTATAAGATAAAACTTTTTCATCTGGTGTTGGCTTTGAATGTGCTATAAAATGTACGAAGAACTCAATAAACAGTTGCTCGTTTGACCAGCCGGAAGGATTAGCACCACCAATACACCCTGCTGGAGCACCGTTAAGCATATGTTCCTTGAAATGAACTCTGGGGAATATCAACATCGGCGGAACATGATTTCCTATTGCATTAATAGCCGCGACCATAGTGACATTTATTCCTTTTTCTCCCGAGGTCATGCTTCCTATTTGATTTTCACCTTTGGCAGCTAAAACTTTCAGTGGGACGTGAACCGGTTAATTTCCAGTTTCGTCAAGATTGTAAATTCTACTTGGGTCAAATTTTCCAAATTGGTAAAAAATTGTCCCACATTGCAGCGGTTAAAATTGGTTGATCTGGAAAGGCTGGTCGACTCTGGCTTTCTGAGTGATAAAGTTTGGTGCCGTTTAAGAAAGCCAATCATCCACTCTTTGCCAGCTGCTTCGTTCTTTATCCACGACTCCGGAAGGATTTTTCCATTTGCTTTTGCAAAACTAAAGGCCAATTTGGTTGTATCAATTTTCGATAATCCATAATGCAGCTTTGCTGCTCTGGTAAGGTATTCAACCAAGGCAAGTTCTTCTTCATCATTATTCACTTTTTTGTGTGCAATTTCTGAATGGTATTTGAACGTTGCATCGCCAGATTTCCGATGCATTTGAAGATGACGAAACAAAGATGTTTTGGAAATACCGTGGACTTTTGCAGCTCTGCCGATTGTTTCCTTATTGTAGAGAGCATCGTTGATAGCTTCCTGTAAGGCATTTTCATCCAAAGGAGTTCTTTTAACACCTCCCTTGCTGCGAGGCATATTCAGACTGCGACAATGAAAGAAAAAACGTAGATGAGTCATGGCGAAATAAAATCTCATTTTGTTTTTAGTAATGTGATTGTACCTTGGAACGGTCCAAGGTACAATTCAAGTGCCGTTCCAAGGTACAAAACATCGATATTTCTTTAATCTTTTAAATTCGCACTAAATCGGGCTTACCGTTTCTTATTCACCAGCACAATACTATGCCTTATTCACTAAAAGCGCAATAATTCGATTCCAGCTGCTCTCAGCTGTACTACACGTTTCACAAAAATGGTTGAAAAAAAACTTTTAGTGTGCGAAAACCGGATTTTCTTGTTTTTTTGCACGTCCGTCGCTAACCGAGTATGATGACAGAACGAAACAAGCTGCAACATGAATGCCCTTCAGACGTTGTGGAACCTTTTTCTTAGAATAAGATAAAAATTTAAAAAACAGCATTCGTTCCGAGGTACAATCGTTCCAAGGTACATGACTTCCCTACTCTGTCCCGAAGTCCTAGTCAAAAGTCAAAATAATTGAAAATGAGGTAAAAAGATCCCAAAGGGGCCCAATAATGGCGCCGCCTACTTGACCAATATCATCTTCAAAATGTTTATAAAAAGTACATATAACATGACATTATGTTTTCAAAAATAAAACCTATATCGAGAGAGATTCATACGTACCGTGAAAACTTTCGTAACAACATACATTAATACATTCGGATTTATGAATGAAACGTATTTTCTAATACCAAAATAATTTTAAAATTCCCATCCAAGCCATTCCAAAAAAAATTCTTATTTTATAGCTGATCTGGAATTTGCAACAATGTATACGAATTTGAATATTTTTCGACAGAACATTGCAAATATTTACATGACTACTGAAAAGGTCATATATGTTTGAGTTTATCCTACAAACATTGGAAATATGATTTTACTATATGTACTCCTCCTTCGGAGAGTTTGAATATGTATTTGATATTCCGAGCGCCGTGAGGTCAGTCTTACATGGATGTATCTACTCCTACAACGAACCGAAAGTCTGAATTTTATAGTTTTGTAAATTGCATTGGAAAATATTTACCCCCCAGATATTTGTAAATATTTTCCAGCGATTTATTGTTTTTTTTTTTTTTTTTGAAAAATAAGAGACTATTTGCTCTAGTTTGCACGTGAAAATATTTATGTTTGTTCGGACTTTTGAATACGTTAACCTTTTAGAAATGAAAATCATGTGGGTGCAATATTGCATGATTTAGTTTGAATATGTGAAATGCGCGTATTTTATTTGAATTGCAAAATGAGTAGGTACCGCTTGTTGTATAAAACAATTTCTGGCGTCATTCCTTTATTGAATTTGTGAATCGTTAAATGCATTTGATTACATTATCGCAATTGAATGAGCGATCGCATATCTCCGATTTAAACGTTCACCCAACAATGTTGCACACGCACAAAAAAGGACTCCCGACTTGGTGCATTCAGTTAAATGAATGGCTTGTCATTAATTAATCTCTTCATTCATTGGCTACCCCCAACGACATGGAACAATAGACCATTCTGCTGGTGCACCATATAACCCGCGAAGCAAAAAATTTGTCCGAAAGTGAAATTCGGTTTCAATACCCACGGGTGACAGGAATCAGGACTCCACAAATTAACGATTTAATATTTAATTTGATGTTCTGCTAGGCAGTAAATCAAACTTTTGTACGACTCGGTTTTGACCTCCAAATCTGATGTCAATCCCAACCCGAAATAGTGCAGATGGGCAGGAAGGATAACACATCCGCATTGTGGATAGTTGGCAAAATTGTTTGTACTACAAGGGAGGCCATGATGATTGTCCACTAGGAATGCAGCGAATTCACCAAACACATTTCTTGGCGTAATTACATGCAAATTGCAGATCTGCATACACCAGGGTGGTAGGCAGAGTCGGGCACGTAGACGTAACTGAGGTGAGACGAGAAAGAGCTGATTAGTGAATTTTGACATAAAACCATATAAAGCAATTACGTTTGGGATATTTTATGTATTTTGCAGCAACAAAGGTTAGGTTAGGTTAGGTTTACGGGTTGGTGGAGTAGAGGATTCTCTATTTCGCCACACTTAGGTCCATGTGGACCCATTGTGATACCCTTGGTGGGATTACGTCCTTCCTTATCGTTACTATGGGTTACTCCACTCTATCCAGCCATCCTGATGTTCGTAGGAACCTGCAAAGATAGGGTAATGGAATATCGGATAGCTCTTGGATGTCTTGGAAGTAGTAGCTTCCAAGTGTTCTGTTCCTCAGGTGACAGAGACTCGGGCAGTGACAGAGGAAGTGAGGTGTATTATCGTGTGCCTCCTCATCGCCGCAGCCTCTACAGATATCGTCATCCTTGAGATTTAATTTCATTGTATGGGTTCTGAGAAAGTTGTCACCAGTTAGAGCCCCTATCAGTTTAGATAAGGAGCTCCTGTCGTACCGCAAAAGTTTTTTGGTTCGGTTTCCGTTGTATTCTGGCCAGAGCTTCCGAGATATTTCGCAGGTAGTCAACGACTTCCACCTGGTATTGGCTTTCATTCGGGTTTTGTATTCCACTCTTTCTCTGAGGTTACAGAGTGGTGGTTCGACCGTTTGTAGTGCCTGATCATGATCTGTAGCAGATCCATTTCTTGCCATCTCGTTGCCGTCTATGTCCCTCTGACCAGGAACCCAGCAGAGATCAGCATTATGCTGTGAGCAGAGAACCTTGAGCTCTTCGCAACAGCGGCGAACTAGCTTTGATTTAATTTCGATAGCAGATACTGCTTTTATAGCCGCTTGGCTGTCAATGAATATGGTGATATCACTGTGTGGTATTTCCATTATTGCCACCAAATGAGCCGCTTCAGCGATTGCTAGCACCTCAGCCTGGAACACACTACTATGATCAGGAAGCCTGATTGATTTGTGTATTACTAATTCCTCTGAGAATATGCCAGCACCTGTTCCATAGTCCATCTTTGATCCATCTGTGAAGATGAATATCGATTTCCTTTTTGTGGGTTCATTCTTGTCCCATTCGTCTCTGCTCGGAAGCGAGCAGGTGAAGGGTCGATCGAAGTCTAGATAGGGAGATAGATAGTCAGAGTTTACTACGCTCCCTACGTATTTCTTTAGGACCTGCGCGTGCCCAGCCAGCTCGGGATCCAGCTGTTTGTTTGGCTGATCCTCGAGGAGCTTTTGGCAGCTGATTCCTGCATGTATAGATCCAAGGGCAGCAGATTCAGAATCACCTGATTGTCCCTATACACGCTAATCTTTGTATTTTTGTCATTTGCTTCAAGTTGATTGCTCTGTCTGTGGCTTGCCACCAGACTATACTGCCATATGTGAGTATTGGTCGCACGATAGCCGTATACATCCACAGGATTATTTTGGGGCTAGGTCCCCACTTTCCGCCGAATATTCGGTTACATGCGTAGAAAGCATTTGCTGCTTTCTTAACTCTTTCATTGACATTAAGTTTCCAATTGAGCTTCCTGTCTAAAATTATTCCCAGATATTTCGCACTTTGAGCTATTTTAAGGGGTATTCCTTCTATAGCTGGTGGTTCGAAGTGTGGTATTGATCTTCTATTTGTGAACAGCACAAGCTCGGTTTTTTTGGGGGTTTACCCCAAGGCCGCATTGCTTTGCCCACGTGTTGAGTGTCCGGAGCGAGTTTTCTAACAGCAACAAAGGTAAGAATCAAGATACACATCGTTATATTGATAGGCTGCACATTTGTTTACTTCCTTAGTATTAGTAGTATAGGGATGAATTGTGATGGCGGTACCTACCCTGAGTCCAAAAGAGTAGTTTTTTGAAAAAATGGATGCCTGCTGTCCGGAAACTGGAGTTCGTGATCTGGAGTCTATTACTGATACTAAAGAACAAAGTCGTCGATCTGACTGAAATTTGGGTAGGTAGGTGTTGTCCTTTTTACTGAAAGAGCAAGAAAAGTGAGCTATCGAGAATATAGAGAGGTACCACTCCAAGAATGAGAATGAGCAAGTTTTACCAAAGTGTAAATCGTCAAAGCAAGGGATACAAGGCTCATCATCATGTCATCATGTCGAGATGAGATGAAGTTGAGACACGATGACGAATAATCTCCCTCTGTAGAAAGCGAAAATTTCCAACCACCCGATCTAAGTGAAGTATATATAGCAATATCCAAACTTATGCTTAACAAGGCTGCCGAATTTGATGGCCTTTCCGCCGAGCTTTATAAAACCGATTTTGGATGTTTTGGCAAGTAACATTCACCAACTCATTAGAAAAATTTTGTCGGATGTGAGTAAGGCTTATGAATGGAACGCAAGTATCGTTTCCCCATCCACAAAAAAAGTAGACTCTTTGAACTGCGCCAAATACAGAGGCAAAAACGACCTCACCATCTCTTGAGAGGATTGTGCAAAACTCCCCAGCAAACACCAGAGACACAATATCCCATAAATCAGTGCATTGGCCGACGATGTTGACATTATTGCTCGGACTCTGATGTCATAGCCATGTTAGCTAGTGTAGAGAAGGAAGCGACAAAAATGGATTAAGCTGTAATAGAGGGTAAGATCTAGTATATGCTGTCAACACGAAAATACAGCCAACAACGACGAATTGGACAGATCGTAATCTTTGACAGATATAACTTTATGGTTGTAGGAGACTTTGTCTACCTCGGCATCACTGTTAACTCTTACTACAGCATCTTCACAGAAATGAAACAAAGAATTCCTCTTGGGGATTAGAAGGAAATTACGTAGTAAAGCACTCAATCGAATTACTAAGGAGAGCCTATACAGGACCCTGATCATCCCAGTCCTGCTCTACATGCTCTAAAAGGACATGGACCCTATTAAAAGAGGATGAAGAAATCCTTGGTCGTTTTGAGCGACAATTAAAATTCGAAGTCGCCAATATTAATTCGTCTACTACATTTCACATTTTCTTATTTTTCATAAAATTAAAAAAAGGGGAAAACCAAACACAAAGTCATCTTATATGGTGGCTCGATGACCGTCTGAAACTATTGTGAAGACTCTAAGTCTAAAACAGCGAGCCTTCCGACTGCCCTCTTCAATTTTATGACTCCAGTTGGTAACCGTACATCAGTGGTGCGTACAACTCCATCTGTAGCTGGATATACCTTCGTTATTCGACCCAGCTGCCAAGCTGAACGGACTCAATGAGAATAACTGCTACAGGCTTCGTCTTCTGGTACCACTTTTCTTCTCGTTATTTCTGGCAGATACTCCTTATACCACCACCTCGCGAATTGCGCCATCAAATGTTGTGCCCGTCGACCATACAACCTTCTATAGGCATCGCTTTCGGCAAAAAATCCAGGGGCCGTAACGTCTTTATCTGTTTTGCGTTGACGGGTTTCGGAGGCAAAGATTTAATTAATCAAGAACTATGGCAGGTGTACAGCGAGATATACCTTATCCAAAAATTCCGGATTGGATCTTCAAGATATCTAGGCCAAGTAGAGCGAATGGATACTTCTCACAATTCTCAGCCAGCCGACCTCAACCAACCTGAAGTGCGCAACTGGAGTTAAAGTCTGGGCTCATTGGAGAGGCATTTTGGTTGAGGGTACCTGAGCCTGGAATGTAGCGGCACTTAAGGAAAAAAATAAAGGTGTTTGAGGTTATTTTTGGTGCAATTCTCTCGGTGAAAATTGGCTTACTTAATTATATGTTACGCTTCCAACGGGTCAGGGGGGTCTCTGACTGAGACAAGGCAGCCTTCCATCCTCTTCGATCCTGGGCGTTACTGCTATTTATTCAGTCCATGCGGTCTGGCATCCGCGATTGCTATAGATCCTTCTTGTCGCCTCGAAACTTAAGGCTGGGATTCGAAAATAATTTTTGCTGCAGCATTATTAGTGATTCGCTCGATGTGGCCGAGCCAATGTAGTCAAAGTGTTTTTGTCTTTTTTTCTAAATCCACACCTATCTTATCCTTAACATTGTTTGCATTGCATACTTACATTTTCCCACATGAACGACATCAATTCTCAAATATATGCATGTACTGGTAAATAACTCCTCTTCAACCACTATATTGCGTTTGAAATGTAACTCTGTAAAGGTTCTACCACACCCGTTTTACCAACAAACATGGCATTCAACTTCTATCAAAATTTTGTATCGAAATAATTTTCATGGCCTTACCGAGCAGACTGCTGTTGTCGCTTGTCAAAACTCTAAGTAGACCTAAGTTCATCATTTTAATGAACGCTTAAATTCGAAGAAAGCCTGTTTAATTGTTTCTCATCATTTTAAGATATTCAGTCACTCACAGCTGCCTGCCCTTTCCTTCATCAAATGGGATTATATTCGCATTACAGTAAATATTCAGGAACAATTTTTGGCAACTTATGCTGTTGGTCCTTAAGCTCCCAACCGAAATTCCCCAAGTTCTCTGTAAACAAAAACTTTGATGGCATGTAGACATGATGATTTTTTTTTTCTTTTGCATAGCCCTACGACTCCATCATCTGTGTAAAAGTAGAAAGAAAACCTCAGCCCTTGTACATACATAGGTACAGCCTAATCTGGGTTAAATTAAACGCACGTTCTAAGCACATAAAAGGAAACATCTAAAAAAATGAGTACGTTTTTGCTATTTAAACATGCAGAGGAATATTCCCTTGGGATAATTAGGGATGAACATGAACATTAAGAGTACCCATACCTCAGGAGATGTAAAGTTTTTTTTTCCCAGAGTACGCAAATGATTAACATAACCACGTGCAAATAAATTGTGAAAATAATTTGCGGCAATTCGTACCTACCTAGAGCTTTACGTGTGTACCGCCTTTAACTTCAAGGCGAACCCCAAAACATTGGCATAACAAATAAATTAAATCCTTCACGCGGAAATGTTTCAAACTGCTTGCATCGTTATTTGTATCTGTGAGTGTCGTTCATAGGATGAGATAAGAAAAATGACACCATACCCACTTGTCTGTCAAACGCATACTGATATGAGTGGCAACACTTTGGTACCATACCACTTACCAGTGCTTTCGAAATATTTTATGGAATCTCCGTATCCATGGCATCCATTATGCTGGAAGGAGCGGATGTAGTTTATGTATATTTCGGGAGCACTGAATTTTTTTATCACACCGTTTGTGGTCGTTCAGTTGGTCGCCCTCGGGACTAAACTTTATGTGATTTAAGAACATGTCCAGCTGACCAGACGGGGTTGGTCATGGGGCGATATGAGTTTCTTTGAAGGACAATGGAATGCTGCATAATTTGAACGTTTTGAATAAATAGCTTTGGGTTTTTTTTTTTTGGTGGGTATTTATGGTGTGACACATGTATGTTGAGTTTGGGAAAATTTTTGTTATATTGTATCTATAGCGCTGAGATATTTTTATTCGGGGAATATTTCTAGGAACACTAGTAGTCCAAAAACGATTAAAGGTCGGTTTGCATGATGGTAATACGTTGACAGTTCAATTCATGTTATGCTCAGTACCGTTGATATATAGAGAAGTGATGTACTTATTGTAAACTATGGACTGTATCATAAATAAAACCTACGTGATTTTTCTATAATAAGTTTTTTTTGAGTGTAGTGGCCTAGTGCTCATTGCGTTGGACTAATAAGCACGGGGTCCCTGGTTTAAATCCCGAAAGTGACAGCACCTTAGTTTTTTCACTGCCACACCTCTTGCGAAAATCAGACAAACATCCATGCATAACACTGTCTTGAAAAGCTTCTCAAATTTACCATTCGGATTCGGCGTTAAACAGGTGAGGTCCTGAATGAGCCGTTCATTCCAAATATTTCTTTTCAGTGTATGAACACAAAATATGGGTTCAATCTTTCTGTAAATAAGTGTCATTTGTGGGCAAAAATCCAATAGAAATTGTCTGCATATTCAACAAAATAAGTTGGTGCAAGTCATGACATGTTTTTTTCAGCGATTTTGAAGCCTTGGGGTTTTAAATGCAATGGCCTAGTCGTAAGGGCTTTGCAATATAAATAAGACATTTCAAGTTCAAATTCCGAAAGTTGCAACAGCTAAGTTCTTTTTTTCTGCCTTCACTCTTGCTATAGTCTGAGAAGCTTCTCAAATTGTCCGTTCGCAATCGGCGCTAAGCTGAAGGTCGTATTCCTTTTGACTAAAGTGGAACCTCGCATAAACAAATGAAGGAAGAAGCTAGGCTTGAGGGCCTATATGGGACGTTAAGAGGAATAAGCTGTCACGAGAGGCTTCTCAAATTTTCCGTTCGTAATCGGCGCTAAGCTGAAGGTCGTATTCTTTTTGACGAAAGTGGAACCTCGCAAAAACAAATGAAGGGAGAAGCTAGGTTTGAGGGCCTATATGGGTCGTTAAGAGGAATAAGCTGTCACGAGAGGCTTCTCAAATTTTCCGTTCGCAATCGGCGCTAAGCTGAAGGTCGTATTCTTTTTGACTTAAGTGGAACCTCGCATAAACAAATGAAGAAAGAAGCTAGGCTTGAGGGCCTAGATGGCTCGTTAATGCAACATATTTCTATATTTTTTTCATAAAGTTGGATATATTTTAACACCGATTGCCTTATTTGACATTCACGGCACGATTCCAGAGATCTTTCTTAACTCTTTTTCTGATGCTAAACGGTATTCTAATAATGGCGTGTCGATGTTGAAATGGAATAAAACTTGATCCGAAAGTTCCAATTTTCAACGAATCTGGCACATTTATCCGGCTAAACTTGAGACTTCAGAAAATCCCATGAGAAAAAGTCTAACAAGTTTAAATCGCACAATCATTGTAGATTTTTGATTCACGCCACGTGATTCCTGGGTCAGTTGGATCCTGTGCGGATACATTCTCAAGCCCCGACGCAAAATTGGACAAGTTGAAGTCTGCGTGGGTGCAGTGCATGGAACTAATAAGCACAGGTTTCCTTGTTACATCCCACAAGTTTTTTTCAATACCCCCCATTGTGAAAATCAGAAAAAGTCCAAGAATATACAACTGTCACGAGAAGCTTCCCAAATTGCAGTGCGGAGTAGGCATAAAACAAAAGGCCCAATTCTTTGTGGCAAAAATAAAACTTCGCTTACACAAACAAATGGAGATGCTAGTTTTGTGTCCCCTATGGTCCCATAATGTCAGATTTAGGGTATACAAATCTGACAATCCCATTGGGCTTTATTAGTTTTGATACATAGTTTGTAACATAGAGAAATAATTTAGCTAGATATACCTTTAAGAGTATGAATCGTCTCAGAATCACTAGTTGAGTCGATTTAGCCATGTCTGTCCGTCACCAGTTATTGGGCCTTAAATTTTGAGCTAAATGATGAAATTTGGTACACGTGATCATTGAGCAAGTCAAGTTTCCACAAAGGGCGATTTCGGAAATTGACACAAAAATATTCACAGCTTCAGCACCTTTTTGGTTCCCTTCGCTCTTCGCTCTAGAACTAGAACCTACGCAACGGATGCTTCTGCAACACATAGAATAACTCATTTTATTAGAGAACAAGAGCAGCAAATCAAGAGCAGGAGCAATTGGCATTAGAAAACAAACAAGTGCTTTGACATAATTCGTAAGCAATTAATTTGAGTTATCAACCATCTTCCTGTAATGTCCTGTAGTGCTAAAAATAGTTCATCAAATCATCTCCAGAGATTCTGCAATCAGTGGCAGCAGCAGAGAACATTGCCATAGTATATGTGCGACCTCATGTGCAGGCAATTACTGCTATGTTGGATACATAAATAAAAAAGGATAGATAAAACCATAAAAATCCCTATACTTTATAAAATGTGCGATAACAATCCCAGATATAATTTATTATAGGAAATACATCTATCAACCTACAAAACACGACCCGAGAGGAAAGTTGTGTGATAATGAAGTTAAGAGCGAATGAGGGAGGGTTCTCTAACAGGGAGCCAGATCTGGCGCGAATATATATCTGGGTGGATGATTTTAATGAAATATGAGTTAACAGGAAGGGCAGCTTTAGTTGAAGGTCTGGTATTGATGGTCGATGTTGGAAGAAAGTCAGCCATTGCTTTACAAACCAAAAGACTGTGCTTTTAGAGCAATAATAAGGAGAAGAGAAATAAAAACAAAAAAAAACCGAAACATCATCTTACATTCCAAAACGGAAAGTTCACTGAAGATATTTCTACAAAGTGGTGTTAAAGTTGTCAAATTCGTATAGGATCTAACGATAGATCCTATAATGTTTGCTGATGTCGGTTAATGTCATTTCTACTTGGCATTTGCAAAGTAAAGTGGTTTCTATTTTTTTGCAAAAAAAAAAAAAAATCAAGCTAAAGGACATTGCGCGCCACCTTGAACAATGCAATGTAATGGTAGTTTTAATTTAGCTCTATATTGAAATGTTTTACCCTGAAAAAACGTATTTAAGTTTGAAAGTTAACAAATTTTCCTTGGTATTATAGGTTTAGCCCAAAGAAATAAATTCGGGATATGTCGGCTCATTTGTTCAATGCCTTGGGAATACTTATTAAATATTAACTAATCAACAAATTTCTAGAACTTCAACCACAAAGTTTCTTAAGTTTCGCAACAGTCGGGAATAAAACTGCCCTTCCTCAATCAACACGTCTCTCCATGGCTTACTGACTCCAGTAACCCACTTTAAGTTGGCTGAGGTCGGTTTCTAATTACGCTCGCCACTTGTGTTGTGGCAAGTTCTTCCGCTACTGCGTCTAAGTCCCGCCATGGGCCAGAGTAGTGGGGTCCAAATGTTCTACATATCTATGAAGTCCAAAGCAGAGATGTTTTTTGGTCCTCAGGCTAAGCATGAGCGAACATAGGACTTATGAATTTGGCCTTGGTGAGAATTTTCACAACGAGTTCGCTGAAGTCTTCGAAGCATAAGACTGTCGTTTATTACAAATCCTATTCTGCTCACTAAGCTCTATAGGCAAAGAAGAAGGGAAGAACATCGGCTTTTCAGAAAGAAGAAAAAAGAGCAAGAAAAGCGCACGATCGAGGATATAGAGAGGTGCCACTCCAGGAACGATGTTCGCAAGTTTTACCAAAGTGTAAAAAGTCAAAGCCAAGGCTACAAGGCTCGAACAGAATCCTGTCGAGATGAACAAGGAAATATCGTAGTTGAACACAGTCGATGCTGAGGATATGGAAGAACCACTTCTGCAGACTGTTAAACGGCGATGACGAACAACATTCCGCTGTCAGGCAGAACGATCCATTCAATATTGGCAACGACAGCGAAAACTGCCAACCACCCGACCTAAGTGAAGTGAGGATAGCTATATCTAAGCTCAAGCTTACTAAGGCCGCCGGAAATGACGGCCTTCCCGCTGAGCTTTATAAAGCTGGCGGAGATGACTTGGTAAGCAACATCCACCAACTCATAAGCCAAATCTGGTCGGTTGAAAGCATGCCTGAAGAATGGAACCTCAGCATCGTTTGCCCGAACCACAAAAAAGGAGACCCTCTGAACTGCGCCAACTACAGAGGCATAAGTCTACTCAACATCGCTTACAAGATCCTATTTGCCGTAATATGTGAACGCTTGAAACCGTTTACCAACAACCTGATCGGCCCTTATCAGTGTGGTTTTAGGCCAGGAAAGTCCACAATCGATCAAATTTTTACACGTCGGCAGATCCTGGAAAAAACCCAAGAAGTCCAAATCGATACCCACCACCTATTTATCGATTTCCAAGCCGCATACGACAGCATTTATAGAGACGAACTATACAGAGCCATGTCTAGTTTTGGTATACCGCCCAAACTCGTCCGTTTGTGTAGGATGACGATGCACGATCAGGGTCGGCAACGACCTCACCGACACATTCGATACCAAAAAAGGATTTAGGCAAGGCGATGCGCTGTCATGTGACTTCCTCAAATTGATTCTTGAGAGGATTGTGCAAAACTCCCGAGCCGACACCAGAGGCACAATTTTCCAAATATCGGTGCAACTATTAGCATACGCCGACGATATTGACATCATTGGTAGGACTCAACGTGATGTCATAGCCACGTTTGCTAGTATAGAGAAGGAAGCGGCAAAAATGGGTTTAGCAGTAAATGAAGGTAATACAAAGTATATGCTGTGAACACGGAAGGACACACAACATCGACGAATTGGACAGAACGTCACCATTGACAGATATAACTTTGAGGTAGTACGGGACTTTGTCTACCTCGGCTCCGCTATTAGCTCTGACAACAACATATCGTCAGAAATCAAACGAAGAATTACTCTTGCCAACCGCTGTTTCTTTGGACTAAGAAGGCAATTTAGTAGTAAAGCCCTCACTCGAACCACTAAGGAGATCCTATATAAGACCCTGATCATCCCAGTCCTGCTCTACGGCGCTGAAGCATGGACCGTATCAAAAGCGGATGAAGAAATCCTTGGTCGATTCGAGAGAAAAATTTTCGGAAAATCTTCGGTCCCGTTTGCGTTGACGGGCTATGGAGACGAAGATTCAACCACGAACTATACGAGCTGTACAGCGACATACCCCTAGTCAAAAAAACTCCGCATTGGACGTTTAAGATGGCTAGGACATGTAGAAAGAATGGACACCAATACTCCGGCTCGCAGAGTCTTCGATTCCCAGCCAGACGTCGGACACAGTTGAGGAAGACCCCGCCTTAAGTGGCGCTCACAAGTAGAAACCGACCTCAACCAACTTGGAGTGCGCAACTGGGGGCAGTTAGCTAAGGACCGGGCTAATTGGAGAGGCATGTTGGTTGAGGCCCAGGTTCATCCCGGACTGTAGCGGCACTTAAGTAAGTAAGTATTCTGCTCACTACAGCACGCAACATTGTAAACATTACAGTAAATCATCTTCCTTATGCCCGGCCCATTCAATATAATTTCCTAGATGGCAGTAATGTTTGCTTAAAAGCAGCTTACAGCTTCGCTAGGTTTTGGCTGCACCTTTTCTGTAGTTAAGCGGTTGAAGTGAATGTATCAAATGTTTAGATATTTAAAATCAAGTCTACCGAGGAAAAGTCCAAGCAGTGCTCTAGATAAAGCCTCATATTATGGACAACATAGAATAAAAGGTCAACCAAAACCTGTGTATAGAGATCCTTAAATTTTAATTATTCTGACTGGGGATCGAAATATTCCCAAAAATTTTAAGCTAACCATTGATAACCATATACATATATGAATATAATGAACCTGCTGTAATTAAACGCGTTCTTCAAAATGTTACCACGATTATAAAAATTGCAAACTTTATAAGAATAAAGATTGTTTGAAAGACGTAATCAAGTACCGGAAAGAATTAGCAAATAATACCATATGGTTCACGTTTTCCTACATTTGTGGAACTGAAAGGATCAATAAAATGTCAAATACTAATAGTGGCTAAGGTTCCTATGGTGACGATTCTCACTGCTGCACGTACTCATACTCGTATTGTCATTCTGTGGTGGTGAAATAGGAAATCCATAGCGCACGTGTTGGATGGACAAATACCATCCGTTTGAAGAACTTATTGATTTACAGATGTTGTAGTGTGCACGTGGTTAATTATCTAAAATTGATTCTACTTGCACTCTCATCCATCCACCAACAATGAGGGGTAAATGGCATAGTCCCGCCTTGCTGCTGCATCCGATGCCAAAGTACACAGTTTTCTGTTGTTTTCGAATGCATTTGTTGCATTGTTTTTAAACATTCCATTAAAATTATGCCTAGAAATCAATATAATTTCTAAACTAAAGCCTAATCATTAAATTTAACAATGTATTCCACGATGTACAAGAGTTACAAGCTTTCTCACATACATAGCCCCTCAACCTTCACCTTGGGTTCCAACTTCTTTGTAAAGACTTGAAAGAATGTGTCCCCTAACTATGTCATCTATTTCATACAAACTAATAGGCAGGTTGGAGTCAACAGTTTACAGTCCCAGATAAGCTTAAAAAAGTTGTCTTATGGCCAGTGTTCTAGGAGTATGTAAAAATTGAACTGGTACTCCAAGTTGGAGGTTCTACACAAGTCTGCACAAAAGCATCTAAAGGTCTAGGATAAGGCCAATAACATAAATTTACTTACCTTGTAGGAGAAAAGGACAAAATGTTTATATTTACAGCTGGAATATTAAAATGCTCAGCAAACAAGGTGCAGTCCGATAGTAATTAGTGATAGACCTATGCTGTTACAAAGAAAACATCACTGATATCCATGCAATACGGTCAAAAGTTGTCGGTGACCTTTATAGGCAAAGAAGCGCGATTACCCGCATTTCAGTTCAAAGATGACAGAACAAGAAATCACACTTTAGAAGATACAGAGCGGTACCACTTCTGAAATGATGTTCGGGAGCCTAACCAAAATGTAGTAGCCATGAATGCAAGGAATCCTGTGGCGATGTTAAATTTCATATTAAGGTATATAAAGGCGGTGGGAAAGAAATAAAATTTGGTAAAATAAAATTATTTCCGAAGAATGTAACCTAAGCATCGTTTTCCCGATCCACAAAAAGGAGACCCTCTGAACTGCGCCTACTAAAATAGCCTACATCTCCTACAAGATCATTTTTTTAAATTCATTTTTATTTTTCATTAATTTATAGCTGATACTCAAGCTAAACAAAATTCATGAAAACTAGCCTACTTATCAACTACTTAACTAACTTACTATGTACTACAAGTTACAACTTAATTATAATGCCTTTCGGAAGACGTGGTAGAATAGCGAAACCGCTGATCTATAATTATCAGCTCTCGGCTTAAACCCGCACTCTCATAATATTCATCATTGGGGTAGTAAGCCCCTAAGATGGGTCTATTGCTCGAGGCCATTGCTCTTGCCGTGTTACCCGGAATCAGGGATGAAAAATGGCTTGTATTGAAAGTTTAAAAAAAATTGTATTGAAAGTGTACTGGTTGATTTCCATCATCTTTTGGTGTTTTGAAAATATGTTTTTTTTTTTAAGAAAAGAACTATAATTTTTCACGTTTTATAGCTGGAAATAATAACGGAGGCATAATTGTAATCTTTATAAGAATTACGAAATAATAAAAATCATTAAATGCAGGCATTTTAATTTCTCTAAAAAGGAAAAAAAACCTCTATCTCACTTAGTTTTGTTTTTCAATGCACATAATGGCCATATCCGTCACTACTTCTGATCATTTTTTCCTTTTATCGCCACTCTTTTATCAGCTTTTAGTCATATGATCATTTAACGGAAAAAACAAGCGAAAGCTTGCAATATTTCTGTTTTGAGTGTACTCTTGATAGCTTGCCAGGATCAGTATTGTTTAAATTTTTAAAATCGTTGCTTATAACAGTCATCAAGATTTCGTTTTTTCTATTTCGTCATTTACAAAGAATATAGTTAAAGTTTTTAGAGTCAAGGCGTTCCCAAATGGAATGCCATTCTATGGATGCAAAAAAAATATAAAGATGGCTACCAAATTTATTGGCTTAAAATTAAGTCGTTAAAATTCGAAAAGGACGTTTAAGGCCTAGTTTTTCAGTGCGACATCATCCTATTTTTGGGAACTTACTCGAGTTAACTTGAGAAAGAAGTTTTTCAGGCGATTTAAATCTAGAGTTAACTTCGAGTTAACCCGCAAGTTTTCTGAGTTAACACCGGGATTAAATGGACAGATGTTTTTGACAGATGATATCATACCAGGAACACAATTTTTTTCAATTCCAATTTGAACTTAATGCAGATCTAAGCAACTTGAAATTGTTTTAAATATTGTTTTAAGAAGAAGACTTGCAAGTTTGTGACAAAAGCATTTTAATTTGTTTGGGGAAAAGGAAACCAAACAGCTGATAAAGTGATAACTGAGCAAAATCGATAAATCATGAGTGCTACCAAATTAAATCATCACACACGGAGTCAAATTTAATTCTGTTCTGAAAAACTGCTTCATGAGTTAACTCTAGCTTAAATTTATTTCGGAGTTATTAAACTCTGTGTTAACTCAGAGTTAACTCAGCACTGAAAAACCGGCCCTAAGTTGGCTAGGACATGTAGAACTGTAGCTCCACTAAACGTACGAACGAAAAATAGTTTCAACTATAAAAATATAGCTGTTTGGGGGATTTCCTGTGGTACTTAAACCCATTTACCAGGGTAAGTTACCCATATCAAAACAAAAATTAATTGATTTAGTGAAACTTTTCGAAAGAGCTTGTGCCGTGTATAAGGGTCTTCTAACCCATTGTCTTAAAGATACAGAGCGCTTGCCGGAACCTGATCAACATGAGAGTGACTTAAAATTCGAAACAAAAGTGTTTTGCTTTACTTATTTTTATTTTTTATAATTTTGTGTACAATACAATAATGTTCGAAATCCCATACAGGTAAAAATCATTTAGTACATTTCTCTTAAAATCATGTGAATTAACTGTTTTTTTGCTTATTATGGCATCCAGGGAGTAAAACCAAATAACAACCTAAAAACAAAAATCCATTTCTATCAGCATAATTTTAATTTTAAAACCACAAAATGTCCTTAAATTTAATTATCTCCTGATTGTCTATATTGTTAGTTAATGATTAACTAAGATCTTCAAGATCCCTAGAAATAAGTAGACAAGAAGACATGTATTTTCGGTACGAAACTTTCATAAGAAAAATTTAAAAAAGAACTATCAAACAGCTGATAAACTGTATTCAGGAAAAAAAATGGCGCGAATATAGAAAAAAAGTGATTGTGAATTGAAAATTGGCACATACTTTCAGTGGTGTTTATATAAATTTGAACAGATTTTTGGTAGCAAAACAAATTCTGTGATGTTTTCGTTTTTAAAACATAATTTGATAATAAATACCTACTAAAACAAATGAGAGGCTACAATCCGCTGTGCGGATCGTTGAATACCCTATCCCATCCCATCCTTAAAATTAATATCCTCAAAATATAGGCCTTATGGCGATGAAATACAGAAAATGACATTGTCACAATATATTGCTCAGACGGTTTATCAAAACCTTTTGTGGTTCGACAAAAACAACGTTTTTCTATTGCATATGCCTTGGGGTAGGGCATACAAATGGTTTTTATAAGAAAACGCCCCCAAAAAGTGGGCGTGGGTTAAAATGGTCTACTGACGAAATGTTGGTATTAATACTGCCAATGATTGTGCATCAAATTTTTTTTTCGAAAATTTTAAAATTTGACCAGAAAATATTTTTTATAAAAATGCCCCCAAAAAGTGGGCGTGGCAAAAAACTTTATACTGACGAAATATAGATATTACGATTCTCTAAACATGCTGGTCAGACACTTTTATAAAATTCTTTACGGTTTGGCGAAAAAAAAAGTTTTCCTAAAAAGGGGGCAGTGGGCAGATTTTAAAATTTTTTACACTTGTTCTGGTGACTCGGACAAGGATCCTATATACCAAATTTCATTATACTAGCTCAAAATTTAAGGCCCAAAAATCGGTGACGAACAGACAGACGGACGGACAGACAGACATGGCTAATTCGACTCAGCTACCGATTCTGAGCCGATCCATATACTTTGAGGTATATGTAGCAAAATTATTTCTCTATGTTACAAACTATGTATCAAAACTAATATACCCCTATGGGATAGGGTATAAATAGCTGCAGCAGAAATTGTATCGGATTTTATAAAAGTGTATTTGTGTACTGAAGCTAGGGCGATTGTATCGAAAACAGTACAATTGTATCAACTTTTGCAACCCTGCCCGGAATGAGTTTTACCAGAAAATTGTCTATTCTGTTTATGATGGCCCGACGTATAGACCTGGCTGGAATAATATTTTGTGTACTCAGACTCTGGTGTCAAACACCCAAATCTGTCCCATTTGAGATGGAGGAACATTGAACCACACTGGACACCCATTGTCTATCGGCCTGATAAGGGTCGTGTAGCCTCTACCCAGCTGTTATAAAACAATCATCTTGTCAGGGCAAACTCTCCTCTAGCTGTCGCCAGAGCTGCATATACATGTCTGCCGATACTAATCCATCCAGATGCCAATGTACTCTACTACACTTTTACTCGCCATTGGCTGTCAGTTTGGTCCCACGATCACCGGCTTGCGCCAGTTCTTTCTCTTATCTCTTGAGGCACTAGATGACATGTCCTAAACAAGATAGTTTCAGATTTATGAAAGTTAATTTTCAACTTTTAGTCATCACAATATCTCTGGATTTTGTCGAAGTCCCGCTGTAAAAGAGTTCGAATGATCACGATTGTAGGGATTGTTTTGTACACGATAAGATCGTCTGCATACGCAATTGCCTATGTAAGACTACCTATCTTATCGATGGTGTAAAGTAAATGGTGAAGACAGTCGTCACAATGGGGCAGAATGCCCTAAAAGTTGGCATCAAATCAACCAACAAAGCTAAGAACTTGAAATTTGGCATTATTACTCTTGGTGCCAATGCCAATACATTCCCAAAGTTACTAATGGTCACGCCCACTTTTTTGAAAAAAAAAACTTTTTTTACTAAGAAAACATTTTTTATACTTAGGTATACTTAAATATAATAGTTTACAAAAATTCTTCATCGCTCTCATTGATCTCCAATTCACAACCACTTTGGTTTGGTGGCGGTACAGTGGGGGATAAGAGCAAATCAATAGCTTCTTGTGGTAAATGTTGCATTTTTTTTCTTGGAATCCTGGGCATACTTGTTAACAACGGATCTGATGATAACAAAAAAAAAATTGAAAATGCCCGCGTTAGTATTTTCTCGACTGTTTTTTCGTGAGTGATGCTATCTGTACTTTTTAAAATCTTTATTGCGGGCTTCCTGTGCTTCTTCGCTTAGCTGCCCAATGGGCAATAAAGCCGATGAAATTATCTCGTTGCCTTGAATTAAGTATTTGTGGACGGTGGGTGGCATTTAGTACCAGGGGTACTTATGTACGAAATATTTCGCAGTTTCATGTGCAAATGCTTTAAATTTCGGAGTATCAATTTCATGGCCACATGAAACAACAATTAATATTATATGCATTTTTTTAATCCAACACAAATCTAACTTTGTTATATCTGCTGAAATTTCTGCATTTTCGAAAAACCTTCTTGCAGTATTTCCGTCGTCATTGGAATTTCCAAAACCAGGCTTCGGTTTATCAACAATCAAACCCAAACGGTTTCGAAATTGCCGCTGGATTTCCTGTTTTGTTTTGCCAACGACTTTTTTATTTTCTTCTCCTCTAGCCTGCCATTGTTTAATTTTTAATTTATAGGAAAGGTGAAGAAGGCATCTTCGGATCCATCAATGCAACACGGATAAACCAAATCCCAAATTTTTAGTTTAACTGGTCTCTTTATCATTTCCTCGACCGAATTAAATTCTTTTGATTTGGCATCGCAAATATAACATTTTTGTGTGGAAGGTTTTCAGTGATGGCATTACAAACATTTCCATCAACCATGGCGAATATTAATTTGTGTTGAACGAAAACAGTTTCTGCATTAACTGTTACCATGCTTGGCTGGAGGTCCTTAATTTGGTTATCTACTCTTTGCTTTTCAGTCACGGATACTGCGGATGTTTCTTTAATAAACTCAATTTTAAGAGGTCCACAATATCTGAAGAAACTAAACGAAGAGGGACGAGACATGTGATAAGAACAGCTGAATCATCTGCGTCGAGTCCATGGAAAGCTTGCTTATACGAACTGTGACCAGAGCTTCCATCAAAGCCCCATTTTGAGTATAAGTATACATTTTTTAGTTCTTCGGGGCTTAGTAAATCGACCACGTCTTTTTGGACAGTAACTAAACGTTCAACAGTCAAGTTAAGCAAGCTTTGCAAATCTGTACTTACAGAAGTCTCCCAAATACTTATATTCTCAGGTTTTGGGTAGCAATTTTTTTTTACACTCCTGAACAATTTTAAAAGAAGGGAATGTTTTAGGAGCTTTTGACCTAATGATTTCATACTGAAACCTAGACAGGTTTGCCTCAACAATCAAAGCCAGTGCTTCTTCTCCAGTCATTGAAGTGGGTTCAATGGACTCATTTAACGCCTTTTTACACATTTCAGCATTACTTGGAATGGTGGTTATTTCTCGAATTAGTTTTGCAGTCTCCGATTGTCCAGAAGCTTTTAAACTCATTTCAGTCGCATATGTCAACTCGGCAAGAGACGTGGATTTTCATAACTCTTCAGTTTTTTGTCGTTTTGTTCTATCTGATCCTTCTTTGAACGAAATTGTTGGACGACCACGTTTCAAGCTTTAAGAACTTGTACAACTGAACAGAATGGGCGTATTAAGCCAAGCACTATTTTTTTTTAAGAATCGTGCCTCCACTCGACAAGCTTTATCCCAGCGCTGTTTAAATTTTGTTTTAAAATCATTAATTTTTGTCTTAATATCGTTTTGAAATGTACCACCGCAATGAACCTGTCTTTCCATTTCTTGTTTTAAGAACTCGATTTGGCTATCTAATCCCTGCCATTTGAATCCTTCATTATATTTTAAAGGTTTTGCCTTGTAATAGACAAGATTTTGAAAGTTGTTCGGCCTAAAAAGCAAATTTAATAAATGTATAAGAAAAAATATCAATTTTGTTCGAGAGTGACGTCACCAACAAAAAATTTAGACTAAACAAAGGGGAGCATATCGGAGCAAAAAAAAATTGCATATTCTGAAAATAAACAAAACACTTCACACAACGACATATAAAACTTTGCGGAGGTTTTACGGACAACACAACTAAAAGATTAAGGACTTTAGTTAAATGCGAAAACAACACGTTTTTTTTACACTTTTTCTATTTTCTACCACAAAATAAGAGATCAAAAAAAAATTTTTTTTGTTAACTAAATACTGAAAAAAAAAACACACCTGAGCTTACTGATTCCATGGCAAAAAGAAATATATCGATTTAACTAACGGGTAATAAATAGAACACAATTTACAAAAGTAACTCAAAACACAAAAAACAGGTCTGCACTTGATGGAAAAAGTAAACAAATGCTCCATTTGTGTAGATCTGCTGAAAATCACGTGATCCTAATTACTGTTCTCTCTCTCATTTCTAATTCTCTATCATGTTAAAAAGAGAAATAAAGCGTTAGTTTATGACAACTCTCAACTTCATAATTTGATTTTCTGTCAAGTATTAGGGTATTCTGCCCCATTGTGGCGTCGATTTTACCGCTCCCTGCTGCAGTACATTTTTAATGAAAATCTCTGAGGTAGAAATTGCCACCTTTGACAACAAATGTTCTACCAGCATGTCATGACGCATATATAGTTGGTTACTTATGCCGATTCTGGTCAGCTTTAGATAGAGGCCCTCTAACCATATGGTGTCGAAAGCCTTCTCTAAATCAAGCAGAGGAGACTTATCGGAAAGTCACCGGATTGGTGTTGTTCATTCCATATTTCTGGAGAGGATAAACCACCGCCGGCCGTCTTACACCGAACTCGATTATTCAGCGCGTTGTTGAACTGCCTGCCGTAAATGTTCACACCTTCAGAAGGTAAGTATTGCAGTACAATGTAGACTCCCACTGACTTCTTTTTCTTTATGGAATCGAAGATGATCTAGGGTTCCACCTTCGAGATTAACAGGGGAGTAGAACCACTTTGCTCAGCGATGATGGCGTTTGCCAAGCATTCTTCATTCTTCTTCAACCGTCTGAAACCGCGCTTCTCAAATCGCCATTACATTCGGATATAGTAATTATGGAGCAGGGAATTGTTTTTCAGGACGCGGTTCGGGCGAAAATGCTTTCATTCACCATACACACTTTCAGAAGAACCGCCTACACTTTCTCCTGAGGATCTTCAATTACAATGAAATCGTCGTCGAAGATTGCTTCTTCCGGATCTATTTCTACTGTCAAAAGTATGTTGTATCGTCTATTTTTCGTTGAAGCTTAATACATGGAAGCCCGTTTTGATATGTCCTCCTAAAGATCTTATTAATTTGTGGGTCGCTGGAATTTACAACCTGAATTCTGTTATTCTAACATAAATTAAAGGATAACCGATAGTTCTTCTTGATCGACAACTTCAGCTCACTAATCTCCGGGTCGCGCATGGTATGTCAGTCGTCTGTACAAGAGTTAAGGTCTATTCAGAAGTCCGCTTTTTTGACTGTGTATTGCGGTAATAGTTGCGTTTCTGTACATGCCACGTTCTTTGTATTTTGGTATCGTCCTGTTCGTTAGCCTTTGAATCGTTTCGTCCATTTGTTGAAAATATTCGTCGATTTCGTTGTTTGTCAGGTTTCTGTTGTTTAGTGGTGCGGCCTCGAACGCAGTTTTCTTGATAGGGTTTGGTGAAGCATGATCAGCGCATCTTACCTTACTGTAGTTGTACGAATACACAGGCATTTACTTTTCCAACGCCAGCAGCTCGTTCGGAAGCAGTATTATGGCGGAGGGTTCCCAGTAGTCACTGTCGTACTCGATCGTCCCTAAACAGTTTTGCGGCTATTGGCCTTTTCTATTAGTAACTGTCAGCCCTATCTTCTTTTATTTATGATTCCTTGAAATCGTTCACCATCAACCTTTTCGGCTCTTATCAGTGTGGTTTTGCATGGGGTAATGGCTCCAAAAACGGGTTCAGTGGCGCGATGGTTAGTACGATAAACTGCAGCGCAAAAGGTCTGGGTTCGATTCTCAGCCGTAGCAACACCCAAATGAATTTTCACTGGCCCTCCTCTCGTGATGATCTGGCAAATCATTCGAGAAGTATAAATTCTCTTAGTCGTTCGGAGTCGGCATAGAACAGGAGGACCCACTTTGCTGCAAGAAGTACACACGCACACATGAATGGTTGTGAACATCACCATCGACAGACACAACTTAGAGGTAGTATGGGAATTGAAGTTCAATATGACACTTAAAGATAAATTTAATAGATTCCGGAAACGAGATTGTTTGGTAAAGTCTTTACCCTTATAAAATCCTTCACATAATTGAGATCCGATGGCATAAGACTGTTTAAAAGACCCACCATTTAAGCTGTTCTTTTATTCTCTTTCCATCAATCCAACAAAGCCTTCAACTGTCAACAGATGCGTCACATCCGAAATATACCTTTCTTATTATTCCACTACCATGAGCAGGCCTTTAAATTTGAATTTTAAGGTTCAGTGTAAATGCTGTAGAAAACAAAATTTAAAGTTCACAAAAGTTCGCAAAATGTAAAAAAAAAAATACCACCTCCAGTCACAGTTCTTAAGAAAATGGATGCCCTACATATTGTATGATGTAATGATATGACCGAGCTCCATTGTCCAGAAGAGTTCATATGTACAAATCGCAAAAGCAATCCCTATTATTCTGGCCACACAGTCCGGCCTGTCTCTTGACACTTTATTCAAATTGACCATCTCATTTTATTCGATTCAAATGGCCGAACAAATCCACCCGCACACGTGACTTTATTAATAAAATTTCTCCAAAGCTAAACAGCTGGAGATAGTTTAGGTCAAATCATAAAAATGGTAAAGTAACGACCCGACAAAACCGGAGGGACGACACACTCTGTCCCCGATTGCTGTTGGCAAGAATATAAATCTTCTGACTAAATCCAATTTTAGAACCAATACATTCTCATTTTCTTCACAGACCCATTGTTGACCTAAAATTTCTGTGTAAGATACGATAACCCTGCATAGTAAACCGAAATAAAACACAACATCTTATGCCGAGAGAAATAAGAGGTAAATCTACCTAGGGCTGCAGATGGATATCTATGCGAGAAGTTGCAGTTCCGGTCTCGACACATGTTTGTGCGTATCCTACGAACCGACGAAAGAGAGGGAGGAAGTCGACAACGGGATATAGTTTTATAATGAACTTGTTTATAATAATTTTATTTTCCTCTGAATGGAGAGGAGGAGAATGGCTTCTGGCCATAAACAACGTTAAGCCTTGAAAATATGATCGAGGTAGAATATTGAATGAAGAAAAATGTAATTTCAAGAAAACGAACAGAGGTCGGAATGCAGGTCTTGGTAGGGAAACATGTTTCGTTACACCTAAGTTAATTAAGTTCATATGCACTTGTCGATATTTGTATTATGACTAATGGCACGTAAAGTTTGTAGGTGTGCTTTTGACTGTGTTAGTTTTATATGGGTTATAAAATGTCATTATATAGGTAAAGTGAAATCATTGTTTGTAGAGATTTGATTTACTTCCCCAATATGCAAATGTACAGAGTTTTTTCAATTAACATAGCAACATCCACATTGGTACAAGACGCGGAAGTAGCAAACATATTAAGTTGCTTGAATGTCAAAAAAGCACCCGCTGCAAACGGTATTAGAACAACAGACCTAAAAGCAAACGTGGTTATATCATTCGTTATTTTACTAACCAAATAAATAAAACTTTGCATCGAAAAGTCAACCATACTAGAGAACCTGAAATGAACCATTTCATGGACGATTTATAAAGGCAGTATAAACACACGAAGAGAACTATCGTCCGATTGCATTTCTAACAGCTATAGAGCAGATCGTATCGGATCGAATAAGAAAAGTAGTTGGAAAACATAATTAAAAAAAAAATCCATGTGTAGTTGCTGGTCTCCCATCGGACGCATTTTCGGGTGAGGCGGATAGAGGAATCCTCTGCAGATATACGAGGTAGGTGGAAAATAAAATATCATTGGTGGACCCAAACTAGGGGTAAGGTCCCCCATCACAAAACCTCCACTCTGGGCTAATCATCCATCCCACTGGAAAAAAAAGTTGTTAAAGGAAAAACGGCCAACGACTTTCGTATTTGCACCTGGAATATGAGGACACTTAACAGGAAAGGTGCACCCGAACAAGCTCTAAGCTACTTAAAAGCAGACATTACTACCATCAAAGAAAAACGATGTGATATGCCGTGCAAAAAGGAAGATGAAAACCTGTGAAGAAGTATCAGACTTAGGCAAGAATTCGTATGTTTTCAAGACACTAGCGAATGCATTTTAACAATTCGCATCAAGGCCAAATTCGCTCAAAAATTAGCGTCATATGTGCTCACAATGCAACGAAGATAGAAGATGATATTGTAAAACAATATTTCTATGAGCTCCTGGACAACACTTATGAGCGACTGCCAAGTAAGATGTTAAAATCATGATGGGAAATTTTAACGCAAAGGTAGAAAAAGAAGACATCTTTAGCAGTATTGTCCGAAAACACAGTCTACACGAAAATACGTCTGGCAACGGACTATGACAAATTCACTTCGCTGCGGAATGAAATGAAACTATAGCCAGCACATGGTTTTCTTACCCCGATATTCATAAGGTCAATCAAATTGATCACATTGCCATAGACAAGAGGCACGCGTCCAGTATTTTGGATGTCTGAACATTCCGAAGGGTTAACATCGATACGGGTGTCCACTACGCCACAAAAAATGGAGAAATATTGTAAACACAATTTAATATCGAAAGACTGCAAACGCAAGAGACCGACAAGTATTTGTAGAATGCGTATTCCTTAACCTCTTAATTAACACCATTCGCCTAGCATCTAATGTCGAAGAACAATGGCAACGATGTCAACAATCCATTAATCCGCAACTGATGTACTAGGTTTCTCGCGCCGACCTGCAAGAAACCCTTTGTTTGATGAAGAATTTCGACAGATGCTCGTTGCTCGCAACCAAAAACGAGGCCTACAAAGCTAAGCTGCAGATGAAGGCTAGAGCTCCTATTAAGCTCTATAGGCAAAGAAGGGAGAAAGAACACCGCCTTTTCAGAAAGCTGAAAAAAGAGCAAGAAAAGCGCATGATCATGGATACAGAGAGGTACCATTTCAGCAATGATGTTTTATCAAAGTGTACACACATGATGTTTAACGGAATCCTGGCGTGAATCCTGATAATATTGGCGATGACCGACAGCGAAAACTACCAACCATCGGACCTAAGTGAAGTGAGGATAGCAATTTCTAAACTTAAATGATGGCCTTCCCGTCGAGCCCTATAAATCCGGCGAAGATGATTTAGTAAATAAAATACACCAATTCATAAGCAAAATTTGTTAGGATGAAAGTATGCCTAAAAAATGGACCCTCAGCTACGTTTGCCCCATCCCATCCACAAAAAAGGAGAACCTCTGAACTAAGCCAACTATAGAGGCATAACCTCCTCATCTGCGTTATAAAGGGTGATCCATTTCGAGGTTCCCTACTTTTTTAAAGCAAAAAACACAGAAAATTCAAATTTAATGGAGAATGTTTATTATCATTTGAAAGAACATTCTTTGGCATTTATTTTTTGAAGATTATGTTTATCAAATGTTGGCCGTTGCTACGTCGCAGATGGTCCATCCGTTGAGTCCAATTTTCGATCACTCGTTCGAGCATTTCGACTGGTAACTGGCGAATGACACGCGTGATGTTTTCCTCCAAGGCCTGAATCGAAGCGGGTTTGTCGGCATAAGCTTTTGACTTTACATATCCCCACAGGAAAAAGTCTAACGTCGTGATATCACACGATCTTGGTGGCCAATCGACCGGCCCAAAACGTGAAATTATGTGCTCACCGAAATGTTCTCTCAATAAGTCCATTGATTGATGCGATGTGTGGGAAGTGGCGCCGTCTTGCTGAAACCAAATGTCGCCGAGATCACGAGCTTCAATTTCAGGCATCAAATAGTCGGTTATCATGGCACGATAACGGTCGCCATTGACGGTTACGTTCGCACCGGCATAATTTTTAAAGAAATATGGACCGATGATTCCACCGGCCCACAAACCACACCAAACCGTTGTTTTTTCTGGATGAAGTGGCAGTTCTTCAATCTCTTCAGATTGCTCTTCGTCCCAAATGCGGCAATTTTGTTTGTTTACATACCCATTGAGCCAGAAATGGGCCTCATCGCTAAACAAAATTTGCCTCGAAAACGTCGGATATTCTTGGAACTTTTCAAGAGCCCGTAGAGCGAAGCGATGTCGCTTGGGAAGGTCGAGCGGCTTCAGTTGTTGCACAAGCTGTATTTTGTACGCTTTCAATTTAAGATCTTGACGTAAAATGCGCCAAGTCGTTCCATACGTCAGTCCGAGTTGCTGCGAACGGCGCCGAATCGACTCTCTACGGTCTTCGTGTACACTCTCAGCTACGGCCGCTATATTTTCTTCACAGCGTGCTGGACGTGGTCTATTCGGTCGAATATTATCCAATAATGAATGCTGGGTCTCAAAATGGGTGATGGTGTTGCGAATAGTACGCTCAGTAGGCCGATTATGTTGACCATAAGTTGAGCGAAGTGCACGAAACACATTCCTCACAGAACGTGAATTTTTATAATAAAGTTGAACAATTTGTAAACGTTGTTCACGCGTAAGTCTTTCCATTATGAAATGCCAAACAATACTAAACAAAAATAGCATGACACGACTCACACGTGATCTGTCAAAAAAGGCTATTGAAAAAAGTATCTCTACTTGGATCACCCGTTATGTGAACGAATGAAACCTTTGACCAACAACGTGATCGGCCCTTATCAGAGTGGTTTTGGCTAGAAAATTTCATAACTGATCAAATCTTTACACTTCGGAGGATCCTGTAAAAAAGTCCAAATCGATACTCACCACCTATTTGTTGATTTTAAGTCGCATACGGCAGCATTTATAGAGACGAACTATACAGGGGAATGTCTAGTTTTGGTATACCACCCAAATTTGCCCGTCTATGCAGGATGACGATGGAGAATTCTTGCTGCTATATCAGGGTCGGAAACGACCTCACCGATACATTCGATACCAAAAAAGGATTTAGGCAAGGCGACGCACTATTATGTAAATTCTTTAATCTCATTCTTGAGAGGATTGTTCAAAACACCCGAGCCAACACCAGAGGCACAATCTTCCATAAATTGGTGCAACAACTAGCATACGCCGACAATTTTGACATCATTGGTCGGACTCAACGTGATGTCATATTCACTTTTATATAAGACCCTGATCATTCCAGCCCTGCAGAAGAATGACCGTATCAAAAGCTGACTAAAAATTCCTTGCTCTTTTCAACCGTAAAATCCCTCGAAAAGTCGGTTCTGTATGTGTTACCAGACAATGGATACGAAGATTAAACTACCAACTTTTACGAGCTGTACATCGCACTGGACGTTTATGATGACTAAGATAAATAGAGCAAAGATACACCAATACACATGCTCGCAGAACCTTTGATTCCCAACCATATGGAAGATGAAGAGAAAAGCCTTGCCCTAAGTGGCGCGCACAGGTCGAAACCAACTTAAAATGCGCAACTGGAAGTAGTTAGCTATAACCGGACTAGCTGAAGAGGCATGTTGTTTGAGCCCCAGTGTTACCCGGTAAGAAGCATCACTTAAGAAGAATAAGTGTGTGTGTGGAGGTTTGGAGGAAAATTGCTTTTTTTTGGTGGACGCAGGACGCAGGACGCAAAGAACTTAGCTGCTATGTCTGATCTGATCTGGCATTTACAGTCCAAATAAGGCGTCAAACCTAGCTTCTCTCTTCTTTTGTGTGTGCGTAGTTATTATTTTTGGCACTCCGAACGGCAAATTTGAGAAATGGCAGTGTTATCTAATCTTTAATGTTTTTAAGATATTTGAAAGAGGAGGGATTAGAACCAGGGACTCTGCGTTTAGTAGTCCAACGCGTTGTTAGTGCGTTGGACTACAAAACGCATAGTCCCTGGTTCAAATCCCGCATCCCACCCATGGCTCCCATGTAATGTTCCGTTTTTATTGTTGTATCTATATTCTTAGAAGACGTTTGTTAACTTTAAATCTTTGAAAAATTGTTAAGATTTTATAGCATACCCACTGTATGTAGTCCTTTAAGGGCAGTAACAGAATAGAACACCTTAATGCAAAGAAAAATAAGTCAAAGCACCCATCTAAGAATTCGAATTGTATAATTCTGTTCAAGCCCATTAAAACCAATCAAGCTAAGCAGCTATAGTACCACTTATGACATTTACCATCACTCCAAAGCCCAAACATGTGAGTTAAAGTGTGTTACCCTAAAACGATACTTCATCCACTCAACTGGGAGCACAATCCTTCCACAACTCTGTGGCCAAATCTTGGGGGTGGGCCAATTTGTGGATAAAAGGTACTTTCAATCTCCCATTCGATACCTGCAAGCCTTCAGGCCTACAAGAGCCTGTTTTATACACGATAAAAGTGCGCCAATGGTGTGTCTCATCCATTAATCTTTTCATATTCTCGTACGAGTACACATGTGTCAGTAGAAGAAATCCCCTGATTCTTGTTGTTGTTTGCACCCCGCCTATTACCAAACGAATGAAGTACCACACATAAAGGTACAAAATGAGCAGAGAAGACGGAACGTTTAACATCGAACCAATTAGATGGAAAGGAGAAACCACACGGCAGCTGCTGCACGGTACTTGGAAACTAAATCATGTTCACTTGAGTTCATACATATTACGGATTGTGTATTAGCCTCAAGGACCAGTGGAATCCTACTCCTGAAAGGATACCTTTAAGTGCAGGACAACAGCTGCTAGAGTTAGGCGAGATTTAAATTATTCATCATTAGCTGTAGACGTCTCAGGGCAACCTCGTGTGCGCATCTTGAAACGATATTGCATTTGATTGCGTGTCTGTCGTAAGTTTCAGCGAGCTCGTCACGTCATAGTGCGCTGGGATAAAATCACTTCAGCGTAGTGTTTGGATGTTTCGTAATATCATATCAAGAGTATCCAGTAGATGCCTGACCTAAATTTTCAGTGGGTAACTTCAGTATGAAGGTGGATTTAAATTGATAAATCCGCTCTTGCACATTTAATTTTTTATTTTATTTTATTTTTATTTATTTATTTTATATTATTTAAGTGACAAAAATATTTTTATAAAAAAAAATAGAGGTATTGCCACTCTTAGCAAAAAATTGAGATAAACAATTAGAAATGGGTGGGGTGACCCTTAAAAAACAAATATTAAAAAAGTTAAAATAGTATTAATTAACATAATCTATATAAAAATGAGTTAAATTGGAAGTTTAAAGTTAACATTTCATGGAAAAACATCAGCCATTAACAAAGAATTCGATACTCTCATTATCAAGACTAAGGAGCCAGTATTTTATATGTTTAATAAATAACGAATAAGATGTATGCATTCTGATGGATTGAGGAAGTTTATTAAATATACGACACGAAGAAACACTATAAAAATTACAAAATGCAGTTGTTCGAAAAACCGGTATAGACACTCGGTTCAAAAAGTTACCACGTAGACTATAGTTATCAATTATTCTAAAGTTAAGATTACCAGATCTTCTAAAGAAAATGTTTAGAACTTTATAGCAGTACATATGCCGTACTGATAAAATTTTCAAATCCCTAAATAGTGGAAAACTAGGATATAGGCGTGGTTTGCCACATATTTTCTTCAGAACACTTTTTTGCAATACTAATAGAGGCTCTATTTTGTTATTATATGTACCTCCCCAACAAGAAATTCCATATTGTAATTTCGAGTGAAAAATGCCATAATAATGGGTGATCCATTTCGAGGTTCCCTACTTTTTTAAAGAAAAAAACACAGAAAATTCAAATTTAATAGAGAATGTTTATTATCATTTGAAAGAACATTCTTTGGCATTTATTTGTGTTACATATGCCGTACTGATAGAATTTTCAAATCCCTAAATAGTGGAAAACTAGGATATAGGCGTGGTTTGCCACATATTTTCTTCAGAACACTTTTTTGCAATACTAATAGAGGCTCTATTTTGTTATTATATGTACCTCCCCAACAAGAAATTCCATATTGTAATTTCGAGTGAAAAATGCCATAATAATGGGTGATCCATTTCGAGGTTCCCTACTTTTTTAAAGAAAAAAACACAGAAAATTCAAATTTAATAGAGAATGTTTTTTATCATTTGAAAGAACATTCTTTGGCATTTATTTTTTGAAGATTATGTCTATCAAATGTTGGCCGTTGCTACGTCGCAGATGGTCCATCCGTTGAGTCCAATTTTCGATCACTCGTTCGAGCATTTCGACTGGTAACTGGCGAATGACACGCGTGATGTTTTCCTCCAAGGCCTGAATCGAAGCGGGTTTGTCGGCATAAGCTTTTGACTTTACATATCCCCACAGGAAAAAGTCTAACGGTGTGATATCACACGATCTTGGTGGCCAATCGACCGGCCCAAAACGTGAAAATATGTGCTCACCGAAATGTTCTCTCAATAAGTCCATTGATTGATGCGATGTGTGGGAAGCGGCGCCGTCTTGCTGAAACCAAATGTCGCCGAGATCACGAGCTTCAATTTCAGGCATCAAATAGTCGGTTATCATGTCACGATAACGGTCGCCATTGACGGTTACGTTCGCCGAATCGACTCTCTACGGTCTTCGTGTACACTCTCAGCTACGGCCGCTATATTTTCTTCACAGCGTGCTGGACGTGGTCTATTCGGTCGAATATTATCCAATAATGAATGCTGGGTCTCAAAATGGGTAATGGTGTTGCGAATAGTACGCTCAGTAGGCCGATTATGTTGACCATAAGTTGAGCGAAGTGCACGAAACACATTCCTCACAGAACGTGAATTTTCATAATAAAGTTGAACAATTTGTAAACGTTGTTCACGCGTAAGTCTTTCCATTATGAAATGCCAAACAATACTAAACAAAAATAACATGACAGCATGACACGACTCACACGTGATCTGTCAAAAAAGGCTATTGAAAAAAGTATCTCTACTTGGATCACCCTTTAATAGCTGAGAAGAGCAAACTTTACGCAAATAGTATACATTTCTAAGAATACATCGGAAATACTGTCTAAGACTTTCTGTATGGTTATAAAAACTCATTCTATAATCAATGATTAATCCCAAATATTTGAATTCTTTAACAATTTCTATCTTAAAACATCTATCATTGCAGTTCGTTGAATCAGTGAAAGTTAAAGATGTACTTACTTACTTAAGTGGCGCTACAGTCCGGAATGAACCTGGGCCTCAACCAACATGCCTCTCCAATTAGCCCGGTCCTTAGCTAACTGCCTCCAGTTGCGCACTCCAAGTTGGTTGAGGTCGGTTTCCACTTGTGCGCGCCACTTAAGGCGAGGTCTTCCTCTACTGCGTCCGACGTCTGGCTGGGAATCAAAGACTCTGCGAGCCGGAGTATTGGTGTCCATTCGTTCTACATGTCCTAGCCATCTTAAACGTCCAATGCGGAGTTTTTTGACCAGGGGCATGTCGCTGTACAGCTCGTATAGTTCTTGGTTGAATCTTCGTCTCCATAGCCCGTCAACGCAAACGGGACCGAAGATTTTTCGAAGAATTTTCCTCTCGAATCTACCAAGGATTTCTTCATCCGCTTTTGATACGGTCCATGCTTCAGCGCCGTAGAGCAGGACTGGGATGATCAGGGTCTTATATAGGGTCTCCTTAGTAGTTCGAGTGAGGGCTTTACTACTAAATTGCCTTCTTAGCCCGAAGAAACAGCGGTTGGCAAGAGTAATTCTTCGTTTAATTTCTGACGAGATGTTGTTGTCAGAGCTAATAGCGGAGCCGAGGTAGACAAAGTCCCGTACTACCTCAAAGTTATATCTGTCAATGGTGACGTTCTGTCCAATTCGTCGATGTTGTGAGTCCTTTCGTGATGACAGCATATACTTAGTCTTACCCTCATTTACTGCTAAACCCATTTTCGCCGCTTCCTTCTCTATACTAGCAAACGTGGCTATGACATCACGTTGAGTCCTACCAATGATGTCAATATCGTCAGCGTATGCTAGTAGTTGCACGGACTTTTGGAAAATTGTGCCTCTGGTGTTGGCTTTGGAGTTTTGCACAATTCTCTCAAGAATCAGATTAAAGAAGTCACATGACAGCGCATCGCCTTGCCTAAATCCTTTTTTGGTATCGAATGTGTCGGTGAGGTCGTTTCCGACCCTGATGGAGCAGCGAGAATTCTCTATCGTCATCCTACACAAACGGACGAGTTTGGGCGGTATACCAAAACTAGACATGGCTCTGTACAGTTCGTCTCTATAAATGCTGTCATATGCGGCTTTGAAATCGATGAATAGGTGGTGGGTATCGATTTGGACTTCTTGAGTTTTTTCCAGGATCTGCCGAAGTGTGAAAATTTGATCGGTTGTGGACTTTCCTGGCCTAAAACCACACTGATAAGGGCCAATCAGGTTGTTGGTAAACGGTTTCAGGCGTTCACATATTACGGCAGATAGGATCTTGTAGGCGATGTTGAGGAGACTTATGCCTCTGTAGTTGGCGCAGTTCAGAGGGTCTCCTTTTTTGTGGATCGGGCAAACGATGCTGAGGTTCCATTCTTCAGGCATATTTTCATCCGACCAGATTTGGCTTATGAGTTGGTGGATGTTACTTACCAAGTCATCTCCGCCGGCCTTATAGAGCTCAGCGGGAAGGCCGTCATTTCCGGCAGCCTTATTAAGCTTGAGTTTAGATATTGCTATCCTCACTTCACTCAGGTCGGGTGGTTGGCAGTTTTCGCTGTCGTTGCCAATATTGAATGGTTCGTTCTGCCTGACAGCGGAATGTTGTTCGTCATCGCCGTTTAACAGTCTGCAGAAGTGGTTCTTCCATATCCTCAGCATCGACTGTGTCTCAACTACAATATTTCCTTGTTCATCTCGACAGGATTCTGTTCGAGCCTTGTATCCTTGGCTTTGACGTTTTACACTTTGGTAAAACTTGCGAACATCGTTCCTGGAGTGGCACCTCTCTATATCCTCGATCGCGCGCTTTTCTTGCTCTTTTTTCTTCTTGCTGAAAAGCCGATGTTCTTCCCTTCTTCTTTGCCTATAGAGCTCAATGGCAGCTCTCGTCTTCACCTGCAGCTTAGCCTTGTAGGCCTCGTTCTTGGCTGCGAGCATCTGTCGGCATTCCTCATCAAACCAGGGGTTTCTTGCTGGTGGGCGTGAGAAACCTAGCACATCAGTTGCGGCTGATCTAATGGCCTGTTGGCATCGTTGCCATTGCTCTTCGATATTCGATGCTGGTGGTATGGTGTTGATCGAGAGGTTAAGGGATACGCGTTGTGCGAAGGTCTTGGCGGTCTCTTGCGATTGCAGTCTTCCGACAATAAATTTTTTCACAGTATTTCTGGATTGTTGTGGCGTGGTGGATATCCGCATTCTTACCTTGGCTGCTACAAGGTAGTGATCCGAGTCGATGTTAGCTCCTCGGAATGTTCGGACATCCAAAATACTGGATGCGTGCCTCTTATCTATCGCAATGTGATCAATTTGGTTGACCGTTCGTTGATCTGGAGACCGCCATGTCCCCTTATGGATATCGAGGTGAGGAAACCGTGTGCTGGCTATAGTGGCATTTCGTTCCGTAGCGAAATCAATTAGCCTAAGTCCGTTACCAGACGTGTTGTCGTGTAGGCTATGTTTTCCGACAATACTTCTAAAGATGTCTTCTCTTCCTACCTTTGCGTTAAAATCTCCCAGCACGATTTTAACATCGTACTTCGGTAGTCGCTCATAGGTTTTGTCGAGGAGCTCGTAGAAGCAATCCTTAGCTATATCATCTTTTTCTTCCGTCGGAGCGTGAGCGCATATAAGGCTTATGTTGGCGAATTTGGCCTTGATGCGGATTGTTACTATGCGTTCGCTAATGTCTTGGAAACATAAGACTTCTTGCCTAAGTCTGGCACTTATAACAAATCCGCATCCGAATAGTCGCTATTTCTGCTCACTATAACACGGTCCGTAGTATATGTCACAGTTTTTCATCCTCTTTTTGCCCGGCCCATCCCATCGTATTTCCTGGATGGCAGTAATGTCTGCTTTGTAGCAGTTTAGGGCTTCCGCTAGTTGTTCGCCTGCACCTCTCCTGTTTAATGTTCTCACATTCCAGGTGCAGATACGAACGTCGTTGTCCTTTTTTCGTTTAGCAGGGTCGTCAACAATAAAATCAGTCCTTTCCGAGGCTATTGGTTGCTTCGTAACCATGATTTTTTTCTGTGGGTGGGTAGTTAACCCAAAGCACAACCCCCAACCTGGAGGGCCAGTTCCAATTTATTAGATACCCCTAGGACACGGGGCCATCAGTATCCACTACGGGATTGAGCGCTGCCGTTGGCCTTTCGGTTCATCCGCCACCATCTCTGTTCAAGGGGCCTGACTAACCCTTGAAATTCCTAGACAACCTGTTGTCCGAATATGTCAGAGCAGCTCATCTAGGTTCGCCTGGGACAGCAGGCCGGGTATTCATCCGTGCCATTCTCACCAGGGTGTTTATAGTGTTGCTGTTTTTCGTCGTGTTATCAACACTCGCACTTATCGTTTAGCAAGTCAAATCCGGTTGGATGAGACCAGTATCCGATGGTTACCACTTGGAGGTAAAGATAAGCACATTTGATGTGTAGTCAAAGTTGCAACACTGGGCATTGCCAAGTTAACGCCAATCAGAGTCTACCCTCGTTCTACAACACCCAACCATCGAAAGTTAAAGATGTAACCACAGAATTACAGGTGCACTTAAAAAGTTTAAATTTTTGACACTCAGTAGAATGGAAAAAGAGATCATTTATTTATTTATTTGATCTACCATATTCGTATATATTAACAGATTATTTTGACCTAATAATAAAAATAGTTTAATCCTGAAAAAAAGATTAATTAAACTTAAAAAAAACTTCAAAGTGAAGAAAAAAATATATATTTAATAAAAACTCTATAATCATAGAGAAAAAAATAAAAAAAAAAAAAACCTTTTCTAAGAGTATAGACGTGGCGAAGGATTGTTAGTATTTGGGATGTGAAATTGTTAAGTTAGTGAAAAGATATGGAAAGATCTTTTTTAAATGCTAATCTACTTTTTGAAAATTCGTATTCATCAGAACTGCACATTTCGTTGAAATAAGTGATGCATCTTGATATTGGTTCATTTTGGCAATAAGCTGTTCTGTGCCTATTTGCTATGAACATATCTTTTGGGCGAAGGTGTCTCACAGGTGCATAAATATTAAGGCAAGCTAGCAATTCGGATGAATTTATCCGAGAACATATAATAATATAATATAATATCCCTAATGAACATAACGCCTGTTAACTTCCTTCGAGTAGAAAGAGTTTGCAAGCCCAGTAATAAGCATCGAGCTTTATAATCAGGTAATTCATCATTTATTTATTTATTTATTTTATTTATTTATTTATTTATTCTTGAATGCTTAAAAACAGTAAGATATAATATCTTATGAGTTAGTTTTCAGCTAATTTTGCAAAAATTAAGCTAACAGATTTTAAGAAACTAGTTTTGATTTTCAATTACTTTTAAGTTACAAGTTTAATTTAATAATCTACGAATTAACAGAGAAGTGAGACTTTAAAACTCTTTTTATGCTTGTTTTGTTCTGTATTTCCTTTATGTAACGCGGTAAAGAATTCCACAGACGAACGGCATTGACAAAAAATTGGCGCTCAGAGGTTAGGAATGAACAGCGAGGATGAATTAATTGATGAGATCTATTAGATGATGCTTTTCTCAATCTATCAAAACAGTAATGTGGTTGGTGGGTTAGCAAAATATCCGAAAGCAACGTTAAAGTGCGAAGTTGAAGATAACTTTCAAGTGACATACCAAGCGGACGAGTGGTAAAACCAGATAGTCTGTCATACCTTTTCAACCCATAGATATAACGCACAGTGCTGTTGAAAGCCATATTCAGTTTTCTTTTGCTTGCAGAGCTGCAGTTGCAGAATATCAGTGTTTTTGCTACAACTAAACGTGTGCTTACTGGGGTGAAATACTGCGTTACCCACAGTGTTCGCAGAACACCATATACTTTTCCGACGAGTGAATTTATATGGTTGTCCCAAGTCAGATAGCGATTATATGTCAACCCAAGATTTTTTGCAGTTTCGACGTATTCGATAGGAGCATTGCTCAACACTATCGGAGGAAAATATGAAATATTATGCTTTTTTCTTGAGACTACCAAGCATTTTGACTTTTTAGGGTTCAAGATAAGACCATTTGAATGAGACCAATGTTCAATTTTCTCTAAGTCCTCATTGACACTTAAAGCGCCATGCTCAATTAGCCCGAGGGGGCAGCTCAAGTACAATTGGACGTCATCGGCATACATATGTAATGAGCAGTTCTGAGTAACTGTTGGGAGTTCATTAACATAAATAGAAAATAAAAGAGGACCAAGAATGGAACCTTGTGGAACACCAGTCACGTTTGGCAGAAAATTTGATAATTTGTTGTCACCAACTAGAACTGCTTGCTCCCTCTGTGTTAAGTAAGAAAACATTAGCTTAGTGGCAGATGAAGTGAAGTTGAATTGATGCATTAGTTTATTACAAAGGTTGGCATGGTTGACAGTATCAAAAGCTTTCGAGAAGTCAAGCAATACCAAAAAGGTAACTTCATCTCTATCCATTGCCTGTCTAATATCGTCAGTAACGCTCAATAACGCAGTAATACAACTATACTTTTGACGAAACCCGGATTGCTTCGGGGTGAGTAAATTATTTGCTTCCAGATAAGTACTGATTTGCTTTTGTAATACTCTTTCGAATACTTTTGATAAAAAAGGCAAGATTGAAATCGGTCGAAATTCATCACCTTTAGCACTTTTAGGAATAGGTAAAATTTTTGCTAGCTTCCATATATAAGGATATTCACTTGTCATCAAGATTGTATTAAAAATGAATGTTATGTGCGGCAAGATACCAGTTTAATTTTTTGATAGCATACCTGGTAAAGTTTTTCTGTACCCGCTCGATTCTATCTATATGCGTTTGATGGTAAGGAGACCAAACAACCGAAGCATATTCCATAATTGATCTAACTAGAGAACAATAAATTGATTTTAATGTATAAGGGTCTTTGAAATCAAAGGAATTTCTTTTCAAAAAACCTAATAATGAATTTGCCCTTGATATTGTTACATCGTAATGTGAAGTAAATGTAAATTTTTTATCAAATCGAATGCCGAGATCGGTTATTTCATTAACTCGTTCTAAAACAGTTTCATTGCCTGCGTATGTGAACATAATATCACCTAGCTGACGTGAAGCTGTAAACGTTTTGCACTTCTCTACGTTCAAAGTTAAAGAATTTTTATTACCAGCGAAATAAATTTCGAAAATCGGATTGAAGATTTTCACAGTCGCTTACAGATTTTATTTGAGTGTAAAGCTTCCAATCATCGGCATATCCTAAGCATTTCGAATGTTTAATGAAAGAAGGTATGTCATTAGTGAACAAAATAAAGAGAAGAGGACCCAAATGACTTCCTTGAGGTACACCACTGTTTACACTGAAGGGTAGAGATGTTGAATTACCCAGTTTGACTATTTGTTTCCGATTTGCCAAATAAGAGGACAACCACTTATTGAGTCTTGAGTGAATACCTAAAGCATTCAGTTTTTCCACAAGTTTTTTGTGATCCAACTTATCGAATGCTTTAGAGAAATCAGTATAAATAACATAAATGTGTGTACCGGCCTCAAGACTCTCAAGGGTATATTTAGTAAACAGTGTTAGATTCGTGGTCGTAGATCTACCAGTAACAAACCCATGTTGAAGATGGCTAATACCATTTTGGACGTAAAAGTAAATTTTGTCTTTAACTATTTTTTCCAGAAGTTTTGGTATAACTGAAATCTTTGAAATAGGTCTATAATTTGTTACTTTGTTTCGAGATCCAGATTTAAAAATTGGAGTGATATAATCAATCTTCCACTCATCGAGAAATATGCCCGATTTAAGAGAAAGATTGAATAACTTAAGCAATGGACTAACTAATGCAGTACATTTTTTTATGATAATAGGGGGAATACCATCAACCCCAAAACTGCATTTACTTTCGAGAGTTTTAATTCCGTTTATTATGTCAATTTCTGTTAAATAAATTGATCCAATGTCAGCTTTAGGATCTACTTCGAAATAATTATTGTCGGTAGATTCATTTCGTTCTACAAAGACAGATTTAAAATACGCTGCAAATAACTCGCATGTAGAAATTTCATCTGTTGAATTAGCCCCATTGAATTCCATAAGGGTTGGAATTCCATTATCTTTTCGTTTAGAGTTTATAAAGCACCAAAACGATCGGCTGTTGTGCTTTATGTTAGACTCAACAGATAAAATATATTGCTTGTACAAAAATCGGTGCAAAAAATCATATTCTTTTCGCAGCCGAAGGAAATAATCACGGTCAAATAATCATGATCACCATCAATAATCTTTTGCCCAGACAAATTAAAAAACATTGCCTTAGTCTTAGAACTTATCATCAATTTGTTCTCTGCAAACCAGACTCTTAACAAGCTGAGATCCCAATTTATATCAGATATAAGATTAAGACAGCTATCTGTACCATAAGTAAAGCCCACATCATCTGTAAAAGCTGTCAATAAACCTTTAAAGGACAAGCTGAACAACGAATTGATGTATACCAAGAAAAGGATTGGTCCCAAAACCGAACCTTGTGGAACTCCCAAATCTATTGGCTTTATATCCCTTCTGATATCACCAAATATCACTCTTTGGGTTCTATCTTTTAAGTAAGATCTAAACCAATCACATATGAAACCTCGAAACCCTGCGCTTTCAGGTTTGCCAATCAATATTTCGTGGTTAACCATGTCAAAGGCTTTTGATATGTCAACAAATAATGCGGCTGTATTCTTTTTTCTATCCAGGCTAACAAATAGTTGAGAACAGAAATGTAACAAGGCATCTTCGGTTGATTTATTACATTGAAATCCAAACTGAACCTCACTAAGAAAACTTGTTCTAGTTAAAAAAAAAAACTCACCATTCTACTTTTTACGGCTTTTTCAAAAATCTTACTTATTGAGGGTAAGAGTGATATAGGTCTATAGTTACTTAGTTCACTAGTTGAGCCTTTCTTAAAAAGTGGTAGAATGTTGGCACATTTAAGTGCATCAGGGAATACTCCAGAAAAAATACTTTTGTTAAAGATATGTGCCAAGACGTCAATTATAAAACAAGCTATATTTTTTAATTAACCATTACAAATACCATCATAACCAGAAGAATTTGAGCTTTTTAAAGTGCCAATTATTTTAAGAATCTCTTAGCTTGTTATAGGCTCAAATACAAAACTTTGGCTTTGAGAAGGTTCACTACTAGAGGGACTATAAAGTGCACAGTTTGAATGACTAGAAGTCGCTTTTGGATTAAGTGATATCGTTGAAAAATAGTCATTGAATGCATTAGCAATTCCAACTTTATCTGAAACCATGCAGTCATTAACATTTACAGCAGATGGTTGTTTTTTGCACTGAGATTTGTTAAGTATACTGTTTACAATTTGCCATTCATTTTTTATATTCCCTTCAGCTTGATTGAATTTGTTTTTATAATAACTATCACGGCAAATAGAAATTTCCTTTTTTAAATCAATACATATTTTCTTATATTTATTTTTTATATACTGACAGCTGGTATGTTTTAAACACTTCTTTCTTAGTTTGTTTTTATACTTCACCTTTTTAAGCAGACTATACGTAATCCATGGCTTTAGACGCTTGGTAGACTTTTTCGGAACGACTGTAAAAGAGGCATCAGAAATATATTTACAGAGGATATCGATAAATATATCATACGATTTGGAAGGATCATTTTCGGCAAAAACTTCTTCCCAAAACTCAAAAGACAGATTAGTTTTAAGCCTATTAAAATCGAGTTTTGTAATCAAGTTACTGGTACTAGAATCTAAGCAAATAGTTTCTTGTCCTATATCAATAAGAATCCCAGTCATGGAATGATCAGTGATATTGAGGTCAAAAACACATTTTTCACAAGAACTGATAAAAGAAGCGAATCGGCCATATATATGATCTAGATATGTTCCAGACCTCGGTCTAGTTATTTCTTTTATAATCGAAACAAGTCCATGAGAAGCTAACAAATCAAGATATGTTCCTACGAATTCAGAATTTTCTAAAATGTCTATATTCAAATCACCCACAACTAATAAATTCTTCGATTTCTCACTATCCAAGAATGTTGAAAATTCTTTCATAAAAATTGTATTAAACATATGAAGTCTATAAATGCATAATATGACAAAGACTTGATGATTAATTTTGAATGTTATTTTTAAAACATCCGCGCTCTGAAATCCTAATTTCAAAATATCAACTACATACATCAAAAGCTTGTTTTACAAAACAACCTACACCTCCAGCTGCATAATTCCCATTTGCATTAAGAAAGAAATTATAACCTGGCAACTCATAATCGTTTTTTTCACTATCATAAATCCAAATTTCTGAGACAACAACGAAATCAGGAATAGACATAAAAGAATCTATATGGGAAACAAGAGACGCAAAACTTTCTCTTAAACTTCTGATGTTTTGATGAATTACAAATAATTCGTTCATAGAGTAAGTTTTATCAAAAAAGAAAAGAAAAGGTAGAAAAATTAAAATTAAATTCATTCAAAAAATTCATACTGATTTTAAAAAAAATCGTTAAAAATGCACTATGTTAGTACATGATCATCAAAAGATCTTATTACATTAATTTTTCCACCTTCAACCATTCGCATAAAAATTTTGTTATCTCTTTTTTCCCAAGAGTTCACAATTAGTGAAGTGAGGTTTAAAGGTTTCTTTAAGTGTTAATGGAATTTTGAAATTTGTATTTTAAGCTGACAGCCTTGATGATGAAGTGTTTTAGGAGCGGACAATGACTTCTTGTTGTGAATAAAATTTTAAAAAGGTTCGTATCTGTTTATGTTGTCAAAGGAACCAACGGTGGGTAAATATTTGTTAATATAAATACAATTGAGGTTCAACTGGGAATTTAGTTATTTTAATCTTCTGTTAACCCTGCTACAACTTGTGAATTAGACCTTAATGATATGTCATAAGCATTTCAAGTGCACGCTTGGAAAAAGTTTAACATAATCGGCACGGTACTTTTAAGCATTATTTTTAATTAAGTCCTGAGATTGATTACTTAAGTGGCGCTACAGGCAGTATTGGCCCAGCAGTAAGCTAACTGCCTACAGTGCGGAATCGACAATTTACGACTGCGCATGTATGTATAAAATTGTATATATGTCCATTCCTTGCCGTCATAACCATCCAATGGATAGTTTTTGACAATGTCTATGTCACTGTATAGCCCCGGGGGGTAGTGGTTGAATCTTTGTTATCTCAATACAAACTTTTCCGAAGAGTTTTTAACTCGAAATAGCAATCCGCTTTATCCGCTTTTGATATGGCCCATGGTTCAGAGCTGTAATACAGCACTGAGATTATCAGGAACTTTTTGTTTGCAGGATATACTTGGTCTAGTAATCGTGTACTACTAGGCACTTTAACCATGTCCTTCTCTATGATGGCATATCGTTTGGTCCGACCTATGATGTCGATATCGTCGTTTCATAATGTGGCTTTGTTGTGTTAGCTCTGGAGTTTTGCACAATCCTCTTAAGAATGATGTTACAGATATCACATGACAGTGGTCATCATCATCGTCATCCTGCAAAAAATACAAATACACACTTTTGGCGCCAGGGATTAGTTATTTCTGTCAATGTGTGCGTGTGTACTTCTTGCATGAAGGCGGGACCTCCTATTCTATTTCGAATCCGAACGGCTAAGTTGAGAAGCGCATTTCATGACAATTAATACTACTCCGATGTATTGTCGAACCAACACGCATTAACCACTGCACAAGTGCTCTCGTCATTATGCACAGACGGACGGATTAACGTGGTTTAAGGCTCTGTTTAGTTTGTCTCTACAAAATTCTGTCGTATGCGGCTTTGCTGGTTGGTATCGATTTGGACTTCTTGAATATTCCAGGATCTGCCGAAATATGAAGGTTTGATCAATTTTTCTGCCCTAAATTCACACTGACCTGGGACGATCAGGTTGTTGATAAACGGTTTCAGACGTTCACATACTACGGTAAAACAGATCTTTTAGAAGATTTTGAGGGGGCTTATCTTACTGTAGTTGGAGCGGGCACACGATGCTGATGACGCTTTCATCTGACCAAATTGTGCCTGTGCGCGCTTTTCTTGCTGTTTTTTTTCTTTTTTTTCTGAAATGCCAGTGTTCTTTACCAGCAACTTCGTCTCGTAGACAACATTTTTGTCTGCGAGCATCTCTCAGCTTCCTTCATCAAATCAGGGGTTTCCTGCTGGTGGGCGCGGGAAACCTTGAACATCAGTTGCGGCTGACCATTTGGTTTGTTGGTGATATATGATGTTAATCGATGGGCTTATAGGTGTATGCGTTCTGCAATGGACTTGGCGGTCTCTTGAGTAGAATTCTTACCATGACTGCAACAAGATAGTGGTTTGAGTCTATGGGAATGATCGGATATCCTTCTGTCTATTTGCGACCCCGACTCCCGACTCCCGTTTGATCGACCGTTGGTTGATATTGAGACCACCGTGTTTAACAGAGAAGCCAATTAGCTTCAGTCTGTTGCCAGACTGTGGTTTTCGATGATAACACTTAATATAACGGGTCCGCCATCTAACGTTTTTTTTTTAGCGCTTATTTCGTGAATGGTAACACTTAGATCATGTCTGATTTGACAGATAATTAGTTTTATCCTTCCGCTGAACGAATATGGTTGTGTGTACGCTTGAACAACGCTGGGAAACATTGGGACATTACTTTGAAAATCATGATAATGTTGCAGAATGTGTGCGAAAATTGCGTACGGATTTTGGAAAAAGAGAAGCACCGTCAGCTCCGTATGTTCGTTATCTTGTGAAACTGGCATCCTCATCGATAAACCAAAGCGTGAGAAGCCAAAAACAGTGCGTACGCCTGAGAATATTGCTGCTGTGGCAGAAAGTGTGCGTGAAGCGCCATCAACATCAATTCACCGTCGTTCTCAACAATTGAACATTTCGGAGACTTCATTAAGACGAATTTTGCATAAAGACCTTGGTATGACGCCATACAAAGTCCAATTGGTTCAGGAGTTGAAGTCAACTGACCATCCAATGCGTTTTCGCTTCGCTAAGTGGGCCTGCGATCGACTTCGAGAAGATGCCGATTTTGCCAAAAAAATCATCTTTTCAGGTGAAGCTCATTTTGATCTTGGCGGGTATGTAGATAAGCAAAATGGTCGCATTTGGGGCACAGAAAACCCGCACGCATACATTGAAAAGCCGATACACCCAAAACGAGTCACTGTTTGGTGCTGATTTTGGTCCAGAGGCATAATTGGGCAATTTTTCTTTGAAAATGAGCAAGGAGTGGCCGTTACAGTCAATGGTGATCGTTATCGGGCCAAGTGAACGAATTTTTGTTCACAAAAATTGAAGAGGAGGATATTGGCAACATTTGGTTTCAACAGGACGGCGCTACGTACCACACAGCCGAAGCTACACTCGATGTTTTGCGCCCTGTTTTTGAAGATCGCATTATCAGCCGCAGAGCTGATGTCGTTTAGCCACCTCGGAGCTGCGATTTGACACCATTAGACTATTATTTGTGGGGTGCCGTAAAAGATAAGTGTTACGCCGACAAGCCAGAGACAATTTACGCTTTAAAGGACAATATTCGTGAAGCCATTGGTGAAATACAGCTGCACACAATCGATAATGTGCTTAAAAATTGGACCGATCGCGTAGGCTTCTGCATGGCCAGCCGATGCAGCCATTTGAATGAAATTATTTTCCATTATTAACCGGAAGGATTGTACTTTCAAATAAAAAAAGAAATTTGAGAAAATATTCAGTAGTTTTTTTTATAGCATTTTCAAAAAAAAAGTTATTTGGCGGACCCTTTATATAATCGCTTTTAATCATAAAGCAGCTCAATGATTGTCGAGGAGCTAGTAGATGCCGTCTTTGGTAATGTCATCTTTTTCCAACATCGGAACATGAGCGTCTACAAGCTTTATATTTGCAAATTTACCCTTGATGCGTATTGTTACAAAACATAACGTTTTGGACATTCAAATCCTAACCCAAATAGTCGTTGATTCCGTCTGATTGATTCTGTCTGGCCGACCGAAACCATCTTATTTCATGGATGACAGTAGTGTCTGCTTTGTAGCAGCAGATACGAGCTATTTTGTTCTTTTAAAGCATGTTGGTCAATGGTGTAATCATTCCTTCACGAGGCTTCTGGATGCTTCGTAACAAAAGAATTCTTTTCCAGTTCCGATATATTAGATAACTCTAAGAAATTAGGCCATTAGTACCCACTTCGGTATTGAGACCTTGAAATTCTTAAATGACCTGTTGTCCGAATATGTCAGAGGAGCTCATTATTTTTTTTTCAGCCTAACTGAATTTGTAGACGCCAACGTTGACTCCATATTGGGTGTTATTCCGCTAGCGTCTTGGGAAACGAAAGGGTTTTAATGAAATGAATATTCCTATCCCTTCCTCTGCTCCCACTAAGGCTTTACACTGGTGTTAAAAATAAAGTTAAACAAAGGTTAAGTTAAAACCTAATCTATGGCAAATAACAGTGTGATCTGTAAAAATATATTCTAGCATTTAGTAAATTTAGAGCTAGTAGTGAAGTGTCCGATCTCAGTATCTGAATGGGTTATAGGAACCTTGTAGCGAATGGTAGACATTTCTATTCCAGAATTCCAATTTTATACTGAGTTTCATCATGTTTTTCCTGAAATGTGTGCCTTAATTAGGTTCATCGCATACCCGTTCAAAACAATATTCTCTTAAAAGCAAACTCCAACAGCGATCCAGCTAAGGCTCACCACAACTTTGTCATTGCTAGTAGTCGTTGCATCACCAGCTCATTTTGCACGCAATTACCGTTGCATTTAAAGACTCCGCCATCAACGATATACAATTTCAAAATTGAAAATGTATCTCCAACTCCGCTACGATGTGGATAATTATTCGTCCTTGCATTACGCTCTGTGCAATTGAATGGTTTTACACCATGATTGCAGCACAATATCGACACCTGCACGGACTTCTTTCACAACACACACACACACTTTGCTCATGCCTCAGTTGTAATTATACTTCTTCGACAGAGGCGAGCCTTCATGGCACGTTGGATATTCGATATCGTTTAACGGGTACGGATAGTCAAGAGTAATCTTATCAAATGACTGACGATAAATTTATGTTGCCCCCTATACATGTATTTCCTATCTTATGTCCTTTTTTCCGTTCAGATGCTCCTGTTCGAAAATGAGATCATCGGGGGCAGGTTCAAATTTTTTATTTTTCGAATGAACGAAGTTTTCCTTAATTCGAAGCCAAATTGTTGTTTGTAGTGGAGCACACACAGTGAGTGAATGAGGCGCCATCGATTTGGGGCCACTGTGTGTAGTGTCCTGTGACCCTTGATGGTCGCTTTTCCTTTTCGTAAATAAGTACGTACTAAACAAAAAGTTTGACAATTATTTTCAAATATAATTTGTCGGTTGGTTGTGCTACCGAAACAATTTGCAAATTACAAAGGATACGTAGGATTTGACCTTGTCGGCGCATAGAATGCATGCCATTTGTATGCATTTACAAATTACTATTGCAGTTGACAGTTTTAGTGGGCAAGTTGGTAGGAAGTGTGTCTGAATGAGTGAAACTTACTCTCTGGGACAGAGGTTTTCTATTCGACAATGGTAATGTGGACAGAATTTAAAAAACTCTCGTGTTGGTGGCGGTTACGTGTTTTAATAGAAAAAGTTTTGAATTTTGAGAATTTGCTGTATGAATTAATTAAAAATGTTTGCTCTGTTAGGACTTTTTTTTAAATTAATCCCTATACATCGTATGTAAGATGGGGAAGTAATGCAAATATGTGTCAATAATGTGTTGGCATGTTGCTGGTTGGGTGCTAGACATTTAGCGGCGTTAACTTAGGCAATACCCAGAAGTTGTAATTTTGACACATCAATTGTGCAAAATCTATCCCCAGTATTAAGCTGCGTATACTGTGGTCTCATCCAACCAGATGGTAAACTTAAAAGAGCGAGTTTTGACCATAGAAAAAAAGCAACACCAAAGAATGCCTTGTTTGGCTGGTGGAGAATATTTTTCCAGCTGTGCTTAGACCAAAACATAAGTCCTTAGGAGTTCTTGCTTTGGGCAAACTACTCAAAAACAAAATACAAATACCTATAAATTTTTGGCGCAACAGACTCGTTAGTACCCAGGGTCTAGATTTATCACAACAATTCATGCGTGCGTGTGTATTACATGCACGATGGCGGGACCTCCTATTTTATGCCGAATTTCAACGGCTAAGTTGATATAAGCTTTTCTTGGCAATTGATTCTACCCTGATGATTTGTCAGATCATCATGAGAGGAGGTCCAGTGAAAAATCATTTAGGTGTTGCTGAGGCTGGGAATTGAACCCAGAACCCGCGCAGTTCAACGCACTAATCATCGCGCCACTGAGCTCGCAAACCTACTCACTCAAGAAACAAACGAATGTTATAGAGAAAACAAGAATCACACTAAGACACCTATTCCTTTTCCAAAACGCAGCGAAATTATATCCAAGATAGAGTCATAAGGTGGTATCTAAAGTTCTATAGGTAGAAGGAACAAAGTGAACAACATACCTATACAGCTCCGTTTATTCTCACAATTGTTTTTTTGTGAATCTAAAGAGTTAATCTCAGACCCCTTGAGCTGCGTTCAATCCTGAAGTATATGCTATGCTGATGACCCCGTGTCTTAAGGGTATCTAATAAATTGGAACTGCCCGTCCAGGTTTTTTGGTTGGGTCTGTAATGTAATGAAGTGTAGTGTAGACTTGTAGTGTATTGCGTTTTAGTTTTTGAAACACATTTCCTTTAAATCCACAATATTTATTTATATTAATAAGCGAATTACATATTCCATCTGCGGATGACCAAAGACTGACCTGGAGTGACCAGTCTAAGCTTGGCTTATCTTTATGATGTGCATTCTCTTTGCAGTTGTATATATTTATATAATAGAGATATGTATGGTATGTGCAGCTCTAATCTCTCTAACTACATTACAGGGTTAACAACTCAATCACTGAAAAACCATATTATTACGAGGGAGCCAAGGGCTCGGAAAGGAATAATTATGCTGTTGAATTCCATGCTAAAAAAAAGGATCCAGATCCTTGAAAAAAGCCAAGAAGTCCAAATCGATACCCATTACCTGCTCATAGATTCCAAAGCCGCATAGACTCTAGTTTTGGTATATCGCCCAAACTCATCCGACTGCGAAGGAGTACGCTAAAGAATACTCGGTGCTCCATCAGGGTCGAAAACGAAACGTTCGATAACAAAAATAAAAAGGAATTAGGTAAGGCAACGCATTATCATGTTACTTCTTTAATCTCATTCTTGAGAGGATTGTGCAATAATCCCGAGCCAACACCAGAGGCACAATCTTCCAAAAATCGGTGGAAGAACTAGCATACGCCGACGATATTTACATTATTGATCGGACTCAACGTGATATCAAAGCCACGTTTGTTATGAGAAGGAAGCGGCAAGAATGGGTTTAGACCCAGTATATGCTGTCATAACAAAAGGAGATACAACATCGACGAATTTGATAAATTGTCGCCATTGACAGGTATAACTTTGAGGTAGTAAAGGATTTTGTCTACCTCGGCTCCGCTATTAACTCTGACAATAACATCTCATAAGAAATTAAACGAAGAATTACTCATTCCAACCGCTGTTTCTAAGAAGGCAACTTAGTAGTTAAGCCCTCACTAGAACTGCTAAGCAGATCCTAAAAAAAACCCTAAATATCGCAATCCTACTCTACGGCTCTGAAGCATGGACCATATCAAAAAACGGAGGAAGAAATCCTTGGTTGATTTAAAATCCTCGGTCCCGTTTCCGTTAACGGGCTATGGAGACGAAGATTCAACCACGAACTAAACGAGCTGTATAGTCCTAGATTGCTAGGACATGTAGAGCAGAATCTTCGATTCCCAGAAGTCAGACGGTATAGGACGATCTCGCCTTAATGTTCTCTTTTACTTTTTTATAAACTTTTGTCAGGCGAACTTATAACGTTCAAGGAACGTCCCGAGATGATGCTTGCAAATCTGGTGACTTAGAACATGGGTATGATAAATTAAATAAGTTGTTCTGTTCTCACATTGATGAAATGGATCTCGAAGACATGTGATTTTCAAAAGGACGTAACAACCTACCACCACATAGAACAAAACAAGAAAATTGTAGAAGACAAAATTTGAAGGGAAAATTGTCTTGTACCTCGGTTATGTAAATTGGTTACCCAGATCATGATGTTACTGGATTTCTTCCTTTGGGATTTTTTGCAAGAACAAAAATTCCTTAGTTAAAGGACGAAATCTGACGCGCCGTTGATGAAACTGAGGCGTCACTTTGCAAAAGGACCAATAAGTGTCATCACTCATGAGGTTGACATTTATGGACCATTTATTACCTCCTGTCTACAGTCTTTATTAAAATAAAAACAACAGATTTTTTAAAGTTTAAAATGTGACTTAATGTGACTCCGTTTATTTTGTTATCAATACTACAACCTCATCGATAAAGAAGAAGAAGAAGCATGAGAAGCTTACAATACCCTTCGAGGTAATAAATTTGAACGCATCCAATAAGATGTCGATTTGTAAAATCGGTAATGACTCGAAATAAGCACCTCCCGACACACGAATCAATTTAGAAATTTATTTCCCATCAGACGACAGCAAAATTTCATCATTCCAGTAACGAGCGAAATAACGCCGTCAAACATTTATCGATTAGCACCTTGAAGTAGCCCCTTTTTCAATATCTGCCAGATGGATTTACAACTGTCAAAAGAGCGAAATTTTATATCACTCTTCTTTATGTTCTCCGCACGATTGGTCATTTGTCAACGAAGCTTGACAAAATCGATATACCCGTTCAATTGAAATCCGTGGAAAAATTGAGGTCGAAAACTCTTTCAGAATAACAAAAACCACCAAAAGCTACCCAGCCACTTTAATTATGATTGATGTGGGAGGCCTTCCCCAACCTTTATTTTAATTGAATACAATGTTCAAAAAGCCCGAATATGACTGCGTCCATCATTTGAGGACATAAAAACGGGCTTTTGCTCCCAAATAAAATAATCCACAGAACGTCCTTTTTTATTGCTTAAAAATTCAAACGTTGAATTATCCATCAAAGAAAATAGCAATATGAAGTTAATTCATAGCATATTGCCATTTACTAAATCACCAAAGTATCAAACGAATTCACTTCGCAGGATTTATTTTTATTGAGCCTTTTTTTATATACCACCCCCCAATGTGCGATAAAATGAATTTGAAAAAAACGAGAACCACATTAATACGAAGACGAACGCGCGAACTGGATTCGTATAATTTCGCGGTGAAATAGCAATCTATCGCTTTTGCAATCTCGAATTGAAGATGAAAGGAAGGATACAAATCACAGCCTCGGGGAAGCAGTTATTCGCTTATTTTTTTCATCATTTTTTGAATCGGGATGTACCGATACAGTCGTCAGATTTCAAAGTGAGATGGTTTTCGAAATTAAGCAATTTTATGGTCAGCGGTATTCCATTTTTAAAAATGCGCCAAGGGAGTACAAAAATTGAGTGTGTGAGAGAGGGTGCCATTGACTGTTAATGTCATTTTACTTCGCTGGTGTCTGTGTCAGTCAAAGTCCTTATTTTTTGCTCACGCAAAACCATGTTGAAGAGGTGGAATCAACTTCGCAAATTAAATGGCGGTGAGTGGTTTCATTTAACAGCAAAGCGAGCTTTGCGTCGAGGAGCAAGGCGAGATACAATTCAATCAATTTTTGAAAATTGCATTTACATGGATATATGTAAATACATAGACGAATACGAGTCGTACATACACGTACACATATAAACTCGCTATACACCACAGGAAAGCAACATCTGATGGTGTATTTATGAAGTTTCATTATTAAAGCGGAAATCGAAGTCATAATTCATTTAAATTTTGAGGACATGGCATACATATGTGAACATAGGCATACATTATTTAAACCAGTTAACCAATTAAAAAGGAATTTTAAAAGCGTGCATACAGAATGGCAGCCGATTATGCATGTGAGCCTATTTGCTGGGCTTAAAGTGACATTAGGATGTCAAATTTGCGGAAATGCAAAAACTGGGAACACAAAATTGGATTCACTTCCGTCGAATTAAATGCATAACAAGATCCGTTTCCGTGGATAACCTAATAAACTGTAAACATCAATTCTCAGGATAATTTTAAAATTACAAAAATATTTAATCGGTTTTTTAAAAATATATGTAGGCTAGAGCTGAAAATATATAGATAATGCCCCGGTTGATATGAATTAAATATCCCAGGTGTATATAGCTTTCATTAATCCTTTCACGATTATTCTTTCACAACTAAGAAGAACAAATCGAAAGGAATTAACATATTTTCGATAGACTAATAAAGCTACAAAATAATATTTGCAGCGGACGTAATTAACCTTGAACATGAAGATATTGCTTAAAATTCTATCGTGTAATTCAAAAAGACCTTTTTGTAGAACTTGGATTTTGTATGCATGAAAAAGATATCGACATCTATTTAACTTACGCAAAATATATTTCATGCCTCGATTTTAAGCTGTACTTCCGTCGAATAAGTCTGAGTGTAGACCATCAGTATGTATATATTAAAAATTGTATCCAACATTTGGACGATTTTAAATTAAAAGTCGAAACAATGCAAGCAGACAATCCTTTCTGAAGAATCTTTTTCTTTTTACCGCTGTGAAAGGGAGCCAAGTCAATGTGATATCAGAGTTTAAGGACTTTATTATACAAATAATATCAATTAAACTCTAAAGAGTATGCTAGAGCGGGAGCTCTCCATAAAAACTGGCTCACCGTGGCTAAACTTGACTCACCACAATGGCGCCCAACGTTAGGCTCAACACGATGCAAGGATGAGAAAATTGACTTTGAAAATGTTGCTTAATTTCCTTGGACCGATTTTTATTTCATCGGAAGGTACTTCTGGGGATCTAGATGCATATCAGAGAAATGTCAAATCTCTTACCATGCAGGCAGAATTAAAAATTGTTATCGAAAATACGGATCAGTTGTAAATACGCAACGTGATTTTCGTAGGAAGGTTCGTCGTTCTCTGTCTTCAGTGTATAGCCAATTCGCCGCACGGTGGAAACATTATAACGTGAGTACCAACCAGATAGTTATTGGTTTCAAAATGAAGAAAATATAACTGCCGCAGCGGATAGTATTGAAGAAGACCCAGAAATGTCGATTCATCCCTGATCAGGTAAATTGGGCATCCCGCGAAAGAAGTAATCTGGTTATTACCGGAATAACACCGTACATATTGGACCAACCGGGGCTGACCGTTTGAGGTACTGCCAGCTTTGTTCTTATTTCGTAACAATACCGAATTTTACTCAACGGGGAGACCAACTTACTGGCCGACTGCTCGCTCAATCACGTAGTGGATACTGTGACCCCGTATCCTAGTTGTATATAATAAATTAAAATTGGCCCTCCAGGTTGGAGGTTGTGCTCTCAGGGTAACTTCCTTACCACAATCACAGTCTCGGGGAAGCAGTTATTCGCTTATTTTTTTCATCATTTTTTGAGTCGGGATGTACCGATACATTCGTCTGATTGGTCAGCGGTATTCCATTTTTAAAAATGCGCGAAGGGAATACAAAAATTGAGGATGTGAGAGAGGGTGCCATTGACTGTTATTGTCATTTTACTTCGCTGGTGTCTGTGTCAGTCAAAGTCCTTTTTTTTTTTGCTCACGCAGAACCATGTTGAAGAGGTGGAATTAACTTCGCAAATTAAATGGCGGTGAGTGGTTTCATTTAACAGTAAAGCGAGCTTTACGTCGAGGAGCAAGGCGAGATACTATTCAATCAATTCTGGAAAATTGCATTTACTTGGATATATGTAAATACATAGACGTATACGAGTCGTACATACACGTACATGTCGTAGATTAAGTATGTAGAAAGATAAGCTAGTGGTGTACACGAATTAAGAATAAAAAAACCTTGTAAACCTGGAATAATCTTTGTTTCATATTTAAGAGGCATGTGAAGAGAGCGGGGCAGAGAACATGCTTCTCTGTCGAGTAGGTCTCGTTGTGAGGTGGTGTTCTGCGAAAAACATGGTAAAGAAGAAAAGCGAAGAAAGAAGACGAAAGATGTGTTGAAGAGAACCATGGCAGTCAGTCTTGGTGAAATGTTCACGCGGAACGCACGGAAACGAGCTCTACTGCGCGATCAGAACATGTCCAAAAACAACCCCTCTCTGTTATACGCATATAAACTCGCTATACACCACAGGAAAGCAACATCTGATGGTGTATAGTGCGTACCAAATCAGTTGGCCAACGGTCGATTGCGCAGAGAGAGGATTTAAGGGAAATTTAAGATATTTTACAATAAATTTTAAGAGACCTGCGCAGTCTGATTTGGTACGGACTATATTTATGAAGTTTCATTATAAATGCGGAAATCGAAGTCATAATTCATTTAAATTTTGAGGACATGGCATATGAGAAAGACAACAGCTAGCAACAGATAACAGATCCGCTCAAATTTTCACCTGACCCGGAACGTCCACGGACATCGACGTACGGGTATGCATCTAGAACGTATGCAAGCTGTACACACCGGGTGCTACTCAAAAACTTGAACCTGTCCTCACGCGGTACATGGCAGACATTTACTCGATCCAGAAAATAGCTTGGACAGGATCAGAAATACACAAACGAAAAACATGCGACATTTATTACAGCTGACATTCAAGGCTAAAAAGAACAAATCGAAAGGAATTAACTTATTTAGTAGGATGCGGATTCGTTGTGGGGAGCCGACTTAGGTCAAGAAAAAAAAACCGTATGTTGGATGGTAAACGCCTGACCGTGATCCAGATCAAAGTAACATTTTGCAACATCACTCTCATATGTACACACACACCTACCGATCAGAATGAAGATCCTATTAACGATGAATTTTACGACCTCATGTACGGAGCCTGTCCGTAATACGATGTGAAAATCGTGCTTAGGGACTTTAATGCGAAAATCGGTAAGAAAACCGTCTTTGGCGGGTTATTTGGAAAGCACGGCCTCCACAAAACAACAACAGATAATGGCTTCCGACTAACAGACTTCGCGGCAGCATGTTATACTGTTATGTGCAGCACTAGCCACTAGGTTCCCAGGATTTCGAATCCATAAAGCAACTTGGCGATCTCCAGATGGTCGAACCTAGAAGTAGAAGAAGCTACGAATGGTGCACAAAAAGATACTTCACGTTAAACCGGAGATTCCCAAAGTCTACAAACAAAAACTGAGTAAGAGACTCCCGGATGTGCCCTCATCAAATGTAACACCCAGTGGATACAGTATTGCAATATCATCCAAAAAGTAGCCTAAACCACCATAGGCTCCCAGGCACCACCGAAAATATATCCTTGGAATGATGAAACGCAATTTCTACGAAATAATAATGGCAACCTAGTCACTGACGCGCAGGGAATTATAGATGTCTTCAGGAAGCATTTCCAGCAGCTGCTTAATGGGCATAATGACGAGGTAGTGTAAAAGATGTAAAAGGCAAGAAACCAACCCACCTAAAGTCAACGAAGATGTAACACTCCCTTTCAGGATTAAAGAAATTTGAGCAGCCATAAAAAAACTGAAGAACAACAAGGAAGCCGGTTCTGATGGATTACTAGCAGAACTCTCCAAATACGGCGGTGTTGCTTTAAATGTGTGCATTCACCAAACCATCAACAAAGTCTGGATGGATGAGAGCTGGAATTTTCGCTCCATAGTCCCATCTATAAAAAAAAGCGATCCCATGTCTTGCAACAACTACCGAGGCATATCCTATCCAGCACACGTATCCGCACGAACAAGAGTGGTTTTTGGCCCGACAGATCGACCATAGACCAAATTTTCACACTAAGACAAATCCTGGAAAAGACCAATGAACTTCAAGTCGAGACACGCCATCTTTTCACCGACTTGAAGAACGCGCAAAGCGTAGATCGCCTAGAGCTATATAAAGAGATTGCGGGATTCGGGATACCAGCATAAAAACTGATAAAGCTTGGCCGCCTTACATAAGAGGACACACGATACCACTTTCAGTTTAGAAACAGCTCAGCTGAACTTTTCCAAACATGTACCAGATTTCCACAAGGAGATGCAGGAGTTAATACGAAAGTGTGGCCGTGGTGTTGTGGTAATGCGTTCGCTTGTTGAGTGGAAGGTTGCGCGTTCAATCACAGCCAAAAACCATGAAACTTTTATTCAAAGAAATAAAAAAAAGGTCGGTAGTTACTCCTAGAAGTATACACCATCTTGAAAGCTCTGCGAATTTAACGAACACAAACAACAGTCACTCCCCGAAGTTAATTCGGACACCACCCATGGAGTAAGTCTCCAGTGCCCTGCAGCACTCGACCTGTGTTTACTAACAGTCCAATCAGCTCATTTAGTGATTTTTGTAGTAGAGGTTGTGTCTCCCTCACATGAATATCGGTTTTCCCCACATGTCAAAAAAAAACTTAACTAAAAATTAAAAAAAAATCCTTGAACGCAATAGGGCCATCCAGCCAAAATTGCATGTTGAGTCAATCGCCTGACATTATTAATTTTTTTGTAAAAGCCTCGCAGAATGAAAACGTTTAACCTGATGATTCAAAGGAAATCCTATTCACTTTGTATACGGACCGGAGATAGCAAAGGGAAATAAATTATCCAGGAGATACCGCCAGGCGTTCACCGGTTGCGCGAATACCGAGCATGTATGCAAAAAAATAAAATCCACGCATTGACACTACGTCTCGGATATAAAAAAATGGCCCCACAGAAGACCCATTTTATAAATGTAAGTTGGCTGGCTGACGGCGGCAATGATGTGTGTCGCTCGGTAGTTATATAGAAATTGTAATTCTTTTATATGAGCTATTTGAGCATGCAAAATGATTTTTGTTTACAATTTCTACACAAAAACAAAAATGAAACACTTTTGCGAGAGGCAATATGTAGACTGCAGAGTAATAGGTGGTAGACTCGGAATGATGCAAAATGCAAACGAGGTTAAATTCTCAAAGGGATCTGGTTTGTGGATGATTGCAAGGAGCGATTTCACAAGCAGCTACTTTGCGTCTACGCCCCGATGTGTGTGATTTGTATCTCATATAGGATTTATGGATTGATAACATGACTGAAATCGGTTTTCCTAAATTTGGTATGTCATATGACAAATACAGACTGAAGCTAAAATTTAAAGTTAGACTTTAATAGCGGAACATTTTAATGAAAAAAAATTATAGAGGTATGTGGATTATGAAACAAGTTTCAATGAGCCAAGGTAAAAATGCAAATATTTGGAGAGAACGTCACTATTGACAAATATTTATGAATATTCGTTTAAGTTATAATAAATCTGCACGAAAGAATTGGTTGGTTATTGTTTTTTTTTTTTGGAAATGTCAACGAAATGTTCGAAAATTCAGTTTTCGGTCCGGTGTGAAAACATCATAACCGTCTTGAAACCGTTTTGTGTATCTCATTTTTGTGGATCTAATATTATTATTTTTATATATTGTTACGTTTAAATCCAGTCGCAAAGCCTGATTTGGGAAGTAGTGGTATGCAGCCACTGTTCCACGACGTTCAGATCTCTACAAATCAACCAAAACAGGTAAAAGTGTTTAGGCGGACGGCCATGTAGAAACACTTTCGCTACAAGAAAGCCGTTACATGGATACCAGGCACGGATACCAATCGCACGGGACATCACCAAAACATGTATGTAGCATGAAAGACATAGTGTTATGACCCTGAGGCAATTGCCCAAAGGCAGCTGTCAAACTTCCAACAGCTGACAAATCATCCAACACCAGTCGAAGGGACAGGAAAAAATCTTAGGGACCAAGATATTTGGAAAAAAATTACACGCGGAATTTTCTTCTATCAAAACAAGGCCTTTAATCGTTTGTTGTTATTTTCGAACCATAAACAAGCGATAACCACTCGAATCGTACTATGGTTCCTTTGCCAACATGCATCTTTAGGAAAGCCTTATAAGCATTGAAGCTGGTAATTCCTGTAATGTCCGTCTGCTAACGGTAGGTTCAGATCAGATTAAGACCTATGTGCCAAAAGACAATCTGAATTTTGCGTGACACATGACTACCTTTGAAGACAGTGCTGGGTGATTCCCATTTATGACCATTAGGTATAGATATTTTCTAATTCTTTTCAAATTCAGACTCGTAATCGATAAGTGTATCGTATCCTTGGGTATCTGAACGAGAAGCACTCGAACTTTTTTATTCTGAGAGCGCCAGCTATGTTCTTTGTCAAGACCTCAGTTGGGGTTTATCTTCCTCAAAGCTCACTGCTTCTGAGAAAATACCCGAGGTCGATGCGTGAAAATGATCAGTAAAACCTGCCACATGTGAGTGCGGTTATATTTAAACGAGGAAGCGCCAACGCACTTTCCAGCCAACAATAAGTATTGAAAAATCACAGTAGGTTTACAATCGGAGCGTACGAAGTGCGAAGGTAAAGGGTGATCCATTTCGAGGTTCCCTACTTTTTTAAAGAAAAAAACACAGAAAATTCAAATTTAATGGAGAATGTTTATTATCATTTGAAAGAACATTCTTTGGCATTTATTTTTTGAAGATTATGTCTATCAAATGTTGTCCGTTGCTACGTCGCAGATGGTCCATCCGTTGAGTCCAATTTTCGATCACTCGTTCGAGCATTTCGACTGGTAACTGGCGAATGACACGCGTGATGTTTTCCTCCAAGGCCTGAATCGAAGCGGGTTTGTCGGCATAAGCTTTTGACTTTACATATCCCCACAGGAAAAAGTCTAACGGTGTGATATCACACGATCTTGGTGGCCAATCGACCGGACCAAAACGTGAAATTATGTGCTCACCGAAATGTTCTCTCAATAAGTCCATTGATTGATGCGATGTGTGGGAAGTGGCGCCGTCTTGCTGAAACCAAATGTCGCCGAGATCACGAGCTTCAATTTCAGGCATCAAATAGTCGGATATCATGTCACGATAACGGTCGCCATTGACGGTTACGTTCGCACCGGCATAATTTACCGGTGCGAACGTAAGGGCCGCTATATTTTCTTCACAGCGTGCTGGACGTGGTCTATTCGGTCGAATATTATCCAATAATGAATGCTGGGTCTTAAAATGGGTGATGGTGTTGCGAATAGTACGCTCAGTAGGCCGATTATGTTGACCATAAGTTGAGCGAAGTGCACGAAACACATTCCTCACAGAACGTGAATTTTCATAATAAAGTTGAACAATTTGTAAACGTTGTTCACGCGTAAGTCTTTCCATTATGAAATGCCAAACAATACTAAAAAAAATAACATGACAGCGTGACACGACTCACACGTGATCTGTCAAAAAAGGCTATTGAAAAAAAGTATCTCTACTTGGATCACCCGTTATATGTGTGTGAATGGGAATCGGGATTGATTTTGTACACCTATCCTTAAATTTAATATCCCCAAAAATTTATTTTATGGCTCTACAAAAACAAAAAACGTTTTTCTATTGCATATGCTATAGGTACCTATACAACTCGTTTTTTTAGGAAACTGCACCCAAAATGTGGGAATAGGTTGAAATGATCTATTAACCAAATTTGCATTGCAATATTATCAAAGTATTTTCATAAAATAATTGATTACGGTGTTTTGTAGAGAGGTCAAAAACAAGCTTTTTTTTATTGGAACAGAGTACGTGGGCTCTACGTAATGAGGATATTGGTGCAGTAGCAGAGAGTTTACGTGGTCGTGAAGACCATGATCTATCAAATCTTCGCCGTTCTTAGGGATTGTGCACCTCTTATGGAACGTGACATTGGTTTAAAAGCAGCGTAAAAAATACAGCTCGTTCAAAAATTTTAATTTCATGGGTTTGTGGGCCTTGGAACAGCTTCAATAGATGCATTTTTTTTTTACGAAAAATTGTTTTTAGTGACGAAGCTCATTTTTGGTTAAGCGGTTAATAAGCAAAATTGCCGTATTTTGGCCGATGAACAGCCAGTGGCAATCCAACAGTTTATCTGAATTGTGGTTCCAACAGGATGACGCTACAAACAAATCAATCGCTTTATTGAGGGTAACGTTCTATGAAAACATCATCTCAAGAAAGGAACCAGAAGTAAATCTATTAGGCCACCTAATAGACCATTTAATAGTTAGATGAGTCAAAATTGAGGATCTATGCCGTTAATGTGCCAAATTATCTCATCCTTAAGCTCTTGAGTTTTTGCTGGCTTAGTCTGCTTTCACACGTAGACTCTTGACTCACGACTCACATGAGTGCAAAAGAGAAAGACAATTCGAAAAGTTGAGAGGAAAAATATTTTGCCCTGCGAGTCGTGGGTAAAAATTTCAGCGACTCTTTTTGACGTTTTCTTTTCTCTTCCTTCTTTTTATACCCTATCCCATAGGGGTATATTAGTTTTGATACTTAGTTTGTAACATAGAGAAATAATTTAGCTACATATATCTCAAAGTATATGGATCGACTCCGAATCGCTAGCTGAGTCGATTAAGCCATGTCTGTCTGTCCGTCCGTCCGTCCGTCTGTACGTCACCGATTTTTAGGCCTTAAATTTTGAGCTAGGATAATGAAATTTGGTATATAGGATTCTCGTCCATGCCTTCAGAACAAGTGTAAACATTTTTGAAATCCGCCCACTGCCACGCCCCCTTTTAAGAAAAACTCAGTTTTTGGCCAAACCGTAAGGAATTTTAAACAAAGTTTCTGAACAACATATTTAGACAATCTTAATATCTATATTTTGCCACGCCCACTTTTTGGGGGCGTTTTCAATAAAAAACTGTTTTCGGTCAAATATTAAATTTTTCGAAAAAAATTTTGATGCAGAATCATTAAGATTATTAATATGAACATTTCGTCTATATACCATTTTAAGCCACGCCCACTTTTTGGGGGCGTTTTCATATAAAAACCATTTTTATTGGTTCTTTTGTAGAACCGTAAAAGTGCTTTGGAAGCAGTCTGAGAATTTGTTGTCACTAAATAATTTTTTCTATTTTATCCACATCGTGTTTTTAGCCATGTCCACTTTTTTTGGGGATTTTCATTTTATGGATAGGATGGGATAGGGTATTCAACGATCCGCACAGCGGATTGTAGCCTTCTCATATGTTTATCAGTTTCGGCTACTTGCGTAGGTTTGTTCGGTGTTTGCTGGTGTTTTTTTTTTCAAGCAGAATAAAAGAGGAATGTCAAATTTGAGTCAAGAGAAAAAGCCCCAGTGTAAAGCGCGAGACTCACGAAAAAAAAATTAACAAAGAGAACTGCGAAAAAGTCTTGACCCAACAGTCTATGTGTGGAAGTACACTTATCTTTCCAATAACCCCAAAAAAAGAAGTCCAACGGTGTCAAATCAAATGATCATGACGGCCAATTGACATCGCCACCACGTGATATAACACGGCCATTGAATTTGTCGCGCAAAATAGCCATTGTTTCGTTAGCTGTGTGGCAAGTGGCACCGTCTTGTTGAAACCACATATCGTCCACATCCATATCTTCCAATTCGGGTCATAAAAAGTTCGTTTGTAAGCGTTTAATGCAAGTCTTTATGCAGGTTACATATCCTTTACCATCCATATTTGCAAAGTCATAATAATTAAGTTCCCATAGAAATCAAGTTCATTTCCTTTAAATGAACATCCGCATAATAGCATATTACACAAATAAAGTAAAGTCATTCACGCGCACCTCATAATTGCACAGTAAACATTCTCATGCACATATTGTAATTCAAACCCCAGATTGTAAATCGCCAAATGAGCATATAATATAATATAGAGAGGTAATTTAGAATTAAATTAATCTATGGAAAATCAGTTGAATAGATTGTGTGGTAGAGACCACAAGTAAATAAAATAATTTTTTTAAAAAAAGTCGTTTTACAAACACGTGTATTTATCTTGCATAATGCATCAACGACGAGCGTGAGAGGTGCAATTGTTGGGCACGACGACGAGTTGAGGTGGATGGCTCTTCAGCCACACTATCGCGAACGCCGAACAGCAGCAATATTATATGCAGTACGAGCTGTACGAGCATGCACCGGTATTTTGATATCAACTACAGACCCGGTTTGCTAAAATTTTTGCACGATTTTTCCGATTGTACGCACATTTGGACGATTAAATTGACCGAAAAAATCACGAAGTGCCCGATATGCATATTGATTTGAACGCCCATTTTCATAACAAGCCTGAATAACTTTAACGCGTTGCTCGTTTGTGTCTCTTTTCATGGTTCAAATTGAGTGAGTCTGAAATTGAAAAATGTTAAATGAAATGCAGAAAAACACTTGCCCCCTTATTCATTAGATTTCACTAAAACACATCTCAACGGTTGTATAGTTATACAGTGCATAGGTATTTATACAGCCTCTATTCAGGGTCGAACAATTTTTTATTCATAATATATTTCCCCATCCATAATAATTATACAGGTTTTGTGTCAAACAAATTACCAAAAAGCTCGGCAGAGTTACCAAGGGAACATTTTTAAGGTTGCGAAACTCATGGTGACATTTTTATTTTCTACATTTTTATAACATATTGATGACTTATGTTGACTCAATGACATCGTTTACAATGTTGAGTCTGTAGGAAAGGAAGAATTGCCATTTGAGCAAATTAAACAGTGAAACACAACTGCTAAAATACAAAAATACCCTAGATGATTTTTTTCAACTTACAATTCAACCTCTGGTAACCCTGATGCTGAGCCGTCTGTGCATACAGAAATAAAAAAGATAAATACCCTTATACAGGCACTATTCAACCATCAGACGCGTTTAGGATATGCAGCCTCTATTCAACGTTGTTCAATTTTTATGAATAAGGTTTTTGCTTTTAGAGACATTTTAAGGAGTGCATAACTTTATACACTGCTTATAATGAATTTATGAATAAGGCTGTTGACGTTTAGGTGTGGTTCACATTCAATATAGGGCCTTAAAATTTAACCACCCGTTATAAAAAAAATCAGCAAGCTCTTATTGGATCACCTTTATTATATTTATCGTACATCATTTTTATACCCTAACCCATAGGGGCCAAACCGTAAGGAATTTTAAAAAAAGTGTCTGAGCAGCATAATTAGAGAATCCACGCCCACTTTTTGGGGGCGTTTTTTATAAAAAAAAACGCTTTCTGGTCAAATTTTAAAATTTTCAAAATTTGATGCACAATCATTGGTAGTATTAATATGAACATTTCGTCTATAGACAATTTTAACCCACGTCCACTTTTTGGGGGCGTTTTCTTACAAAAAAAAAAACATTTGTATCCCCTACCCCAAGGCATATGCAATAGAAAAACGTTGTTTTTCGTCGAACCATAAATTAATTTGATAAACCTTCTGAATAAAATGTTGTGACAACGCCATTTTCAATACTTTATGACCATAAAGACCACATTTTGGGGATATTAATTTTAAGGATGGGATGGGATAGGGTATTAAACGATCCGCACATCGGATTGTAGCCTTCTCATATGTTTTCTTTTGAGTTTAGTTTTGGCACTTGTCCTTTTCAAATTCATCGGTTTTCAGATTTGTCTCGATTTTGTAATTTATCCAAATAAATTTTTTTCTCGTTTTTTTTTTTTTAAATGTCAAACAAACCATGCTGAAGTAAAATTTAATAAACATAGGTATGTACCAATATAAACATTACCTAATATATTATTCATTTAATCTTTTAATATATTTTTGCGGTGAAGCAATTAATTTATTTGCATCGAAATAGACGACAAAATCCAAATGGAAAGCCAGAAAACCTATCGTGAATACAATACATACAAAATATGTGTTACATCTACAATTCTACACCTATCAAACACACACCTTCGTTGCTTTGTATTTCAATTTTAATTGCATTCATCACCGGCATCAGTTATTGGAATACAGCTGTAAAATTGTTGGACAACCCCCCCAATCCCTCCCCCAATCAACCCTTACGACTAAATTTCAATGGTTTACATAAACCCACCCATGTGGCGCCCGCAACCATCAAACAATTCACCTTTACGGAGCGTTCAATTTTGCAAATCAATGGTCAACACTCGATCCTCCAAAAAAAATAAATTATTCACACGAAAAATAAACAAAACGCGAGCCGTTTACACCCAAACCGCTAGATTCGTTAATATTTACACTGCACTGGCATTGGTTGCCTGTGTTTGCATGCAACCAGCTAATTATGAGATTCACACAGTTAACCCGTTACTTAGCTAATGTCCCTCATTGATTGTGTAAACATAAACAATGAGTGGGTATTATTATTATGTCAGCAAACATTTGTGTTGGTAAAAACAAGAGAGTGTTTTACTCACCTCACAAATTGTATTCCATTTTGTTTTGTTTTCTCACTGACACGAGAAAGTTGCACTAATTGCAATCGATTTGTGGCGACTTTGTTATTGCCTGTCACCACGTTTAAGCACGATACACTTTAACCTGTCGACGCACAGTTCATGTTATGAACCGCCCCACGCGTTGGAGTGGTTCAAAAACGCGACAAACACACAGGTCAAATTTTAGATTTCACACACAACGCGTTACCGGATGTGGAGACATTTTTTTCAACGAAATCTTTGACTGGGACCATCAAGTAGGTACCTACCCCAATTAACACCAGAATTAGGACGTTATTTGTCCATCCTTCAAATTCCCCAAGAAAACGAGGCCTTTTTCCGAGATGAAAAATTAAAATTTACACAGGGATGGTGTTTTTTTTATAAACACATTTTTTTCTATTTATCACCACGAAATGAAAATACGATTTTTATAAATATAGGTACACGCACACGAGACACACGATGTTTCACTATTTTGCGCTTGATTATGTTTCATCAAAATGGGAAATTTATTTTCGTTGACGGACAGATGAAAATACCGAAAGGAAAACAAACGAACTGAGGCGGTCCGTTTTTTTTTCACAAATAAACAATGAAATTTGGGAAAAAAATGAACCTAATTCCCACTACAATCGACTATACACTCAAAACAATGACCACTTCTGTAGGGTTTTAGGGCTAATCCGAAACAGGGTATTCGTGTACAACCTAAAAATCGCAACCGACCGACACATGAAACAGATTCAACTGACACACAGCAAAATTGACAAAACGTACACAAGCAGCACTCTGAAGCGCTGTGACAGCGAGACGGAAATATTTTCTCCGGATAACGGATTCGGAGGCGAGGCTGTTCATCTACACTTTGTGCAGATACTGTCTGATACGGACAGCTGGAAAGAAAGTTTCACTGTTAACAGTGCTGAAAGTACCGAGCGAATTCACCAGAATCAGCTGTTGTTGAGGAGGGGGGCAAACACGAAAGCTTTTCGCTGTAAAGGGCACATGTTTCGTCGAGTGATTTTGGCGCCAATTTGTTGACTTGTGTATTTAGGTTAGAGAGAGGTGATGAACTTTTCACCCAGTATAGTTGAAAGTTTCTTTTCGTCGTCATTTTGTTAGGGCTTTGGAGGAATTGGAATGGACTATCTAATGGATGTTCTTTGGCTTGCACACGATGTGTATGTACGTAGTACCCATTTCTTTAGATGAGTGATGTGGAGTGAAGCTAATATTTGTTCGTCAACGACGGAAACAATTCAGCTGGGGGTGGTTGTTGTGGTAGGTGGAATGGTGAGTAAACTTCGCATATCAGCTGTTAATAAATCACAGTAAAAGGAAGAGGATGTTGACGTTTTTTTTTTGGGAATCACAATGAATGCAGAGGGTAGATAAGCCGAAGCAAGAAGTTTGGGAGAAACTAAAACATATTTTATGATATCTTTTAAGTTTAATAAGAGATACTGTCACTTTTTAACGTATTTTACATGAAGAGTATTGTGATGTGCTACGTTTCCAATAAAGAATAATTCGAGTAAAAGCAAACCGTTTTTATACCCTATCCCATAGGGGTATATTAGTTTTGATACATAGTTTGTAACATAGAGAAATAATTTAGCTAAATATACCTCAAAGTATATGGATCGACTCAGAATCGCTAGCTGAGTCGATTAAGCCATGTCTGTCTGTCCGTCCGTCTGTCTGTACGTCACCGATTTTTAGGCCTTACATTTTTAGCTAGGATGATGAAATTTGGTATATGTGGTCCTTGTAAGTGCTGTTCGAACAAGTGTAAACATTTTCGAAATCCGCCCACTGCCACGCCCACTTTTTAGAAAACTTTTTTTTTAGTCAAACGGTTGAGAATTTTGAAAAAGTTGTGTAATGCGCAGTACAAAATAAAGCCCTGCTCAGATTGCGTGCCTGTGGCTTGTATCTTGCATCGCTGTCAAAAGAGAGATACATTTCTTGCATGAAGTTGCTCTCGATTCAACTTCAAGCTACAGATTCACGAAGATACACATTGTGTAAGCGCTTATGGGTTGCCTTGTTTTTAACTTTTCAGTCAGCTGCAGATATCAGCTACAGATACGCATTCTGATCGGCCCTCAACACTCAAAATTGTATCGGTATAAGAGTCGATCTTATATTTTTGGCAGCACTGGGTGGAATCAGCCTCATGCATTTTTTTTGTTTGTTTCGTTAAATATGAAATACAGTTTTTTTAATCAGGCGATAGTTGCGGCGTCTACGAGGGTATATTAGGGAGATGTATGCGATTATTGAGGATGAGGACAGTTGTTTTTTTTTTTTGGACAAGGTGGGTGGACACTGGACAGAGTCATTCGGTGAATAGTGGTACGCGTGGACGTGCGCTTAATTAACCGTTGCAAATTGCGCCGAATTAAGTATACATATATTAAAGAAAATCGTCGTCGGTTATTTTAAAAAAAATTACAAGTGATAGAAAACTGTGACTCTTATCATCTTTAAAAAAACGAGAGAAACCAAGCAGTGGAAAGTACTTTCAACAAAATTGAATAAGCCAGTCCAACCACGTGAATATCCGAAACGAATTTTAAGTCCCAAAAACTCTGTGACCCCATCAAAAAAACGCATTGTCGAAAGAAAAAAATAAAAAAAAAAAAAACGTTGTTAAAAGTGCTACACAAGTAAAAAAAAATCTGCTGGCGACCACATGTAGAAAAAGAAACCTAAACGCTAGATATTTAACAGTGAAAAAAAAAAACGAACAATAAAAAAATTAGGAAGGCGACAACGTTCCTGCAAAAGAAGGAAGAGGAGTCTCGAACCCTTTCAGTAATTCCATCACCATGCACCATCATCATCTTCGTCGCTGTAGTCTTCGCAGTTATAGTTGGGTCACACACCAACAAAAATAGGGGAGAAGGGGGCACCTTTGAACAGCACTAATAAAATCTTATTTAACAAACATTTGAGAGCGTAAACCAAAGGTTTACCCTGGTAATGCTGTTTTCTTTACATGTCAACGGCTTTTGGTCATCTTTTCAGTAGTCGCTTGAAAATAGCGCGGGATGTATGTTTTTATGCTGCATTTCCAACTTTTTGTTTTTTTCTTCGTAAGATATAAACATTTTTTGGTGAGCTTTTTTATTTGTAAAAAATATTTTTTGTAGGCGAAGGTTCATGTAGAACCATATGAGGGTACGTTTTTTGATATATGTACAAACAAATTTCTAATGCTAAATTTTTCATGACAAGACACGTTCGGGCAGGTTTGAACAAAGCAGTTGGGGCAGGTTTGAACATGTTCAAAGCTGCCCCTACGGGTGTAATTTTTGTATCTGATTTCGGGCTATGAAAGCTAAAAAGCCAAAGGAATCGAGTTCGGACTCAGATGAGAGTTGTTCCTATTCAGTGAATGATGACACTGATCTGGATTTCGACTTTGCTGATGACTCATCTGTTGAAAAAGTTGATGCGGAGCAGGAAGTAGTGACATGCATTGATTTATGTTACGATCATTTAAATCCAGGCGATTATATATTGGTGCAAAGTTCCAATAGAGACAGTAACAAGATGTTAGGCTTTGTTGGAAAAATAATTGAGAAAGATGACAACATGTACAGCGTCAGCTTTTTAAAGAAGAATCAAGGTTCCTATAAGTTGTTCTATCCCGACAAAGAGGACAAATGGTCTGTTAGTGGCATAGAAATAAAAGCTAAGCTGCTACCACCAATTAAACCTGCAGGAACATCAAGGACAGCTGCTATAATGACTTTTGCTTTTGACTTCTCAAAATTTCAGTTAGGCTAATAAGGCAACTCCTTTTTTTATGTTAACACTTGTTTGTTTTGTTATATGTAGGTAAACACATTAATAAAGTTATCTGTGAATTCTAGTTTGTGTACCTACCTATATTAAGTTTTTTTTTTTTTGTTGATGTTATTATTATTATATAAGTGATTTGTGAATTTTTAATAAATAAAACTAATTTATTTTAAGAAAGCAAGGTGTGTAAAGTCTTATTTCAGGTAAAAAATGTATTATAAAAACTGTTGTTCAAAGGTGCCCCAGCCTTGTTCAAAGCTGCCCCACACGGGGGGCACCTTTGAACATAAGAACCTGCTTCATTCAAAAAATAATAATAAATCCTAATCTTCATGATACGAGTATAATTATGTGTTTAAACCAAAGCCTAATTCTATTTCTAAAAGTTAAAATAAGTTACAGACCACTAACTCAGAAACATTGGTTTTTATGAGACTTCGAAGCAAAAAGTGTTCAAAGGTGTCCCCCTCTCCCCTACATGAAGTGTAGAGAATATATATACATATATATATATGTTATATATAAGTCAAAATTTAATATTATTGTAAAAAAGGTGTTCATTTAAGATAAAATTTATTTCATGAAAAGAAAAGTTCCCAAAATTGTAATTAAACCTACCTAATTGCTTAACATTTTATTTTTAATTGAAATTAAAGTGTTTTAATTTAAGAATTTTTTTGAAAAAAAAAACTAATTGAAAGTAAAATTAATTTAAAGAATACAAAAACTTTTTTTTTATATAAAACTAAAATTAATTACTAAAACCTGAAAAGAAGAAGAAACTTTAAGTTTAAACTAAAATTGATTAATTTAACCTGAAAAGAAAAAAAGAAACCTTAAAGTAAAATTAAAATTGATTAATTTAACCTGAAAAAAAAAAGAAACCTTAAATTAAAACTAAAATTGATTGATTTAACTTGAAAAGAAAAAGAAACCTTAAAGTGAAACTAAAATTTGTTGAAATAAACCTGAAAAGAAAAAGAAAATTTAAATTAAAGGTTTCAATTTAAACTAAAAGTAATTATATAAAACAAAAGAAAAAGGGAAGATTTAAATTGATATTTAAAAACTAATTATATAAATATAAATTTTCATTGTACATAAATACTGTTTGTTGTGTGTCCGTTATACATTTTCTTTTTTTCATCCTACGCATAAGCAGTAACAGCGACATCCATCCATCGTGCACGCTGGAGGAGGCGAATTCACAATATCGAAGCGTAGAAAGACGCTGAAAGAGGAGAGAAAAGAAGAAGGGTAGGAAGTTCTTGTTGTGTTATGTTTTTTTTTGTACAGTTTAATGAAAAGAATAATTTTTATTTTATTTAAATGAAGGTATCGAAGTTTTTTTGTAATAATTAAAAAAAATGTTCGTTAGACATAATAAAAATTTTTTCATGTTAAATTTTTTGAAGTAAACATGTTGCGATAGTTTTTTTTTTCAATGAGAGTAATGGGGCAGAAGCAGTGATGTTGAAGTAGGGGGAAGTTTATTTTTGTGATTTACTTTGCAGCTTTTTAGGGGTTCTTCTTATTCGGCCGTAAAGAACCAATGGAGTGATAGTCGAGTCCACATGGGAGGGTTAAAGGCCAAGGTTCCAGGACATCTTGGGAACCATCATTTTATTTTTTTTATCTGTATCTTTCCTTTTCGATATTATTAAGTCTGGTCTGTTAATTTTTTATACTCCCTTTTTTTTTTTTTTTTTGTTTTATTAAGATTTTTTTTTTTGATGACACGTAACAAATCGTTTCTTTGATAAGGTCAGGCAAAAACCCACCCCGTCGGCGAGCTAAGCCGTGCTATACGCAAGACGTGTCAACCGCCTGTCCCTTTATCTTTCCCCCTCTCATAACCCGAACCATAGCCGACGATCGGTGCTTGGCGAGATGGTTCAATTTTGAGGGGAACGTCTGCCAAAAAAGGTGAGTGGTTAACACTCAGCTTGGTGGGCGTTCGCTACAAAGTGTCTGAAGAGCATATTTAGACAATCTCAATATCTATATTTCTTCTATATAACATTTTTTGCCGCGCCCTCTTTTTGTAGGCGTTTTTAATAAAAAAAAACCCTTTTTTTGATCAAATTTTCAATTATTCGAAAAAAAACTTTTGATGCAAAAACGTTAATAAAATTAATATGAACATTTCGTTCTTAGACCATTTTAACCCACGCCCATTTTTTGGGGGCATTTTTATATAAAAAACCTTTTTATACACTACCCCATAACATATGCAGGAGAAAAACATTGTCTTTTGTAGAACCGTTTAAGTGTTTTATAAACTGCCTGAAAAATTTGTTGTGACAATGTCATTTTTTATATTTAATCCACATCGTGCTTTAAACCATGTTCACTTTTTGGGGATATTAGTTTTACAGATGGGATGGGATAGGGTATTCAACGATCCGCACAGCGGATTGTAGCCATCTCATATTTTTTACTTTTAAATTCATTTTTTATTTTCCTTGAAATATTAACTTAATACAAAACAAAAATGCTTAATCTAACTTATTGGCCCTTAGCGGGCGCTCTAAGATTATCTCTAACATTTTTATTTTTACTTTTGGGCTTAAATGTTTCATCTGTTTATTTTTAACATAGAAATATATTTATTTTTTTATTTTCAAAGAAAAAGTATAAAACTTTGAATCATGACAATTTATTTGGGTTTTATATAGAAGGACTTAATTTAGATTAAAACTAATTTAAACTACTTAAACCTTACTTAAATACGATCGGGGTGGCAAACACTCGTTGCATTTGCCCCGAGTGGTCGTCCTCCATGTATATGTCATTGGGGTAGTAAGCCCCGAAGATCAGGCTGTCGATCTTAAGACGTGCTTTCGAATCACCTTAATAAGGAAATTGGCAATTCTATTGAGCTGAGCAATATTTTTAGATCATAGGACCTCGTTGTGATAATATTTTATGTACTCGGAGTCCGGCGTTCGGTACAATCTTATGCAGGATCGGAGACAACGCTTCTCAAATAGCCGTATCCTTTCCATGAAGGCTGGTGCTACATTGAACCACACGAGACAACCATTAAGCGATGATTCACCTTATAAAGGCCATGTATCAAATGACTTTCACCCTTAAATTAAGTTGACTGTTTTGAAACAGTCTTCTTGTCAGAGCATAGACCCTCCTAGTCGTGGCCAGAAAAGTATCGAAATTTTTGTTAAAATACATAAACTTGACTTCTCACCGCCAATGGCTATCCGTGTTGTCGAATGATGCACAATTTGGTTCCATTATTTCTAGTATCGCTAGAAGCCCTAAGCAATAGGGTTCTAAACAGAATTGTTTCGGTTTTTGGAAATTGATCTTCAATTTCCAAAAACCGAAAATACAGAAACTTGTAAAACCAGATACCAAGGTATTTGACCTGACTTCTCACCGCCAATGGCTGTCCGTGTTGTCCGATGATGCACAATTTGGTTCCATTATTTCTAGTATCGCTAGAAGCCCTAAGCAATAGGGTTCTAAACGGAATTGTTTCGGTTTTTTTAAATTGATCTTCAATTTCCTTAATGTGATCGAAGCCACGTTGCAAAAGTATGTTGATGACCTCAATTTTTGGACCTCATCGGTATGCCACTAGATCATCTGCGTATGCTATAGAGTATCTGTGAGAACCTACAAGATCACTTGTATAAATTTTAAACAATATCGTTGAGTTCACTGCCCCCCGTTGTAAACCGTTTTTAATTTCAAAGAAGTTACATTGCCACATTTGACAACGAACTTCTTATCCATAAGCATTTCATAAACCATGAACCATGGTCAACCAGTCAACCATTGAATGTCGAGCGCTAGTTTCGACGCGGCATGAATGGTGTCATGCATCGCTCGAAAACCAAACAGATTTTCCGGAATAATTCTAGACCCACTTAAACAGAGCTCTATTGACTATCTTTTCGAATACCTTGCTTACATTCGGCAGAAGGCTTATGGGCCGAAGATTTGCAGGGTTTGTTTTGTCCTTGTCCCTTTAGGCTGTACCACCGCCGGCCGTTTTCCAGTGTACCGGATAATGTGCATAATTCAGTGCACTATTAAACATAGTGGTGATATAATCGACTGCTTCTATTGGCAGTCAATACGACTTTTGGGATACCGTCCTCTCCCGCCGACTTTTTATTTATCAGTGATACCAAGATGTCCAGGAGTTCACATTTTTGCACGAACAGCATCAGGCTATTGGCGACTATGCAATTTTAAGGGTTTTCGTCATTAAATAAGGTGAAACCGTGATTCTCAAATTTCAATTCAATGGATTTTATTTGCACAAAATTTAGGGACAGTGCGTCGCAGTTCCCTATCACCATATGTGTTGTAAGCTTCCGGAACTTCTAACCTTTTAGGTTAGTAGTGCTTCTACTTTCCTAATTTAGTAATACTTTCAGCCGACGATTTCCTCAGTTCTTCGGGACTTAAAAATTCTTTGAAGAAAGATTCCCTTCTCATACCGTAAAGGGCCGGGCACATATGATATGCTCGGCTGTTTCGTCTTCTTCTAGACATAGTCTGCACTCCGGTGAGTCGACTAGATGCATTTTGTTTAGGTGATATCGCAGACCGTGATGACCAGTTAGGTAGTTAGGTAGGTACTAAGTTTTTGATATCGTGCCTGCGAAGATTTAGTATCTTATTGGCATCTGATTTGAAGGGCTGAATAGCTCTTTTGGCCTGTCTTAGGCCTGGGATGTTTCCACAGTATGAAACACATTTGTTTTGTTCCCAGTTTTTTATGACCAGATTTATGGCTGATTTGGAGATTGCACAGAAGGGTTCAGGTCCAATGAAGGGGGTTTCCGAACCTTTTCTGGCTAGTTCATCAGCTTTTTCGTTACCTTCAACTCCCTTATGTCCGGGGACCCACCTTAGTATGGTTTTGTTCCTGGAACTGAGTGTTTGGAGGGAGTTGAAGCAGTGTAGTACTGATTTGGAGTCAATGATGTGTGAGCTAAGAGCTTTTATAGCTGCTTGACTGTCCGTGAATATATGGATGTTTGCGCCTTTAATACCTGAGTTGTGTATTAGGTTTGCGCATTCTTTTATGGCATGGAGCTCAGCTTGGAATACACTAGGGTTTTTCCCCATAGGTATTGAGATGTTTAAAATACGCCAATAAATAACATGTTAAATTCATTAAATTTTTTAGTGTGAAACAAAGATTAGTCGTAAGAAATTTAATATATATAATATAAATATATAAAATTAAAAACGATATGTTACCAGAGTACCTAAAAAAAAAACCTGAACTACGTTTCGGACAGACACAGCTACATACTGAGGAACAGAAGAAATTTTGATATACCAAGAGTCAATCAGTTGAGAACTAACACCCAAATATTCTAGAAGGGATCTCATATATTTAATCAGCTACCATTATTTATAAGAGATCAAACAAATTAAAAACATTTAAAAAGGACTTAAACGTATATGAAAGACAAAATTACATGTATATAAATTAGTATTCTAAGATTTGTTATTTATTTATTTATTTATATATTTATTTATTTATTTATTTGTTTATTTATTTATTTATTAATTTATTTATTTATTCATTTTTTTTTTTTGTTTTAATTGAGGTTTTTCTTTTCGTTGTTTCCTCAAAGATTTGTTTTCTTCAAAATAGTATAAAAATGTTTATATTAATATTTAATTATTCCCCAGTAGAAAGATATATTGTATCATATCTCTGTATGTAAATTGTGCGGCAATAAGCTTTATTTGTTAACTTAAAACGAAATAAAAAATATATCTATCTAAGATTTGTTAAAAAGTTTTTCAAAAACGAATAAACTTATAAAATAAAAAAAAAAATAATAATAAAATAAAAGAAGATTTAACCAAGAACTATACGAGCTGTACAGCGACATGCCCCTAGTCAAAAAAAACTCCGCATGATGGCTAGGACATGAAGAACGAATGGACACTGATACTCCGGCTCGCAGAGTTTTTGATTCCCAGACAGACGTGCGTCGGACGCAGTAGGGGAAGATAACGCCTTAAGTGGCACGCAGAAGTAGAAACCGACTTTAACCAACTTGAAGCGTGCAACTGGAGGCAGTCAGCTGGAGACCGTGCTAATTGGAGAGGCATGCTGGTTAAGGCCCAGGTTCATTCCGGACTGAAACGTCATTTATGGAAGTAAGTTAGATAGTTATTGGTATAAGGCCAAACTGTCGCTCGAAAGGTTGACTCGGAACCGGATTTTTGGAAGCAAATTTCGATAAACATTTGGAGAACTAATAATCGATACGAGATCAATAAAACACCATTACTTGCCCAAAAGGTTAGTATTTGGGCCCGAATTTATCCCAAAACCATCACTGAGGCATTTTTCCTCAGAGAAGGCAAAGCAGGAAATCGATATCTGTGGCTGTTGGCTTATTATGGTTACTGGTTTCAACATACCACTATGTAGTTCATGAAACTAAATTCCCTGGGCGTGTGCTGTCGAAAAATGGCGACTATTACTGGCCACCCAGATCCCTATATTTCACGCTCCGGACTTTTCTTTGGGTAAAAAGCAGAGGGTAAGCCTCAAACTAATGAGATGCTCAAGCCTAACATTTGTGCCGAATCATCGCTTTACCGTCCGATATGCTCCTAAATGTTATGAAAAACGCAGCAAAAAGGGCACATTAGGCTTCGGTCACCTCTTCATCTTGATTTGCATTATTAATGTTGTATTAAAGAACTGGTCCAAAATTAACCTTGACCCTTAAAGATATAAATGGTCGCTGGTGTAATCCTTTAACAACATAAATTATACTTCGGCTGATAAGTATAATTTACGTAATATCTTATAATTATTGTTAATATATCTTCTCATACATTAGTACCCTAATAACTCGGACATGGTCCTCCTAGCTGGAGAATAACGAAACAAACCTCTTTAAAGCTCTACGCAGGGCACATCATTTATATTCATTGGTCATTCTGTTGAGGGTTATTCATAACCCCCAAACGAAAACTAAACACAAAAAAAAACAAAAAATGTCCTCGCTCCAAAGTGGCACACCTCTTCGTCTGGATTTCCACCCTCCAACCAAGTCATCCGAAATGAAATTGCTCCCAAAAGTCGCATACTCGCACATACTCCATCACTTCCATGGTCGTTTAGATTTTTTGTATCACATACTCCTACGAAAGCAGACAAATTTGTAATCCAAGGATTCTATTTTTTACTTCGCAATATATATACGTAGATACCTTGGCTGCGTTGCGTTATCCTTGGTATGTGCATAAAAATAGAAAAAAAAATCAAAACAATGGGATAACGCCCGAATCTATCTTCAACCATGGAGCCAGGCTATATTTTGTAGTTCTTATATTTATATTTGTTATTTCTTATTTCTCGCCTTGACGGTCTCTTGAAATAGTTGTGTATCGTGAGCAAAAAAAAATGGATATTCGAGAGCGCGAAGTGAAGCGAAAAATATACTTTTACCCAGAAGTTTTGCTTTCTTTCGGACACGTTTTTTTTTCATTCCACTTTTTATTTTTCTTATTCTTCAAGAGAGTTGGAGAAAGAAAGGATGCTGCACGTTTCAGTGGATTTATGTAAAGGAACTTCCAAGCCAACTACATCTATAGTTAGTTTGTTTTCATTATGGTGTCCCGAATACATTGCGTGGTTGAACGGATTTCTCTACAGAGCGCGAGATGAAATTCGATTTGAAAAAATCGACTCGCAATAAGTTATGGCATTTTTGCAGCTGAAGTTCGTTACATGAAATTACTTCCTGTTCGCTGAAGTACACAAATAACGAATACAAATTATATTTGTTCGAATTTAATCATTGAGGATTCTATTTGTCTTTGCTGCGGATGGAATTTCTCGAAGACATATACATAGTGAACGTTTGGTATTATTATGACCAAGGGTTGATACATTGGCGCCCAACGCGGGGCTAAGGGGTTTAGTTTGCTAGTTATTTTGACCCTTTTAACCTTATTACATTATTAATTCGCATCTGCAAAATTGTATGCAGTCGTTTTCAGATATCCATTTGAGTAGATAAACTACTTATCGAAAACTCTGGTGTGATCTGTATTGCAGCAGTAGCAGCAGAATATGTTTCCTGCTTTCTAAATGTTTGATTTCGGTGGCCCACACTTGACAAATGAGTTTGCCATGGCCCAACTGCATTAAAGCGTAACAAACGGGAAACTATCTTTGGACAGAAATTACCAAATTGTGTGGCTCATCATTAAAAATTGACAATTTTTAAAAAAAAACTTAATACCAATCTGTAATTTAAAAAAAAAGTTTTTACGCAAGACCACAAGAAAGGCCGGATCTATATTTTAATCGACGTTTGGGGATGCATGACAACTTTAATAAATCGACTTACTGACTTCTTGTTCACGTTAAGAACTCCCTACAAGTCAAAATCCAGTTAAGTGATGGTAGATTCTGTGATCTAATGTTTGATGCTATATGAGAGGCGACAGCTGAGTGCCTAGTAACTTGACCGTAGATATGATCTCAGTTCCTGTGTAAAATCTTGGTGGCATCAGATAAGAGCGGGGAGAAGACGAGCATACAAAGTAACTTGGCGATCTTCAAATGGTTAAACCTCAATCCAATTCGATCATGTGCTCATAGATGCAAGGCACGCAACATTCTGAATGTACACACATTCAGAAGGGCAAACGTCGACTCTAATCATTTATTCGACGCAGAAAAATTCAGAGCCCGACTGTCACATGAGAATAAGCTGCACGTTGGACGCCTTAGTGAGCCGGAGATTGGCCATTGCCAGAGTCTACAAACAAAAACTTAGTGAGAGACTCCCCACTGTGGCCTCATGCTCCACCAATGTCAACACCAAGCGGGCGCAGTATTGCAATATCATCAAAGAATTAGCTGAAACCACCACCATCGAAAAGATGTCCGTGGTTTGATGATATTTGCAAGGGCCTCACAAAAAAAAATACGAAAGAGGCACATATCAAGGCGCTATAATGCAAAATACACGCCTCACGGGAATAGTGCCGAACCAGAAGAAGGGATGAAAATAAACTCCTGCGTAAAAAAAATAGAACACGCAGCCTCCCAGCACAGGGAAATCGAAGAGTTTTGAGACAAGAAAAACATTCGTCAATACCACAAGAATGTCAAAAAGCTTGCATCTTCTTTAAAATAGGAACGCAGGCAACCTAGTCACTGATGCACATGGGATTGTAGATGTATCAGTCAGCATTTCCAGTAGCTTCTTAATGGAGCCGCCTCCAGTCAACGAAGAGGCAACGCTCACTGCCAGTGTTGAATAAGTTAGAGCAGCCAACAAAACAGTGAAGAACAAGAAGGCAGACTGTTCTGATGGATTACCAGCAGAACTCTTCCAATACGGGATGATTCCACAGAAGTATACAACAAAGTCTGGATGGATGCTCTTCCGACGGGTTGCAGCAACTCATAGCCACAACAACGAGAACAGATACTATGCTGATGGGCGAGGACGTCAACGCAAGACATACAATATGGGGAAGTTCAGAAGATAATGAAATGAAAGAGGTCAGTTTTGGATTTTCTTTTGACTACGAATTTATCAGCCTGCAACAAGGGCACGACCCCAACCTTTGTCTTTCCGAGTACGGAAACATACAGGGGGTAAGAAGAAGTCCTGGATATTACATTTAAATGAAACAATGATAGTTTTGGGATTGATAACTGGAGAGTTTCCAATCTGGAGTCACTGGAGTCAGACCACATATGGAAAATCTATGACTTTTGTCTCGAGACCGAGACCATTAAACCATTTAGAAATCCCATTGTTGGACCATGTTTAGCCAAGTCCTTCGGACAAAACTCAAAACCACAAAAAAAAAAAACATCCCCGCAATCGAAGAACTGACGGCAAAAGTACAGACTTTTGAGAATGCGATGAACAATGCATATAAAGTCTTGTGTCCATTTGAAGATCTCTCCAATCCCAGACAGATGACCTGATCGATCTTCAATATCTGCAACAAACACAACTTCTGGCAGCCTTATAAGTACTGTTTAAGTTTGTATAAGAAAGCCATTAAAACATCCAAATAGGGGGCCGATTTTTGCCATTTTATTGAAACCCTCAAGGACTTCGCTAGGCTAAGCAAAATTCTGTCTAAGGAACACTCCAACACTCTTTTCTGAGAAGATCCGATGGAGGTTGGTCATAATCCTCCGCGGAGATCCAGAAACTTTTGTTAAACACACACTTTCCCGGATGCAGTGACACAAGTAAGGAACCCGGAATATCTCGGTAAGTACAAACTGCACCACACAGCAATATCACTTCAATAATTTCCGAGGCAAAGATTACCTGGGTTATGAACAGCTTCTCTCCTTTTAAGTCTCCGGGATCTGACGGCATAATGCCAGTTATGCTACAGAAAACGCGAGACCAAACAATGTCTTGGCTGGCATCAATTTTAAGTAGCTGCTTAAGACTAATCCACGTACCTTACTCGTGGAGACGCGCTCGAGTAGTGTTTACACCGAAGGTAGGCAAACTCGGCCACGAGACCGCGAAGGACGTCAGACCAATCAGACAATTTACCACCAGGACCAAAATACCCGATTTCACCCTCCCCCGTCTAAATGGCCATCCATTCACACTATCTTTCAGCGCTAGGTATTTGGGGATCATGCTTGACCCAAAACTTAACTAGAACCACAACATCGAACATAGAGTAAGGAAGGTGTGTGTTGCCTTCTATGCTTGCATCAAAACCTTTGGAAAGAAGTGGGGGCTTCAAGCAAAGATGACCTTGCAGTAATTCTAGTATGGTGGCCCGCATTGAGTAAGGGCTACAACCTCACAAAACTGAAAAGTATAGGCACCACGGCCGCCAACGGCTACCCTTACTGTGCTATTGCATCTCTTGCATCTCGACCTACACATTAAAGATACCGCTTTATGCAGCTAAGTAAGACTCAAGGAGTGAGGATGCTGGACTGCAAGGCCGTATGGCTACAGTCATATCATGGACTCGTTACCAAATGTGCATGGTCACGTTTCAAACAGATTACAACATACCTACATCAAGCTTTAAGAAAGGCTTTCTACCAGAGCTCAGTGGAAGAGGAACGAAGTAGTAAAAGATTTCGACAAGGTCGTCTACACCGATGGATCTATGATGTGATGTGGGGTCCGGAGTCTACTCGGAATCACAGAAACTATCAGTATCATACCGCCTACCGAATTTTTCCAGCGTATTCCAGGCGGAACTACTGGCTATCCGAGAGGCTTGCACGCGACTGGGTCGTGACACTATGAAAAACCAAAATATTGCTATCCTAATAGATAGATTAAGGCCATCAACTCGGCTACCATATCCTCCAAGCTGTTAAAGGAATATCGGAACGAACTTGCCCATGTTCAAGGTAACACTTCTCTGGGTTCCAGGGCACAGTGACATTGAAGGAAACGAGCGTGCAGACGAGCTCTACATGGCTCACGTGCGGCAAGGGTCCATATCCTGCTAGGTGCGGTTAAGGGACAAATCCACTCAAACTTCCTGAAGAAGGCCGACTCCGAGGAAGATATGGCCTTCTTGCGACAAGAACAGAACAGAACCGCCCAGAATCGCAAGAATTACAGTCACGGGGCACTAGCCAATTGTAAAACGATGAAGACTGTCCCAAAAAAACCAATGCTATTTCGCTTTAGCAAAACGTCTTAACGTTCAAATAATTTCTTTACCGCACCCCGATCGGTGCTGAGTGCTCGAAAATATGTCGAATTTTTGGTCCTGTACGAGAGGAAGGCGAATGGAGGAGATAATACAACCGCGAACCTTATGAGCTACCAAGATGTGAATGTAAAGGGTGATCCATTTCGAGGTTCCCTACTTTTTTAAAGAAAAAAACACTGAAAATTCAAATTTAATGGAGAATGTTTATTATCATTTGAAAGAACATTCTTTGGCATTTATTTTTTGAAGATTATGTCTATCAAATGTTGGCCGTTGCTACGTCGCAGATGGTCCATCCGTCCAATTTTCGATCACTCGTTCGAGCATTTCGACTGGTAACTGGCGAATGACACGCGTGATGTTTTCCTCCAAGGCCTGAATCGAAGCGGGTTTGTCGGCATAAGCTTTTGACTTTACATATCCCCACAGGAAAAAGTCTAACGGTGAAAAAGTCACACGATCTTGGTGGCCAATCGACCGGCCCAAACGTGAAATTATGTGCTCACCGAAATGTTCTCTCAATAAGTCCATTGATTGATGCGATGTGTGGGAAGTGGCGCCGTCTTGCTGAAACCAAATGTCACCGAGATCACGAGCTTCAATTTCCGGCATCAAATAGTCGGTTATCATGGTCCGAGTTGCTGCGAACGGCGCCGAATCGACTCTCCACGGTTTTCGTGTACACTCTCAGCTACGGCCGCTATATTTTCTTCACAGCGTGCTGGAAGTGGTCTATTCGGTCAAATATTATCCAATAATGAATGCTGGGTCTCAAAATGGGTGATGGTGTGGCGAATAGTACGCTCAGTAGGCCGATTATATTGACCATAAGTTGAGCGAAGTGCACGCAACACATTCCTCACAGAACGTGAATTTTCATAATAAAGTTGAACAATTTGTAAACGTTGTTCACGCTTAAGTTTTTCCATTATGAAATGCCAAACAATACTAAACAAAAATAACATGACAGCATGACACGACTCACACGTGATCTGTCAAAAAAGGCTATTGAAAAAAGTATCTCTACTTGGATCACCCGTTAGTACAAACATTGGCTCGGTCACATCAAACGAATGGATATAAATCCTCCAGCCAAAAGAATCTAAGAATCTAAGCCTTGAGGTTCGAGGCGACAAGAAAGACCAAACCTCCGGTTTAAGGAACAGGTCATCGCGAATGTCAGAGTGCTTGAACCGAATAACTGGCAGCAGCGTGCCCAGGATCAAAGAGAATGGATGGATGCCTTGTCTCAGAAAGTGACCTTCAAAGTTGGCAAGTCTTCAAAGTATGTGCACTCTGTAATGTCTATGTTTTCATTGTTGAAAACCCATAAGGAAACAGCAATATTCTAGAAGTATTTCTTTGATATCTGTCCATCTTTTTCATATATAAATTCTTCGGCAGCTAATCCATCTTTATTAGGATTACCTTAGCCAAGCTTCTTCCATGAGGAAGATATCACATTATTAAGGCTCTGTTTTTAAAAAAAGCTCCCAGCCACGATTTTTCTTCTTAAAAAACAGAAAAATAACGAATCAGCACCGAATTACCCTAATCGAGCTCTCAATCTAGCATTCCAACAAAGAAGAACTAATTTCCGCGATGTATACCTCAATGTCATCATTAACGACCCATCATTATATTACTGCTACAAAGGACCTCCATGTGCGATGAAACATCACCAAGCTCCAAGGCAGCAAGTGAATCCTATACCTCGTGTAAATAAAGCCATCAAAACAAAGCATTGTCACACAAACAGTCGTGTGCAAGTAATATTAACGGAAGCCATGATTCACTATGGCTGCGAGTTATGAGATGAACAAAAACTTCATCATCCTCGATGCATTATTTCAGTTCATTATTAATCCTGATTAATTATACGTTCAACTTACTGATTTTGAGAAATTTTCTACAAAGTGACATCACCCACCATCATTGTCAGCGCCGTCTTAGCATTCTTCTGTACTTTACCAGCATAATAGGATAAAAGGATACGAAAACATTATCGAAGAAGAAAATAATTTTTATTAGAAAAGTTCAACGTATTTAGCTTTGAAGGTCTTGCGCTTTATTGTTTCAAATGCAGTATCCTACCCTCAGGAGGAATAAACTTAACGATTCCATAGCAAAGGACTCACTGAATCTGAGTTGGACTGTGGCAATGGTTTATAAGGATCGCTTCATTTTGGAATAACTTATTCTTAAAAAAATGAAGCAGTTAGGGGCACTAACTTCAAAAGTAGGCGAGCACTCATAATTATTGTTCCAAACAGTTGGCAAGACTGTAGAATTTAAGGGGGATAAATATCCGAAGGCACTTCGCCATGGTAGAGATAATTCACTTTTTTTTGTAAGGATTGTGATTAAAAATACGTTCATTGGAAGAGGGTCTTGGGGGTACATGGATTACATGGTAATTTGGACAGAGCACTATCTGATTGACTTTATTAGACATCTTGGTATATGGTAATAATTTTATTTATAGGGTGCGCCCTTTGATGTCGGTATGGGAATGTTGAATAACTTTAAAAAAAAAGTCCTTTACAATTTATTTGGAAAATTTTTTTTAAATACAACATCAAGTTGCCGCCTCTATTAATTTATCACATTTTCGAGCATCTCGGGCGTTATACCAATTGTGGCACCTGGCACATATGTTTGCCTTGACCTTGTCAATGGTCTACTAAGGCTTACTAGCGTACATTTTACTTTTCAAGTAACACCACAAAAATAATTTTGGATGTTTCAAATCTGGACATCTGGGTGCCCAGTCAATGCCACCATTCTTTGACACCACAAGTTCAGGGAATTCTTGTCGAAGACACTGCATTGTTTGAATTGGAGTGTGGCATGGTGCACCGTCTTGTTAAAACTAGTAACCGTGTAATCCTTTTTCATACATTTGTGGGTAGACAAAATGAGCCAGCATCCACTGATATAGATTTTGGTCGACTGTTTCGACATCTCTTCAGATTAATGGCCCAATTTTCGTTTTGGGGTAAACCCCGAGGGCTCAGTGGCGCGATGGTTAGTGCGATGAACTGCCGCGCAGGAGGTCTGGGTTCGATTCCCAGCCGTAGCAACACCTAAATGATTTTTCACTGGCCCTCCTCTCGTGATGATCTGACAAATCATCCGAGTAGTATCAATTGTCAAGAATAGCTTATCTCAACTTAGCCGTTCGGAGTCGGCATAAAACAGGAGGTCCCGCCATCGTGCAAGTAGTACACACGCACACATGAATGGTTGTGAGAAAGCTAGGCCCTGGGTACTAACGAGCCTGTTGCGCCAAAAATTTGTATTTTATTTATTTTGGTAAAACCCGAGCAAACAGTCACTTTTTGGTAATGCAATGACCAATCATGGATTTCGTGTAGGTTCTCCGGAAATTTAGCTTGTAAACGGCCCATAGAATGTGAAATATTTCCAAAACATCAGGTTTAATGTCAAACGTTCGAGCGACGTGAACGGTCAATTACACTTTATAAGTAAACAAATGCAAATCATCCTTCAAAATTCGGAACAATGTTCTACAAACTTCAAAATGCTGAGCGCGTTGACGATACGACATGTGGGTTCTCGGCAACACTCTCTCTTCTTTCTCTTACGTCTTTAACCAGTTCATTTGAACGTCTTAAGCGTTAATGAACGACATGTCGATAATCTCCCAGTATCCTGTGATCAACCAAATTCGATACCAAACGATGAATAGTGGTGTCGTGCAGTGCTTGTTGGCCACGATATTTTCGGCGATATGCATGTTGAGCTAACACAACTGAAAAACCATTTTCAATGTACGGCGTTACTTATTTAAAGCGTTGTTTTTTTGTGAAACGATTCATGAATCATGGCTAAAATTGTACTGAGTTACCATTTTTAAAACATGTCTTCTCAAGTCAATTGGTCCCGTGTGGCGTTGCTAGTCTGAAATCGGACGCGTCCTCCGGTGGCGGATATAGGAATTTTCTACAGATATGCGGGGTAGTTGGGAAATAAAATACCAATCGGGGCCCAAAACTAGCTAGGGGTAAGGTCCCCTATCAAAAAACCTCCCCAGAGGGTAGCGGAAGAATTTCCAAGATGGAGTCAACGGATGCGTATACAGTCGCAGTTAGTATGGACAAACTAAACTACCTTTTTGAGCTGTTCCGATTGATTCGGATTACAAGTCATCTAGGAATCTCAAGGGTTAGTCAGGCTCCTTGAACAGAGATGATGGCAGAAGAGCTGAGAGTGAATACTGAAGGCCCCGTAACCTAGGGGTATCTAATAAATTGGAGCTGGACCTCCAGTTTGAATTGTTACGAAGCAACCAAGAATAAGAACACTAAACTAAACAATTAGCGGAAGCACTAAGCTGCTTAAAATCAGGCATTTCTGCCATCCAGGAAATACGATAGGATGGGCTGAAATGAAATGATAGATGAAGAACTTTCACATCTACCATAGACCGTGTTATACTGAGCCGGAAAACATAGCCTACACGACAACATGTTGGGCATCTGTCTTAGGCCAGTTGACTTCGCTGCGGAACCAAATGCCACTATAGCCAGCACACGATTTCCTCAACATGATATCCAAAAGGTCCCCAGATCAATGAACCGTCAATCATATTGATCATAAGAGGCATGCATCCAGTATTTTATATGTACGAACATGCCGATGGGCTAATATCGACTCGGACAGCTACCTTGCAGCCAACGTTATAATGAGGATATCCACCACGCCACAGTAAATCAGAAATACTGTACAAACGTATATTTTCCAAAGTCTGCAATCACAAAAGATCGCCAAGTGCTTAGCACAACGCGTATTCATTAACCTCTCGATTAGCACCATACCAACAGTATCGATGTCGAATGGCAACTATGTCAACAAGCCATTAAATCAGCCGCAACTGATGTGCTAGGATTTTTGCGCCCACCAGAATGAAAACCTTGGTTTGATGAAGAATTCCGACTACCAACGACCCGACATAAGTGAAGTAACGATACAAATATCGGAGCTCAACCTTAACAAGGCTGCCGGAAATGACGGTCTTCCAGCAGAGTTGTCTAAATCCGGCAGAGATGACGGATGAAATTATGCCCTCTGAACTACGCCAGTGTCAGAAATCTCCTCAACCGATCATAAACAGATATAACTTTGAGGTAGTATGGGACTTTCTCTCGGCTCCTCTGACTCTGACAACAACATATCGTCGAAATTAAACGTAGAATTACTCTTGGCAAGCGCTGTTTCTTCGTATTAAGAAGACAATTTAGTAGTAAAGCAATCATTCGAACTACTGCGGGACTTGTACTACATCTTCTCAAGTGAGTAAATCATCCTCCTTAATTTCCTCTTCCCAGAACAAATACCTAGGTACCGCATATCCCAAATCGATTATTTTAGCTGTATTTCACTTAAAACCGTGTCCTGAGTTAAAAGGTATGGTGGCCAATTTATACAAACCCAAACATGCAATCCATCCTTTAAGTCCAATTTTATAACCGACACACCCCGTCAATTAAAACTCATGAATGACCATATGGTCTAGGTCCTTGCTCATTAAAGTATCCTTAAACAACAATAATGTCTTGGCAGCCCTAGTGATATATCCGAATTGGATTTAAGATTTTGATAAATTAGTCACGGAGTATCCCACAAGGGATGTTATTTTTTGTTGTTGTTCTGTGTGCTCCTAAAATGTTAGGGTATCCTAGTTGTAAGACTTTCCTAGTCATGCTTGAATCCCCCATTGATGCTATATCTTCATTCTGAACTATTAATCACAATAGTTTTGTGAGATAGCAATTCCGCCATTAGAGTGGCGTACAACTGTTTTATTATTTTTTTTGTGGAATTAAAATTTAAAGATTTCCCACTTATAGGAAGGATTTATCTTTTCAAAGACTAGGTTTAGATATTTTTTGTAAGCCACGACAAGCTGGCTGGGATAATTCATTAACATTAGGAATGAAATAAAACGTTTTGCAAATGCGAATTAACACACTAAAGGGTAGCATAAGGGTGGCAGGGTCATTGGTCAGTCAAATAACCAAATGCCACGTTTCCCAATCTCATTAATGTCTGTTTTGTTTTCCCAACCCGTGACATCATACTTAATCTTTTTTGGTATTTTCATTCCATTAGCGTGAGCCTTTTAATGCTTCAAGTATCACAGAGCCATTGAGTTCTACCAGGAAATTGGACAAATCTTTTATTCATTAATCCAATATTCCCCCAGGACATGGCAATAAATCACAACTACTCGTCACAAATTCAACCACAATGTCAAGTGTCCTGATCATCATTCATTAGATGACATCCTTCACAACCCGGATGGTTGTGAATGTATGGTTTGATGAGTCAATCGTTGGATTGGCATAGACTATAGCTGCTGCATCATTATGCTGGTGTTTTGTATGGCAGAACTTTGCTTTATGTCCTCATTTAGCTTGTGCATTTTTCAACCTCTTGTCTATTCACATTTCAATGCTCATTCCACTCCCCTACTCTGTTCTCAAAGTCCATGATTTATTGGCAAAGTACTATCGGTTGCCGGAAGCATACTCTTCGAATGTCAGTGAGGCATTATAATCCTTTGAGGGGAACAACAATAAACGCCAAGACAGGAGTAGATATACTCTGGAGTAAATTAGGAAATTAGGTCCTTCTGGTATGTCTATCATTGCGTGAGTTGGTGATGCTTGCCAACATCCATTCCATGTATTCTTTCAAGAAAATTCACGAAATTGCATGTAAGGACAAGGACATGCAAACAACGGCGGATGGGGCTTCGGATGATGAGAAAAGTTGCAGGTAAAACTTTCAGATAACAATAGCCATGCGATTTAAGGGGATGTTAAGAAACGAGTGGTGGGTGCACGACTGGGTCGTACGCAACTTTCTCTTTCACAGCGAGTTGGGCGTTAGATCAAATCATAAGCATTTTTATTATTAATGCCAACAATTGATATAATGTCAATATGTGGTTATACGAACGTTTACTCCGAAACTTGAAGGAATCGGTGTCTATGTAAAATAATAATGATTTTCCGTTATTGGCCAATACTGAAAATTCCGTTTAGTGATGGTTGGGCTAAAACTAACTATGTGAAACCATAATAGTAGTAATGTCGAAGAACAATGGCAAGGATGCCAACAAGCCATTAGATCAGCCGCAACTGATGTGCTAGGTTTCTCGCGGCCACCAGCAAGAAACACCTGGTTTGATGAGGAATCCCGACAGATGCTCGCAGCCAAGAACGAGGCCTACAAGGCTAAGCTGCAGGTGAAGACGAGAGCTGCCATTGAGCTCTATAGGCAAAGAAGAAGGGCTTTTCAGAAAGAGGAAAAAAGAGCAAGAAAAGCGCGCGATCGAGGATAAAGAGAGGTGCCACTCCAGGTGGCCAGGAAAGATGTTCGCAAGTTTTACCAAAGTGTAAAACGTGAAAGCCAAGGATACAAGGCTCGAACAGAATCCTGTCGAGATGAACGAGGAAATATCGTAGTTGAGACACAGTCGATGCTGAGGATATGGAAGAACCACTTCTGTTGACTGTTAAACGGCGATGACGAACAAGATTCCGCTGTCAGGCAGAATCTGGTCGGTTAAAAGCATGCCTGAAGAATGGAACCTCAGCATCGTTTGCCCGATCCACAAAAAAGGAGACCCTCTGAACTGCGCCAACTACAGAGGCATAAGTCTACTCAACATCGCTTACAAGATCCTATCTGCCGTAATATGTGAACGCTTGAAACCGTTTACCAACAACCTGATCGGCCCTTATCAGTGTGGTTTTAGGCCAGGAAAGTCCACAATCGATCAAATTTTCACACTTCGGCAGATCCTGGGAAAAACCGAAGAAGTCCAAATCGATACCCACCACCTATTTATCGACTTGAAAGCCGCATACGACAGCATTTATTGAGACGAACTATACAGAGCCATGTCTAGTTTTGGTATACCGCCCAAACTCGTCCGTTTGTGTAGGATGACGATGGAGAATTCTCGCCGCACCATCAGGGTCGGAAACGACCTCACCGACACATTCGATACCAAAAAAGGATTTAGGCAAGGCGATGCGCTGTCATGTGACTTTTTCAATTTGATTCTTGAGAGGATTGTGCAAAACTCCCGAGCCAACACGAGAGGCGCAATTTTCCAAAAATCGGTGCAACTACTAGCATACGCCGACGATATTGACAATTGATAGGACTCAACGTTTTTTTTTTTTTTTTTTTTTTTTTTTCCGTGGGCTGGTGGAAATCTTCATAGACACGATGAGCACGTGCCCAAAGTAGTGTGAGATTTTTACTCACTAAAACCACCACCCATTTGGTATTTCTATTGCAACTAAGTATTCGACTTATCCAGCAATTTTTTTATCACGATTATATAATATGTTTGGCAGGTAACTTTCCTTTGAGAGTTCCTGCTTTTCCGCAATTATAGCGCGGTTTGTTATTATCGGGCCAAATCTAAGGGTTTAGTTCTTTGAAGACGCCGCAATATATTTGTTTCGTCCAGAATTTGGAGGACTGATGTGTTAACGTGTCCTAATAAACGTTTTTTATGTTTTCGTGCAAAATTTTTTGTTTCATCTTTAACCGCGGGAATACCCAGATCTCTGCGTAGATCTTCGTTCCTTATGTACCACGGCGCATTGACGAATGATCTTAACATTTTGTTTTCAAAAGTTTGTAAAATGTTTAGATTCGTTTCACTGGTACAACCCCATAGTTGTATACCATATGTCCAAACCGGTTTTAGCACTTGCTTGTATAATAGCAGCTTGTTATCAAGGTTAAGCTTCGAATATTTTCCGAGCAACCAGTACAGTTCTCTGTATTTATTCTTAAGTTCTTCGCATTTCTTTTTTACATGCGACTTCCATTTTAATTTTGCATCGAGTGTCATACCGAGATATTTCGCTTCATTTGCAAACGGGACTCGAACCGTATTTAGAAATACAGGCAAATTGTTTGTCCGTTTGTACGAAAAATCTACATGGATCGATATGCTCTCATTAAGTGCAATCAGCCAGGATTTAGTCCATTCATTAACCTCGTTAAGAGCGTTTTGTAATTTGATATTTGTTTCCCATATTGTTGTGCCAACTGCTCGTATAGCAGTATCGTCAGCAAACGTTGCAACTATTGTATCGTTTGTTTGTGGGATATCACGAGTGAATATGAGGTACAGGATTGGTCCAAGGACGCTTCCTTGCGGTACACCTGCCATTATTTCTTTGAACTCGGAATATTCGCTTCCAAGTTTCACACGGAAGAGTCTATGCTCAAGATACGACACGAGGATTTTATATAATTGTTCTGGCAAAACTTGACTTAGTTTATAAGTAAGGCCTTTGTGCCACACCTTGTCAAAAGCTTGCGACACGTCAAGAAATACGGCTGAACAAATTTTCTTTTCTTCGAAAGCTTTCTCAATTACATCTGTAATTCGATGTACTTGGTCCACCGTTGAATGTTTACTTCTAAACCCAAATTGATGGTCAGGTAAAAGACGTTTCTGTTCAATTAAAAGACCGAGTAATATCCGTTCAAAAACTTTTGAAATGATTGGAAGAAGTGAAATAGGCCTGTAAGATTTTATTTCATTCGGTGATTTTCCTGGTTTTAGAACCATAATCACTTCCGCGACTTTCCACTGTCTTGGTATGTATTCTAATCTGAATATAATAAAAAGAAGCTTAGTTAATGCTTTCCGAGGCAACATTTTAAGAAGTTCTCCTGTAATCAGGTCATAACCCGGAGCTTTTTTAGGCTTTAGTTTCTGTATTTCCCGTTTAAGCTCGGCAATACTTGCATATCTTACTATGTTATTATCGGTTGTACTCTCGAATATATTAATGTTTTCATTTTGCGCCGGACCATCAAATGGCTTAAATGTTTCCTCAAGATGTGAGGCAAAAACGTCAGCTTTTTCCTTATCGCTCTTTGCCCAAACGTCTTGAGTTACCCTAATGGGCGGCACAGCGATTTTTGGCCGTTTTATGACTCTAATTGCTTTCCAGAGCGAATAATTCGATTCCTTTCCAGCGGTTAGGCTTTGCAGATAAGTTTCTACTGAATGGTTTTTAAAGTATTTAATCGAATTTGATAGCAAATTACTCAACCGATTGAGATGTGTTTTATCTTGCGGGGCACGAGTTTGGTGCCATCTTTTACGAGCTTTTCTTTTTTGTCTTACTAAATCTTGTATTTCACGGGGGTACTTAATTTTACTATAGCTCACTATTTTGTTCTGTTGAGGAGTATTATTCCATGCTGCTTTTTGGATGGTATTGATAAATGAGTCAACAGCGACTTCGAGTTCCAATGGGGTTCTAAGCGATACACCCAGTCGGATATTATTTTCAATATCGTTTTTGAAACCTTCCCAGTTGGTTTTCGCGTTTGTTAATCTGGGTGGTTTTTCATTTATAATCAGTGACTCGCTCATTGTTAAAATGACTGGAGAATGATCAGAGGAAAGATCAAAGCATTCTTCAACTTTGATTCGATTAGACGGCAGACCTTTTACAATGAAAAAATCGATCAAATCCGGTATTTTTCTAGCATCAGTTGGCCAGTAAGTTGGTTTTCCCGTAGAATGAAATTCGGTATTGTACTTTCTACCTATATCATAAAGCATCCTACCTTTCTGTGATATGCATCTAGATCCCCAGAATGTATGTTTTGCATTAAAGTCCCCTCCGATGACAAAACGTTGTCCAAGGGAATTAAGCAAGTTTTCAAAGTCAATTTTCTCAACCTTGCATCGTGGTGGGCAGTAAATAGACGATATCTTCAGAAAGGATTGTCTGCTTTTGACTTGTATAGAGCTAACTTGCATTGTTTCGATTTCTAGTTTAAGATCAATCGAATGTTCGATACACTCTTTTATATATAGTGAGGCTCCACCTCTAGCCTTATTCGATGGATGTAGAGCATGATAGTCGAGGTAACCTTTTATTTTTAAGTTCGAATTACTCTTTGCGTGAGTTTCGGATATTAAACAGATGTCTATATCTTTTTCCTGCATAAATAATTCAAGTTCTCCAAGTTTTTGCCAAAGGCCATTGGCATTCCACGTAAGAATTTTAAGCAATCTATTAATGTTAAAGGTGGGGTACTTCTATTGCGAATACTATTTTCGAGCTTAACGAGCCTGTCAAAAATAAGTTTATTCGTTTTGCTTTGTTCCTCAAGTTTTGAAAGAATAATCGAAAATACATTTGAAACTGGGTCAGGTGAGATATTTTTTTGGGCGTTATTGGATACTGTAGCTTGAGCATACGTTTGTATATTTGGTTTTGGATGTACAAGATCCGAACGGATATCTGATGGCCGCATAGTTTGTGGACATTTAGGTTCTTCGATTATGGCCTGCTTTTTCTTCGACATATTTTTAATCGGAATTTTAGGCTGTTGCTTGTTTAAATTCCGTCTTTTTTGCAACTCTTTAGCTACTTCGCAGCCGCGATAATTTGCCGGATGATTGCCTTTACAGTTAATGCAGATAGCAAGAGCTTTCTTATCTGACATACAATCTACCGTCAGGTGATTGCCGGCACATTTTACACACAGCGGTTCTTTTTGACAATAGCTTTGCGTATGATTGTATCCTTGGCAGCGCTTGCACTGGGGAACTAGTTTGGAATCCTTACGCATAGGCTCTATTTTTACAACAATATTAAGTATTGTTTTTATTTCATAAATTTTGTTCAAACTTTCTGTTTTATCGAAAGTGAGTATAAATAAAGGAAGGCCGCGTTTTATTACATTTCCTTCGCCATCTTTTTGCTTTTGGTCTCGTTTGACAATGTTAACGGCATCTATGACTTTATATTGCCTGTTTTTCAGATCATTTACAATGTCATCCTTTAAGCTCGACGCATGTAACCCTCTATCTACAACGCGTAAAGGCCTTTCAGATTTATTTTCAAAAGAATACCATTCTATTTTATCGATATTAAGCTTGCGAGATAATAGACGGTAACTTTCAGGGTCTTTAACGCAGACTTTCCATGTATTTTTTCTTAGCGAAGTTACTTGGTAGCCCGATAATGGCAACGATTTTAGCAAGGTATGCAACTTGTTAAAGTCGTCAATACCGATCACATTAATTGGCGGTGGGGGACGTTGTTTTAGCTGTTTCGCTTTGTTAATAATCTCTTTGTCGCGGTTTATTATTTCAGGAGAGGATACAGCTTTCCTCTTTTTAACTGGTCTTTTCTTTAAGATCCAGTCAGTTTCGCGACTGAGTTCTTCTTCATCCGTGTGGTATTCCGAATTCACGGGGCCGTTTGAACTTGTTTTTGGTATTTTAAATGAACTCTTCAGAGTCATATTTTCTTCCTTTAGATGGAGAATTTCTTTACGAAGCTCTTCGCAGAGCAGTTCGACATTGTTAAGCCTTGTTCGAAGAACGTCGTTTTCTTCCTTTAGGCTCTTATTTTTCACTGAGTCTCGTTTTTCGTGGGCTGACACTTCTGGTGTTGTCGAGCTCCTTGAGACACATATATTTTTTTGAGATCCTGATGTAGGTGACCTCGTTACCCTTGAACTTTTCCCGAAAGGGTTACACATTTGCAATAATTGGCTCTCCCCAGAATCCGTAGAGCCGACCTCCGTAGAGGATGGATTTTCCAGTGAAACTGAATTGCCACCTGGGGTAGTAAATCTTTTCGTTGTACTCATTGCATTTTTGTTGTTTGTATACGCTTTACACTCGGTATACGGGGAGTGGATTTTAGTCGCCTTCTACGACAGGCATGCCTTACCTCGGGTATATTCTGACCCCTAACCCGAAGGACTCAACGTGAGGAACGTCATAGCCACGTTTGCTAGTAAAGGGAAGGAAGCGGCAAAAATGGGTTTAGCAGTAAATGAGGGTAAGACAAAGTATATGCTGTCAACACGAAAGGACACACAACATCGACGAATTGGACAGAACGTCACCATTGACAGATATAACTTTGAGGTAGTACGGGACTTTATCTACCTCGGCTCCGCTATTAACTCTGACAACAACATCTCGTCAGAAATCAAACGAAGAATTACTCTTGCCAATCGCTGTTTCTAAGAAGGCAATTTAGTAGTAAAGCCCTCACTCGAAGGGTGATCCATTTCGAGGTTCCCTACTTTTTTAAAGAAAAAAACACTGAAAATTCAAATTTAATGGATAATGTTTATTATCATTTGAAAGAACATTCTTTGGCATTTATTTTTTGAAGATTATGTCTATCAAATGTTGGCCGTTGCTACGTCGCAGATGGTCCATCCGTTGAGTCCAATTTTCGATCACTCGTTCGAGCATTTCGACTGGTAACTGGCGAATAACACGCGTGATGTTTTCCTCCAAGGCCTGAATCGAAGCGGGTTTGTCGGCATAAGCTTTTGACTTTACATATCCCCACAGGAAAAAGTCTAACGGTGTGATATCACACGATCTTGGTGGCCAATCGACCGGCCCAAAACGTGAAATTATGTGCTCACCGAAATGTTCTCTCAATAAGTCCATTGATTGATGCGATTTGTGGGAAGTGGTGCCGTCTTGCTGAAACCAAATGTCGCCGAGATCACGAGCTTCAATTTCAGGCATCAAATAGTCGGTTATCATGGTCCGAGTTGCTGCGAACGGCGTCGAATCGACTCTCCACGGTCTTCGTGTACACTCTCAGCTACGGCCGCTATATTTTTTTCACAGCGTGCTGGACGTGGTCTATTCGGTCGAATATTATCCAATAATGAATGATGGGTCTCAAAATGGATGATGGTGTTGCGAATAGTGCGCTCAGTAGGCCGATTATGTTGACCATAAGTTGAGCGAAGTGCACGAAACACATTCCTCACAGAACGTGAATTTTCATAATAAAGTTGAACAATTTGTAAACGTTGTTCACGCGTAAGTCTTTCCATTATGAAATGCCAAACAATACTAAACAAAAATAACATGACAGCATGACACGACTCACACGTGATCTGTCAAAAAAGGCTATTGAAAAAAGTATCTCTACTTGGATCACCCGTTACTAGAAAATTAAAGCCAAATAGGCTGCGAGCTTGGCGATTGATTACTTTGCAACCATCATCAATAGTTTTAATATGTGACCCTAAATGCACTTCTTGCCTCTCGATTTCCTTTTGAACAGGATACCCGTTTTGACTTCAATTCTAAAGCACTAATTTTATTTGATTTGTTGTCTTTCATTTTTTAAATATGAACTTCTAAGACTGCTATGCTCTGGCAATCATTCAAAGTCTTACCCGAAGGAGTGCTTTGAACACACTTTTTCATACACACAGCCAAGGACATTTAATGAGAGCCCACATTCAATGATGTTTGATGCGCTGGAGTATTCTAAAGACAAAGGTTACGTGTGGGGTAAAAACACAACCCTTAAATCCCAGAGGAATTCCCCACATTTGTGAGACAGCAAAGGGTTTCTTTTCATCATTTTTTCTGCCGCTACTGATGCGTGTATACGTTAAAAAAAAAGCAACAAAACAACCCTTCTCAGTCGCCCTCTGCGTGTAATACTGTTTGTTTTCCGGTTCCTGGTTCGTTATCAAATTACTTTCCCATGGGACATCCATATGGGTGATCTCCTCCTCTGGGCGATTATGGGGTAAAAAGTGCTTCAACTACAAAACCCCATCATGGGTAAGTTTTAGGGGGAAATTCTGCTCCAATTGGGGGCAATAAAAGGAAGCAAAAAGAAGAAAATCTAGAGTCCGTGTTCGGTTCATAAAAGTTCACCCGGATATGTGTTTACGTCTAGGATTGGAACGGACGATGTCATTGATAATTTAATATACAATGTGACGCCTGTTTGTCGGACACGCTGGTGGGTTTATTTTGCCTCACAAGTATAGAATGTCAGTATCCTGTATAGTGGCATATAATCAGAGCGAATTGAAATTTCCTTGCAAAAAGATACATAGAAAGGAGCCGTAGAGATTTTGTGATTTTATATTAATTCAGTAAAATATTATAGCACGTATCTGGAAGAAGAAGGTATTGTTTATTCAAGCCCTTAGGCATACAAACACGTACGATGGTAACCTATACAGTAGCTTGTATATTTTGGGACATCGATCTATGTTATGAGCTTCTGATAGTACGCATACTAATCGTTATGTCTACATGGGACAAAAATAAATTAGTTGTGAAGTTCATTAACAGTTAATAGGCAATTTGTTGGCAGGATAATTGTGTAGAATAAATCCATTACAAGCATGCCCTACAAAATATACGCTGAGATGAATTATGTTTTGTTTAACTTTAGCGTAAATATATGATCCTTGAGGATGACAGTTATGTTCGTAGTCAAATGTGTAAAGACAAATTTATTTCTTTGAAACGTGAAAGTTAAATGCTTTAAAAAGTTAAGTCCTTAGAAAGCAATAAGTGGGAAGTAAGTTAAAACTTTTGACACCTTCCTTCCGAGTTTAAAAACATGATGAATCACCTAAAGAGGAGGATAATAATTTATAATTTAGGATTCAGGCTGATCCTTTAAATATTTTATTTCTTGAGAAGAGATCTAATTGAGTGCTGGGGTTCCTTAAGCTTTTAATGATTTGTTTTATGATTTCAAAATTTAACACCTATTTTCTCATCTTTACGGATGGCGGCTGTTTATTTAAGTATTTGTGACAGCATTCTAAAAGATTCACCATTCACCAATCGTTAGTAATATTTCGTTCGATGTTCTAATTCAGGAACAGTATGGTAATTATTGGACTAGGTTAGGACTTAAGGGATAGTTCTTCTGGAGAAAGTATTTACCTGAAACCTTAAATCTTCAATAACATAGACCCGGACAGTGTCATAAGAGTATGTTCTCATGAACCTTCTCTTCGCCATGACCTCTGCATGATTCGCCTAAATGATTTTTCAAATTGTTCGGAGAATAAGGCAATTCCTACCCAGTAATTCATTTTTAAACCGCTTGTATATAATGCCGTGAAGTTAACATCGTCTTCTTGGGTAGCATTCCTCTGTGTTCTTGTTATGAAATAGGGGAATGCTTGTTCAAATCTAGACATTAAATGACGTATAGCTTTTCAGAGATTTGGAGAAAAGAAGAGAGTTTCCCTCGAAACGACTTAACATCGAATATTTTCAAGAACGGTTGAGAATATACCATGTCGGTCTAGAAAATAGAGTGATATAAATAAAAGGTCTTTTATTAAGCGCTTCCTAACTTAAAATTTATATTAAATAAAGTGTGTGTAAGATATCATTGTATTTTGTATTCGTTTGAATGCCTATGTATTGAGTTCAGCGTTCAAATGTCCGCTGCGGCTTTCAATACACAGAAAAGTCCTATGTATTGAGTATAATAACGATCAAATATCTGCAGTGTCTCTGAGTGGCGCGCATTCGAAATGTCCAATCTTCCATGGCTCTGACGCATAAGTCAGGCTATGACAAAGACAAGTATAATGTTGGCTTTGAGGGCAGCGGTATTTGTGGCTTATTCACATAACCTGCGAATTCAGAAAACCCTAGTTAGTTAGTTAGTTAGATTGGCTGTTCGTACAAGACGAAACACAATTAGCGCTGAGGTGCGCCGTTTTGATGCCAAAAACTCGTGCGGTTAAATGTTATGTCCTGTTGTTAGTTGGCGTGTACTAAATCCAACCAGTGGCATTAAGGAAGGCGATCAGTTCTTTGATGTGTTTATCAGAGAGGTCGCGGATATTGTCAAAGAAAGGTTTGCCTAGGGTTCGTTGTCTTGCTCTTGACAGAGCCGGGCATTTGCACAGAAAGTGAGTTAAAGTTTCCTTCTCCCCCACCTCCTTGCAACTGCGACAGTTGGTGTTGTTGGGTATACCCATTCTAACAGCATGGTCACCGATGGGCCAGTGTCCAGTGGTAATTGCTATCACCCTGGAGACTTCCTTACGGGATCTGCTTAAGAGGTCCCGTGTTTTAGTCTTGTTGTAGCGAGGCCACATATCTCTTGAAATGGCGCACCCACTGAGGTAACGCCACCTATGTTCAGCTGTTTTAAGAGAGTGTGTGTTGATATTATTCATGATAGTTTTTAAAGGAGTGAGAATGCCGATTGCACGTGAGCTGGGAAGGGACGAGCCCAACCTGGCAAGGGCATCAGCCTGTTCATTTCCATCTATGTCACTATGGCCTGGAACCCATATGAGAGTGATACTGTATCGACTCCCAATGGAGGCCAGTTCGTTTTGGCATTGAAGTACTAGTTTTGATGACGTCGATACCGAAATAATCGCCTTAATAGCGGCTTGACTGTCGACAAAAATAGCGATATTTTGCTTGGGAGTACTATCGTGTTTAATCGCGTGACATGCCTCCCTAATAGCCAACAATTCCGCTTGGAATACGCTGGAGGAATCAGGGAGGCGAAACGATTTTTTTATTTTTAGTGTGTCCGAGTAGACACCGGCGCCCACTCCGCAGTCCATTTTGGAGCCGTCGGTGTAAATAAGTGTGTCAAAATCTTTTTCAACCAATGCGTTTTTCCAATCCTCTCTAGTTGGAAAGCCAGCGGTGAAGTGATTGTGGAAGTTCAGTTTGGGTATCATGTAGTCGGTATGATGGTCAGCTAGACCTGCTGGCAATGAATCTAGGATATTGCTGTGCCCATAGGGCTTATTGAACCAGCAGCCAGATTCTTTTGAGCCTGACTGCACTACACATTGCAATATCTTTGATATGGATATCTAGAGGGAGAAGGTGGAGAAGAACCGTTAAGGCATCAGTGGGACAAGATCTCATGGCCCCAGTTGTGCCGATACAAGCAGTTCTTTGTACCCTCTTAAGTTTGTCAATGATATACCCTTTACTCACAGAAGGCCACCAGACTAGTGCCCCATAGGTGAGTATCGGCCGAACAACAGCAGTATACATCCAAAGTGTCATCTTTGGTTGTAGGCCCCATCTTTTGCCGAATGTTTTTCTACAGGCATAGAAAGCTATACATGCTTTCTTGACCCTTTGTTCTATGTTGGTTTTCCAATTAAGCTTAGTTTCTAGGATAGGCCCTAGATATTTGGCATTGGATGAGAGTGAGAGCGCTTGTCCATTAAGTCGGGGGAGGTTAAAGGCTGGTATTTTGGTCTTCGTGGTGAAGAGCATCATTTCCGTTTTGCTCGGATTAACACCCAGGCAACAGCTTGTAGCCCACGTGCTCACAGAACCCAGAGCGTACTCCATGATTTCGCTAATCACTGGGAGAAACTTTCCTGACACAAGGATCATCAAGTCGTCCGCGTATGCCACTGCCCTAATCCTATCCCGATCAAGTCGGACTAACAGTTTGTTCATAACAATAAGCCACAGCAGAGGAGATATCACACCGCCCTGTGGTGTACCTCTGTCAGCATATCGCGTTAAGCTGCTGTTGCCTAGCGTTGATTGAATGATTCTAGACCTTAGCATGGATATAATCCATTGGCTAAAATGCTCCTCTACACCAGTTACGGTTAGGGCTTCTAGTATACTGTCAGTTTGTACATTATTGAAAGCCCCTTCTATATCAAGGAAGGTGGCTAGGGTGTAATCTTTGTAGTAGAGGGACTTTTCGATGGTCCCAATCACCTCATGCAGAGCGGTTTCAGTCGATCTGCCTTTGAGATATGCGTGTTGTGATGTGGATTGGCATCGCAGCCCAGAATCAAGTGGGTCTTCTTTTTTGATAACGTGGCTGTGAGAGACTCTACCTCCTTCGGCGGAGCATTCTGGTTATGTGTCATATAGGCCGAAGCAGCATACAGACACTCCTGCTTACCAGTTTCAATCCGTATAACAGCTAGGTCGTTGCAGCTAAGGTTGGGACAAAAGAAAGCTTTGATGTGTTTTAACTAAAATACAGGATCTAGGCTTACCGTTATGTTTGTCGATGTTGTAGAATAGGTTGTAGTCCTTGTCATTTGATAGTGGAACCTCCCACCCAGGGTTCTTGAATTAGGCTGATGTCGATGTCTTCCTCTCTCAGAAAGACTAGGAGGTTTTCACTAGCGCACCTAGAGTGCTGCAGGTTAATCTGCAGAAATCTGAGCATCTCGTGTGGATGTGGCATCTAGTCGCAGGACTTCCAACAATTTGTTGGCGTCATCGACTTCGTCCGGGTCTTCACCTGGACGCGCTGACCTGAATATTTTGAGTTTGGCATGTCTGATGCCAAACCTCAATCTGTTATCGGCCTTCTCTAGGGCTTCTAGAGACTCCTCGTTAATGAGTAGGAGGAAGGGCTTAGTGTGAGGGGTTGGTGTCTCTACCTTAAGGACGGACCAGTCAGTCATGGGAATTCCGGGGTTGTGCAGCTGTAGGACCTGGAACAGTTTGACCCTGTCTAAGTGCATATTGGGTAGCCAAATGCGGGCTCGCGGTCGCCAAGGAATGTCATCGGCTGGAACGAGCTTCAAACTAAAACCCGTCCAGTTGTTCGAGGAAATCCCTCGAAAATTTGTCCGCACATTTAAACACCCTAATACCCCTAACCACTTCTTCGGAATCGAAGCATGGCAGAGGGCAACCCGGATTGTCCAGCAGAAATTCCATAACCATCTCAGAAAGCTTGGCCTCAACCTAACCCCAAGCGTCCGCCACCATGCTACAATTAGTCGGCTACTCGTCGATAATTGCAACTTGCAGGTCGTCTCTTACGACCCGGGTATTGGAGCGCTTCGGTTTAGGTTTGACTTTGGCCTCCGCATGCTTATTTGAGTTACCGGAGGCTGAAAACTTCCCCCGTTTTGAGGCGTTAGTTGGCTCATCATGAGACCTACTGCGCTTCGCGGTTTCAGACTCTAGCCGCTTTTCCTTGAGTTTGTTGTAGTCTTCAACAATCTTAAGGTACATGTGTTTGTCGCTGTCTTTGCTATGTACAATACCAGCCGCTTCATTCTTAGCTATCTTACCGAGAATGAAGCAGGCTCTACTGTACTGGCTTTTGGTGATTTTCGATACACTTGGTTGTTGGGCATCACAAGCGACCTTAGCCGGAATCGTTTTGGTGTTTAATAACTTAGACGATGCCGATGTGCTGACTGCACATGTTCCAACGCCTAAGTCGGTTATTGTTTGCAAGACATTAGATGAAGCGAGTGTACTAACTATACACTGCCCATCGCCTGCGTTTTGTTGGGTGTTAATTGGCTGAGACCCCGCGAGTGTACTAACTATACAATGCGCGTCGCCTGAAGAGGTCTCTAGAGATACCACAGGCGGCGTGGGAATACTGCTTGTATCCTTCACAACGCCTGTAGCCATCTCTTGAGAGGAGGCTAGTAACTCCTCTTCCGAGGAGGTACCGACCTGCTTATGCCCGAGTTTTTTTATTTTTGTTTGGTTCATTGAAAATTTTGGACCCACGAGTAGAACGGAAAGGAGGTCCACTCCGGCAGATCCGATATACCGGAGTAAGGCAAAAGATACGACAGACCATGCCTGTGCATCTGAAGGAGCTCGTTAGCGGCTGGTTTAACCCCCAGCCTTGCATTCTTGGGCACGGTTTGCATTAAGTGCGCTCACACCACCACGGAAATCAGGTACCTCTAGTCCTATGGTCAAAAGGCATAAAAACGGGATATTTTACTATTGAGAAGTAAAGTAACATCACCGCAATGCCCTCTGACCTAAGCTGATTACCGTCTTGACAACGTACAAGAACACTGTAGCAATCATTAGCGGCCGGCACCCACTGGGAGGGTTTGGATGAGGATTTTCGCCGGCCCTTCTCTTCGCCATGACCTCTGCATGATTCGTCTAAATGATTTTTCAAATTGTTCGGAGAATAAGGCAATCCCTACTTAGTGATTCATTTTTAAACCGCTTGTATATAATGCCGTGAAGTTAACATCGTCTTCTTGGGTAGCATTCCTCTGTGTTCTTGTTATGAAATAGGGGAATGCTTGTTCAAATCTAGACATTAAATGACGTATAGCTTTTCAGAGATTTGGAGAAAAGAAGAGAGTTTCCCTCGAAACGACTTAACATCGAATATTTTCAAGAACGGTTGAGAATATACCATGTCGGTCTAGAAAATAGAGTAATATAAATAAATGGTCTTTTATTAAGCGCTTCCTATCTTAGAATTTATATTAAACAAAGTGTGTGTAAGATATCATTGAAATTTGTATTCGTTTGAAGGCCTATGTATTGAGTTCAGCGTTCAAATGTCCGCTGCGGCTTTCAATACACAGAAATGTCCTATGTATTGAGTATAATAACGATCAAATATCTGCAGTGTCTCTGAGTGGCGCGCATTCGAAATGTCCAATCTTCCATGGCTCTGACGCATAAGTCAGGCTAAATTTGACAAAGACATGTATAATGTTGGCTTTGAGGGCAGCGGTATTTGTGGCTTATTCACATAACCTGCGATTTCAGAAAACCCTACAAGAAAAAGTCTGACCGCACGATCTCGGTGGTCAGTTCACATCACCCTCGAATCACTGGTTCAGAATTTCTAATGTGGCTTGAGCTGTGTGGTATGTATCTTCCAATTTAGGCTAAATTTAGGAAAAATAAAAACCTATAGCGCTCGTCGTTAACAGTGATGACCTGGCCAACGTCGTTCTCAAAGAATTATGGCCCGATGACGCGCCAAAGTGACTTTTCGCTATGCATTGGGCGCTCATGGATCTCATGTGTATTCGACAATTTTGTTTGTTATTGTTGTACCCATTCATCCCGAAATGGGCCTCATCGCTGAAGATGATTTTTCAATTAGACTAGGTAAGGGTAAGTTTCCAACTGCTCCAGAGCCCATTCAGCAAACACAGGTCGCTGTCTATTGTCGTTTGCCTTCAACTCCTGACTCAGTTGAATTTTGTACAGGTGCAAGCTCAACACACGACATAAAATTCGCACCATACTGCGAATGGTCCTCTCGGTAGGACGATTATGGCGACCATAAAATGGGCGAAGCGAGCGGAACGAAGAGGACACCCATTTTGATAAAACGATTCTATCATTTGTACGTGTTGTTGAACGTTATGTCAGTCCATGGTAATTTGACAAAACAGACTAAATAAATGACCGCAGATTTGACAGCTTTAACAACATGGCCACTACCAATTGTGTAAGCTCGAAAGTCCCTTTTGGAAGACCCTTTGCATGTACTGAAATAAACTGCATATGACAATTTCATTGAAGGTTGTTCTTTTAATAATAGCTATCAAAATAAAATTAGTGTCAGTCTATTTTTGTGTTCACTGTGAAACGCGTAATAGTTTTTGTGGTAACCGTCTCTAAAGCGTTTCGAAGTCATTGTAGCGAACATATCCTCCGCCCGTATGTTACCTCTTTTTGGGCCTAAAAATTTAAACTTGAATAATTCAATTTGTTACACGAACTCTTTGTTGCTTCCAAGAAAAATGGGTCAACATTATCAAAATGCGTCCACTGACAATCAAACTTTTCAGAATACGAAGTTTTTTTGTCAAACCATAATTGAAAAAAATTCATAACAAGATATTTAGACAATTTTAATATTTTTATTGCGTGTATATAAAGTTTTTCGACATGTCGACTTTTTGGGGACGTTTTTAGTAAAAAAGGGTTTTCGGTAAAATTTAATTGAGAATATTATATATATATACCAGTGGACCCGACAGACGTTCTCCTGCATCCACAAAAGTTTATTTCAAGTTTTATTCAGTCAAAAATTTAATTTTTGATAAAGATATTCAGACAATGTCATTTTCTTTATTTTGCCATATTAAGTTTTTCGCCACGCCTCCTTTTGGGGATGAATGGGATAGAGGATTTAATGTTTCGCGCAGTGGATTAAAGCATTTTCATATTTCGTTTTTGGTCAAACCGTAAAGAATAAAAAAAAAGTGTCTGAGCAAGATAATTGGACATTTTTAATATTAATACATATATTGTATTTATACATTTGATTGCCACGTCCATTTTTTAGTAAAAAAAAAGGTTTTCGGGAAAATTTTAAAGAAATTTTGAAAAACTAGCGGAAGCCCTAAACTGCTGCAAAGCAGACATTACTGCCACACAGCAAATACGATGGGATGGGCCGTGCAAAAAGAGGATGAAAAACTATGACATCTACTATGGACCGTGTTAAAGTGAGCAGAAACAGCGACTATTTGGATGCGGATTTGTTATAAGTGCCAAACTTAGGCAAGAAGTCTTATGCTTTCAAGACATTAGCGAACGCATTATAATAATCCGCATCAAGGCCAAATTCGCCAACATAAGCCTTATATGCGCTCATGCTCCGACGGAGGAAAAAAATGATATAACTAAGGATTGCTTCTACGAGCTCCTCGACAAAACCTATGAGCGACTACCAAAGTACGATGTTAAAATCGTGCTGGGAGATTTTAACGCAAAGGTATTAAGAGAAGACATCTTTGCCCGGCCCATCTGGTTTGATATCGTTCCCGGCGAATGTTTGCTGGTTCACATCGTTGAATGAGGAACTCATCACCAAAGTGTTCCCCGGCATTGCACAAAATTATAAAAATCTCGATTGGATTAGTGAACTGACAATACTAGCAGCGAAGAATAAGAACGTCGATAGCTGTCATTATTAAAAAAAAAAAATCGCTGTAGAACTTCATACGTACAAATCATGTTGCGGAATCTGAATCATCCGATGTTGTCTAAGCGGTTGTCCGTCAAAAAAGTGATGAACAAACTGATTCAAGCGACGCGACGATTATCAAGGCAAATTCAAAGAAGAGGGAGTCCTTATCCCACGAATTCCGATTATTCCAACTGATCTTTCATTCCAATTCAAGGGGATTCAGTTCCCCATTCGATTGGCATTTGCGATGACAATTATAAATTGCAAGGCCAATCGTTGGAAGCCTGTAGGATTTATTTCGAATTTCCATGTTTTTCGCACGGTCAGCTATACGTTGCCTGTTCGCGTCTTATCAAACCGTCTTCGTTGTTTGTTTTTGCATAGGAAAACAAATCGAAAAACATTGTTTATCATATCGCTCTCTAATGATTTCAATTCAAATAAATCACATTGATATTTTAAATTATTGTGTTTTATTATCACTCTTGGGTTTATCTGAAGGCGTTAAATTGGGGCGAAACCAAATTCGCCGATGTCCGCTATAGTTAATTATAGAATTCGCTGCAAAGTAAAAATTGTGATCTCAATTATTTTTTGTGCACTAAATTCCCAATTGGAAATTCATGAATTTGTCAGCTTGCAAAAGTACATACGTGCCCGAAAAAAAGCTATCCTTTCGCGAAGGATGATCCTAAATAATCATTAGCCCTGTTTTTCTTACCACATCTAAGTGGAGTGAAGTAGGATTTTGTATGTTAATCTACAAGGTAGCGCAAAAATAACCTTCTGATGTTTTTTGGCTGTAATTAAAAAAAATGAATAACTTTGATTCTTCTTGTGGATTATTTTTATTTGGTCTTTTAATTTTTTTACATCAAGTCGAGAATATGATGTCATGTAAATGGCCGCCGCCACAGTTGATTGTCATTTGAGCCCTTTTTATGGCATTTTCCATCACTTTGGCCAAAACTTCCGGCGATAGGTCCTCACATTCTTGACGGATATTGTCTTTAAGAGCTGCAAGAGTCTGAGGCTTATTGATATAAACCCCGCGACTTCAAAAAGCCCCACAAAAAGAAGTCTGGAGCGGTTAAATCAGGCGATCTTGATGGCCAGTGCAAATCGCCAAAACGGGAGATTAGGCGTCCGGGAAATGCATCCTTCAGCATATCGGTTGTGGCACGTGCAGTGTGTGCCGTTGCACCGTCCTGTTGGAACCACATGTTTTCCAATCCCAATTCATCAAGTTGCGGCAAAAAGAACTCGTTGATCATTGCTCTGTAGCGCTCACCATTCACAGTAACCGTTTGGCCCGCGACGTCTTCGAAAAAAAAGGTCCGATGACTCCTCCAGCGAAAACAGCACACCATACAGTGACTTTGAGCGGGTGTAATGGCTCTTCGTGGGTTACACGCGGATTTTCAGTGCCCCAGAAGCGTAAATTTTGCTTATTTACGTACCCGCTAAGATGGAAATGGGCCTCATCACTCATGATTATTTTTGATGAAAAATCATCTACCTCTTGGTGGTGATTAAGGATGGCTTGAGCGTATGTTAGACGCGATTGGCGGTCAGCAGCTAACAGCTGATGCACCGTCTGGACTTTGTACGGAAACATCTTCAAATCTTGTAGCAAAATTTGCTGTAAAGACCGTCGACTGATACCCATTTGAGCGGCGCGTCGACTGGTCGATGTCGACGGCGCTACCATGACATCTTCGGCTACAGCAGCAATATTCTCTGCAGAACGGCTACTCCGGGGTCTGCCACGCCTGGCAGCATCTCGTGTTGTGCCAGTCTCTTCGAGGCCGAGTGGCTAAACGTCGCAGTGTTTCACCAGTAGGCGTTGGACGGCTAGGAAATCTGCGACGAAATTCACGTTGTGCCAAAGTCACCGACCGATTATTGCTCAAATAAATAGTCACCAATATTCCGCGTTCTGGAGCAGTGTAGCGTAACATTGTTTATTAACGTGTATTTCGCATGTGTTTACTACACAAATGTCAAAACAGAACTGACATTAGGGGCCAATCGCAAAATTTATAGCATTTTCTGATAGGAGGATTACTTTTGCGCCACCTTGTAGTACAATATGCTTTTGTCAATCACGTCGATTAATTTTTCCATAAGATTCCAGTGTGGTTTATTTTTTGAGACTCGAGACCTTTATTTGGTGTAGATATTTTTGTTGTTTTACTTTTTTTTGCAGCTGCGAATTGTTTATACGTTGTTTTCGAGAGTTTTCTTCCTTCACTTCACTTCAATATTTATAAATGCCAAAAACCGGGGGTAATAAGTCAGAACTTAAGGATTTCATCACAACCGCATACAGCTGTTAATTATATTGGTTTTGGCATAGATTCTTTAAAAATATTTGCTATAGAAAATGTTTACTTATTCCATAAACCATTTATAAATCTTCTACAATTCCGTAAAATTAAAGTAAATGTCATATCTGTTTGCACCTATTAAAACGTATACCAGCTCTATACCTCTATATACTTTTAAATCCTGTCGCTTACTCTATAAAGACTTCATCGCAACAACCTGGCAATCTCTACGAATTGTCTAGGTATCACAAAAAAGATATAAAGCTGGACCAGTGTCAAACTAGAGTCAACTACAATCCTAATTGCAACCAATTACTCTTTAACGTTCCACAAGAAAATGAATTCACCGATAACGAAACAAAGGTTAACTTTCTCAAATATCAGATTAATTTCTTGAATGTACTTCTAATTAGTAAAAGTTAATTACGCATTCACCGTTAACTTTTACTTTGTCACTCGGACGCTACAATTTAGTTTTTCTTTCTTCATTTAAGGGTTCCATTTAACCTTATCACACTTCGTAGGATTGCACATAAACGATTCAGTCGGAATAATTATCCTATAATGTCAGGACTCTGAAGTGAAATAACGTTTCTTTTTGTTGTTATTGTACGAGTTGGTCTGTTTGTTACTTGTCGACCTTTTATTGTTTAAAGAGAAAATCTCGAAAAAAATCGTCGATGTAGACAATTATTATTTCGGTACGCCTTTTCTTTTGAGGCGTTCTTTGATATATAGAAAGGGACGAAAAGTTGTCCTTTATTTTTCTGGCAGAATTAGATAATAATGAAATTCTCTATAGCAGGCCAGAATGGTACTGGAATCACAGGACGATTTGTATACAATACACACATTGACCTAAATAAATGCGTATTGCTTTGAAAATGGCGTCTCTTCACAATGGGTGTGGATATCAGATTTTTCCATCATGAGGATGTACGGCCATTAATGAACAGAAACCGGTTAAGGAAGTGACTGGGGGAAGCGTGTAAACCCTTATTCATAAACTCATTATAAATAGTGTATAAAGTATTGTACTCCTTAAAATGCATCTAAACAGGAAAACCTTATTCATAAAACATTTACAACGATGAATATAGGCTGCATAACCTAAACGCGTTTGATGGCATAAACAGCTGAGCTTCAGGGCTACCAATGACACAAATAGTCGGACAGAATCCAGAAAACCCAAAAACCCGAATGTTGAATTTGGATTTTTAGTGATTAATGAAAATAATGTTAAAACGTTGATTATATTTGTTATATAATTTTTTTTAGTGGATTTCAGACTGAAAATCAATGGTTAGTTCAATTAATGAGTTGATACCCTCAAGTGGCCTTTAATAATAACCAATTAAAGACTATGCGTCATGCATCTTGGGTGGATGTTGGAGGACGAAAGTGGACACAGATTTGCACTTACTTGACAATTTCCATTCGTTGAACCTTATATATCTCATTTGCTCTTTTATAGTATATCTCACTTGCATTATCATAGCAGCATAAAAAATGTAAATCCGTTTTTTGCGAGGCTTGTTGTGCTTTTGGTTGTGATTTTGTTTTGATTTTGATGATTTAAAAAATAAACAACGACGTTTTTATCTCAACGTAGAATGTTAAATTCCTAATGATGCTGTTGAACAACTAGCATATAAACAAGAAGAAGAACTGGATCAAGGTGTAGAAGCCTTAAAAGAATAGGAGCAAGAAAAAAAAAACATAACTACTTAACCTTAAAGATATATCAAACACTCTTATACTGAAGTTATACGAACTTCTCATTTTACCAAATAAAAATTTCAACTACATACTTATACTCAAACTTTTTATTTCTTGAGCCATTTTTATGGCTCAGGGATTTCTAAAAAACCTAAGGCAGGACATGGATCAAGAGTAAAATTATGTTTGGGGCCTGACAGCTTGATATGATAGCTTTATCTTGTCGTATAAGTGAGTGTTGGTACCCAACATAACTCAACAGCCAACACTCAACACTCAACACTTAAATTCTATTGTAAACGTTTAAACATTTATGAAATTCAAAACTTAAATGTAATTGAAATAACGCACTCGCGAGCGACACATTTGACTCGTGGTTGGGACGCGTTTATGTGTTGAGATAGTGTCCGGAATACGGACAATTTATGCACTCTAAACAGAGGCCACATATTGCCGGTAACTATCATCAAGACAGAAAACACAAAGCCAAAACAAACACTTCAAAAATAAAATAAAACGAAACTAAATTAATTACAAAATTCGAAAGGCTTCGCGCACAACCGATTACGACAACAAACCACGCGGAACTGTCAAATGTGTCAATGCAATGCGGTAGAACGCTAATACAGCCTCTCTTCTCCAACTAGTAACAGCCACATTAAGAAGGTGCATAGTTGGTGTCACTAACCAATTAGGCAAATGATAGACCTTAAATTTAATGATGGGCGATTGCAATGGAGAAGGAAGGACTTTCTCAGTCACACCACCATTGGTATAGTGGGGCATTGTTCGAATGTAAAATCAAAGAGAATAATGTTATGTATTGATGTATTGTTAGTGTTAGTAATAGAAAATAATATTTGAAATATGTGTAAGGTCAATGACCAAAAAACAATAACAGCTGTTAATCACATTGGGCTATTGCACATAAGAACCGAGATTTCCTCGATGGTAAATAGCCGAATGCAACCCACTCTATCATAATCACTTAACGAGTAACAATAAACCGAAGTTTATAACGTAAATGGTCAATCGTTTTCCTTTTCCCTCAACCCATTTTAGATCTTTTCGTGCCAATTCGCCAAATTGACCTCCTTTGATCAAGATTGTCTGAGTCGCCTACTTAGACCAACAAACTATTAATTCTATACTCCCCTAGTATAGAACAGTGGGTTCTTGCTATCCAACATGTAAAACGAAGAAAGAAGATAGGCTTTATTAAGTTAGATAGGCTAGCAATACAGAGTTGCATCACTATGGGACTGATGATACCTATAATGTAAACACTTAATGAGAAAGTCCCACCATATTACCAGGCTTATCGCTAAAGCAGTACATCCAAGGCCTACACGCCCTTATATACTACAAAGTAGAAATTTAGACATTACTCCTATCCAGAAAATACTATAGTATGGACCGGACAAATCATAAACTGTAATATTGACAACTGTCGGTCTTATGCTAAGCATAATCGGATGAATATTTTTGCCAAATTTGGCAACTTAAGCATTACATATCAGGCTCGCATGCAACGGAGGAAAGAGATGACATCAGTTAGGGCTGTTTTTACCTGCTCTACGATTCACGTTATAATATCAGGCTTCAAACTCAAGGTGGGGTTCAACTTAGTTGACGTCAGGGTAGGTGGTCAAAATGCACCCCGACCCAGTACTGCCAAATCTGATGAAGGTGCTACAACTAAACCTGCATCACAGTAGGGCGGCCAGCGCCAACCTACTTCTCCACCTAGCCAAGCACCAAGTCGACATTGCACTCCTTCAGGAACCCTGGATCTCAAACAGGGTAATTTGCCGACCAAAATCCGATGATTATAACATTTATTATAATAAAAGCACCAACGGCAATTGTCGTAGCTGCGTCATGGCTAGGAAAAGCATTAATGTATTTTTTCTACCCCAACTCAGCAACGATGACCTAGCAGCAGTCATGTGGGAAAGGAAAGATTCAAAGCCATTGATTCTCTCCTCTGCTTACATGCCATACAACTCGGAAGCTCCACCTCCTCCCATTGCTATCAAAGACCTCGTCCGACATAGTAAGGCGAGAGATTGGGACCTACTTATAGGAAGCGACGCTAACGCTCATAACACCAGCTGGGGCAGTAGTGATACAAATACTAGAGGTGAGTCCCTATTCCAATATATTATCAAACATAGCTTATAATAGCTCATAATCGGGGTAATGAACCCACTTTCATCATTCAAAATCGTAGGGAAGTCTTAGACCTAACACTTTCCTCTAACTCTGTCACCCTATCAGTCTCAGACTGGAGGGTATCAAACCAACCTAGCTTTTCAGATCACAGTATTATACAGTTCTCACTACTTGAAACGCTAGCTAACATCGCTCCGTTTCGTAATCCGAGAAAGACAAACTGGGACTCCTTCATCTCCGCAGTCTCCGAGCACACCTTTAGCAGTGTCGCACGAAACCAATCAGATGTTGATAAAAACGTCAACGAACTCGTCTCGGTGTTTAAGAGTGCTTTTTCAAAAGCGTGCCCACTAAGCAAAGTTACAAAAAAGAAAAAGAAACAAAGCCACTGGTGGTCTGGGGAACTGGCCAGACAACACAGCGTAACGAGAGAACTCTTCAAAATAGCAAAAAGATCAAACGCAGAAACAGACTGGCACTCTTACAGAACCAGCCTCTGTAAATTCAAAAAAGAAACCAGAACGGCCAAAAGAAAGGCTTGGAAAGAATTCTGCAGAAGTATCGAGGATAACAATGAATCTGCCAGATTAAGGAAGATACTATCGAAAGAAGCAAGCAGCCCAGGTTTTCTCAAAAATTCAGCAAATGAATGGACTGAATCAACCGCTGATACCCTAAACCTTCTTTTAAGCATACACTTTCCGAACTGCATAGTAAATACAAAAACAGACCACACAACGGACAACATGAGCTACCCTGACGTCGAAGAAGATGTCTCACACCTGCTATGCCACTGCCCTGCGATCAGTGGCAGTCGATTTAAATTACTAGGCAGCCTTTACTTCGATGATCTTAGTGACCTAACGACTATCCCAATAGCGCTGATAGTCCGTTTTTGTTGCAGATCAGGATGGAGCAACTACCTCTTTGAGGCTGAGGAACAACACAGACCAGCACCGCATAAGTATCACTAGCGAACTTAACCAGGTATCCTCTTTCTCTTTTTCAGGATACTTCTTCGAAGGGTATCGCTATGGGCCCACGTAGGCCTATGCGTGTTTGACGACTCGCCCGAGCGTCAACAGCCCATCTAACCTAACCTAACCTATCTTCTTTGAATTGATAAATCCAAATTGAATTTTTGTAATAAAAATGGTTTGTCGGGCTCAAAAATGCGTTGAAACATAAAATTCCAATAACGCTATTTTCGCCTGTTATGGTCCATGTGGAAAAATGTTTCATGCGAAATGCGTTGGGTCCACTAACGCATTTATGGATAAATTAAATGCAACTGAAGGAATTTTCTGGTATTGCACTGCGTGCCGTAAGTTATCAATATCAAGTCCTGATTTCAAGATGTATAAAGCTGACATTGTTAAGCTGTCGAAAGGCTTTAAGGAATAGTTAGACAGTTTCAATCATGCAGTATCCACAATGTCTGCATTTTCTGATCAATGTCTGTCCGTTGACGCTTCCACGTCTACAGAGCCTTTGCAAACATTTGACCATAATACTTCCAAAGAAGAAGCTCATGTCATTAAGTATCCTGAAACACCGTCCATACAATCTGTCCCGCCCCATGCAGCCAGTACTAAAGTTGTCACTCTTAAAGGAAAGCGTTATAGTGCTTACACACCGATTCATAAACTGAGTTTTCGCGAAAACACCTGAATCCTTCATCGAAAACCGAGTTTTCTCATACATTGTCAGTTCTCAAAACCTAGTAGGTTACGACGTAACCTTTTCATAACCACTTCGCAGACGTCATCACGTTGCAGGTTGTTGGAAAGAACACACCTTTTCATACATTCTACACGTGTTCCAAACGTCGCACAAAACAGCTGATGAACTCGCTGTCAAAACAAATGTTTTTTTTTTCAGAAATTTACACACCAGATGAAATAAAAACAAAACAAGCGGCGGGCTTGAGAGTCAAAAACTGTTGTCAAAATCTTTAGATTTGTTTCATTTTGAACTTTAAATGCTAATATTAGTTTGATTATATCAGAATTCATTTTATTATTCAATTACAATATTTTCACACACAAATGTTGCAGCTATTATCACAATTTACAGCTGATTGAAATGTCAATCGAAACCTGGTCAAAGTCGGTGTGAAAGCATCCAGTGGTTTACGTAAACTTTTTGCCAAAAACTCAGTTTATGATCCGGTGTGTAAGCACTATAAGCGTGACACCAACTCATCAACGGCTCATCTGAAAGCTAAACGCTCTAATCTCAGAAGTCAAAATCAAAACAAAACTAATTTGGTTCCTTATCTGTCAGTTGGGTCGCCTCCAACCAATACTTCTCCTACTGCCTTAAATACATCATCTGGTGTAGCTCTAACAGTAGGCGGACATATGTACAAAAACGCTGATTCGTACGATCGTTCGTACTCTTTTGACTTTCGGAAAGCAAACTTTCAAAGGCTATCCGAAGAAATTATTATTTCGAATATGAAGATTGACGGCTTCTCCAATTTAGAAGAAGCTGTTAAAAATGTATATTTTATAATAAAAGATTGCATGGATAGAACTATCCCAGTCAAGCATTCTAAAAATGCCCAAATCCAGCATCCGTGGTACACGAAAGAGCTTAAATCTCTTTGAAACAGACGAAACCGGTCCTGGAATAATTTTGTTAAAAGCCAGAATCATTACGACTATGATAAGTACCTGAATGACTTTAATGAATTTAATGAATTACTTTAATGATTTCTGGAGAACGCTCTTAAAAGTGACCCAAAACGCTTTTGGGGATTTGTCAATTCGAAGAGAAAAACGGATGGGTATCCAGCCAACTTCAAAAACATCGAGCTATAATTATTCACAAAACGGATCAGTCGAGAGACTGCCTCGGATTTCGCATTACGACTGAGATGTCGGGCACTTCTTTCAACTTAGAAGGAACTTTTTTAAAGTATGCAGAAGCAATAATCTTCTTGAAATGCATATTAACTATCCTTTGCCAAAGGTAATTAATAGGCGGATGCATAATCTTCTTGTCAAACACTTCTAGAGTTCTAGGTACTCGGCAATAGAAATCGCCAAAGTATTCTCATCGAATCGTTTTTTTTTTTCGAATTTCCTTAAAATTTTACCAAAAATCGTTTTTAATCGTTTAATAGTCGAAAAGTCAGCAAGGATCAAATTGTTATCGATGTATGACAGTTTCGATAGTGTTTATAATATACTTATAATGCAACATTCATTAGTCTAACACAGTGGTTCCCAATCTTTTTTGGTCGAGGAGCACTTTTTAGGTCAAACATTCCTCGCTGAGCACTTCGTTACACTTACGCTATTTTCGCAGTTATATTTTATATTTATTAAATTCAATTAAAACAAGTAACATCAACGAAAAAACAAGAACAATGTTTATTAAAGAACATAAGGAATTCAATATCTAGTGAGAATAATGTGCCTGTTTGGTTTTGCATAATGCTTGTATATCTGGTTGAATTTGGGACAACTGCAACCGAATATCTGGCTCTGCATCGAGACGGGATCTATATTTTGTTTTGGTTCCAACGTAGGCGGAGAATCCTGATTCGCACATGTATGTTGTTGCAAACGGCAGAAGAATTATTTTGGCTCTGTCTGACAAAATTTTGAATTCGTCCTTCAACATACACCAGAATTCTGATAAAGACTTCTTAGTTTCAAAATTTGCCTTTAAAGAAGAATCTGATGTCAAATCAATTAAGCACTCAAACTGCAACGATGTCAGAGATGCTGGCTTTTCCAACGCGGCGGAGTACGGGTCTGCAAGCCACACATTTTCTTTAATGTTTGAATGGTATTCTTCCGGAAAGTAGCTTTGGAAGTTTTCGAGTAAAATTAGGAGATGTAAATTAAACTCATTTAAAATGTCGTCAGGAATACCCAAATCTATTTCCTCTTTACATTCGCTGACCATTGGGAAGCTGTCTAGGTTTCGATTTTTTAAAGATTCCGCCCAAAACTTGATTTTCTTTTTAAATGCTTCGACCTTATCACTGGCATCGAAAACAGTTATTGTCTTTCCTTGAAGTGATACACTCAAATCATTTAATTTTTAAAATGGCTAGATACGATAATTTCAAGAGCCAACGATCATTACACAATCTGTCGCCCAAATCAAAGTTGTCGTTCATAAGGAAGGTTCTGACTTCAGCCCTCATTTCGAAAAGCCGCGTCAGTGTTTTGCCGCGAGAAAGCCACCTTACTTCTGCGTGAAGAAGTAAAGACGTATGTAGACTACCCATTTCATCGCACAATACTTTGAATAGCCTTGAATTCTTAGGTCGAGATTTAATAAAGTTAATTATTTTCACGCTTTCGTCAAAGACCTCTTTTAAGGAGAGTGGCATTTTTTTCATTGCAAAGGCATGGCGGTGTAGAACGCAGTGACTACTGCTGCATTCCTTGGCATTTTGTTTTATTCTTGAGACGGCACCGGACGTTTTTCCAGTCATGGCCTTGGCACCGTCTGTGCACACATCCACGCAGTTAACCCATGGGATATCATTGACAATAAAGAAATTGTCTATTAATTTAAAAATTCAGCACCAGTTGTTGTAGTTTCCAACGGCTTGCAGAAAAGCAGATCTTCTTGAAAGGACTGTTGGTATTGGTAGCGCACAAATACTATTAAAATAGTCAACCCTGCAACATCTGTTGATTCATCCATTTGCAGCGAAAATTTTGTGACTTTTATTCGCGAAAGTAAAGTAGTTTTGACATTCTCTGCTTAGTCTCCGATTCTTCGAGATATTGTGTTATTTGACAAAGGAACGGTGTCAACTAATTTTTTGGCCTTTTCACCCAACATACACTCAACAATGTCCTTAACGCAAGGCTTGATTAAGTTTTCAGCGATTGTATTGGCTTCGCCAGTTTGCGCAACTCGGAAACTCACTAAGTAGGACGCCATCAACGCATTTTCGTTTTTGAGTGGTTAGTAATAATTGTTTGAAATTTTGTAAGTTCACCATACTTCCTTTTAAAAAAATCAGTCGGTTTGCTTTTGCAATCTGGGTGAATCCCCTCAAAATGACGTTTCATTTTTGCTGGAAACATCGCACTATTCGGCAATACTTTGCCGCAAATTACGCACTGGGGTTTGTTGTCACTTGTCTCAGCAAATCCAAGATTTAAATATGAATCGTGGTACTTCCTTTTAATTGTTTTTTTTTTCTGCAGTACTGATCACCATAGAACTAGTACTAGCCACATTGTCTGCCTCAAATTCTTCAGAAAGTTCTGACGCCGCTGTCTCTATTGCGTCATTTTTCTTGGAACAATAAATGGAAAACGAGCAAGTGCACAAATCTGAATTGAGGATAACAACAGAAAAAAAAATAATATAAATCCAACAAAACGCATCTAATACAAATGCGGTTCTAGCGATAGGAAACTTCCCATTATGAAATAAACAAATATGGTTTTGTATTATGTAACTGCCAGTTGCGGACTCTTTAGTAACTACTGGGGGTGCTGTTAAGGAGCTTTCAGCGGTTATTTTTAACGACCCAGACTTTAATGTACAAAAAAAAACAAATAAAAAGTAAAATTCACTACGATTCGTTTTAACCTGTATAAATAGATACCGACCCAACAAAAACCGTCTACTGGGCGCGTTTAAAACCAGAGAAACGTCGTCCCAGTACAAATTTCAGTTAGCGTCAGCGTATATGGTCGTCTCTGGTACGTCTCTTTAATAATTTTCATTTGTCGGGGATTCCCACATCTTTTTACACGAATTATTTTTTAGTTTGTTTGTATGTATTGATTTCTTTTAAATGAGCAATGAGCACCAAGTGCTCCGCGGAGCACACTTTGGGAAACGCTGGTCTAACACAAAGTTTGCCCATGAACTGCTGACATACTGACGGACAAACATCGCACATACATTAGTATGGCAGCCACATGAACTTCCTTAAGTGGCGCTACAGTCCGGAATAAACCTGGGCCTCAACCAACACACATCTCCAATTACCCTGGTCCTTAGCTAACTGCTTCCGGTTGCGCACTTCTTCTTATCCGCGAATTTTACTTGTGCTCCATTAAAGGAGAGGTGTTCCTCTACGGCGCGGCGACTGACGTCTGACTGGGAATCAAAACCACATGTGCAAGCAAGTGAGCAGCTAGTTTGATGATAATTATACACTTGTTTAAGCTACTTTACCACATCTCGTGGATAGCCTGGTTCTTATTATCCAATATCCAATATTCAAGCCAATAACTTTATCTTTGGTGTCTGATTGATGATACTCTGATAGTGACTAACAGAAATGACCATTGAAAGACCTTCAAACACACAATTTCAGTTTTCGAAAGCTTGTAGTTTACGAACGACGCAACTGCCCGAAACCAAATCGCTGACGTAATTTTGTTGCAAGTTGTTGAAACATTTCGCACGTGTGGTCTTTATCTACACCCCCATAGAACATCTTACATTTTAGCTATCAAATTAGTGTTAGTTTTTTTCATGTTTGATAAGGTCATATTATTTGAATTGAGCTTCTCATTCCCAACAGGTAATTCGTGAATAAGCCTTTAAATGTATCTTAAATTTTAAACGTCAACGTTAGCTGATCTATGTTCGGTGTGAAAGCGTCAAGTAGTTTTTGAAACCATTTTGTTAAGAACTCAGTTTTTTGTTCCATAATAATCTCCCATAATCATCAAAAGCGATTACTTTAAGACATTTACTCTTTTTTTCATGAGCCATTTCCATACAAAGGCATGGCTTTATGCGTGCCCATAAGTCATAACCCATAACCCAAAAACCGAAACCCAAAATAAAAGCATTCGATAAGAATCAACTGTCATATCGACCTTTCTATAATGACATCCCTTTGTGAAATTGCAAAACGTAAAATCTCAAATATCTTTAAAATTTATAAACTAAGAACATAAGCCTGACTTAACGCCAATTGTATGTATAACCTCGTTATCTGGCCCTCTGTTTAACTTTCTCTTATAAAGAGAAAGGTATTGTTTTCATGAAAATGTTTGATTGATTCTAACATTACGATGATAGGAAAACCCGAAAAAGTGGTTTTTGGATTTCCGTCGGTCTAAACGTAATGGTCCTTCGTATCCAAGTTTGTTTTGGTCATAATTCTAGGCAATTTTTTTTATTTTAGCCATGTTATATAGGTAGGTACCTACCATATACAAATTACACATGATGATAATTTTCTCAAAAACAGCTTGATTTCGATTTCGATTAGACTTAACATAAACTAACGGGTGATTTTTTAAGAGTTTAGTTTTTCAGGTTGATAGCACTGGTTAGTAATGGCGTCCAAACGTCATCTGTTAAAGTGAAAAGACTTACAAACGAACAACGATTGCAAATTATTGAAATTTTTATCAAAATTCATGCTCCGTGAAAAATGTGCACCGTTTGTTACGAAATTATGGTCGTCATAATCGACCTGTTAAATCAACAATTCATGCTGTTATCACCAAATTTACTTTGTTGGTCATTAAACCATCGACTCGCATGCGTACATTGCGTACCGAAGAGAATATTGCAGTCGTAGCGTCCAATGTTAATGAAGATCGTGAAATGTCAATTCGTCGCTGTTCTCAGCAATTGGGCATGTGTCTCAACCACATGGGAAATTTTACATGTCGATTTGGGTTTGAAGGCCTATAAAATTCAACTTGTGCAGGAATTGAAGCCGAATGACCTACCACAAAGTGAAATTTTTGGTGAATGTGCCTTAGAACAGCTCCATGAAAATTCGCTGTTTTATCGAAAAATTGTGTTAAGCGATGAGTCTCAATTCTGGCTCAACGGATACGTAAATAAGCAAAACTGTCGCATCTGGAGTGATGAACAATTTTTTTTGGCTGAGTTGACATGTGGCTTCATCAAGACGGTGCCATATGCCACACAGCTCGTGAAACAATTTAATTAAAGATTGTTTCTTGTGGAGTTATGTAAAGTCGTTAGTCTATGTAGACAAGCCGAACACGATTGAAGCGTAATTCGTTGAATACAGGCCGAAATGCTCGAAAAATGACGCAAAATTGGACCTTCCGAATGGACCCTTTGAAACGGAGCCGCGGGCAACATTTACATGATGTTGTCTTTAAAACGTAAATGGCAAAGACCTATTTATCGATTACAATAAACATTTTGAATATTTGATGCAAATATATTTCCAACAATACTGCGTACCCAGTTCCTTCGATAAAATCCATATAAGATATTTTTTGGAGTTAGAACATATAAGGGAAATTGGCAATTTCTCGCAAACTATTTGATCATTGAATGAAATTTAATATATATACTACTATGACTCTTTGGAACAATTCCACATAATTAGTTTTATCCAAAATAGTTCTTAAAGAATTTGGCCAATAACGGAAACTCATTATAATTCACATGAACACCGATTTCAACAAATTTCTGATTAAAAGCCCTTATAACCACAGTTACACATTATTTATATATTTTCAACATGAATAGCCAAAATGAATGTTATTGTATATTTTGGCCAAGTATGCAATTTGTGGCGGATTCCACGTATAAAATAATTATTTATTTATTTTTTTTTTGTTTAAAAATTCAAATAATAACGATGAATACCGGAAACGAAAGTTTAGACCATTTGAGATATTTGCTTTGAACCAGTATTGTCAATACGAATGCGTTTGACAGTAAACCCTGTATTTTCTTTTAAGCAAGTGCACTCGAAAAAACCAACGGGTTATTGAATAGGCTACAAATACAAGCAAAATCGTTGGTCGTGCTCTCTTTTTAGTTCAAGCCATGATTGTGACAACTTCTGCGAAGTAAACGCATGTCAAATTCTAAATTATACAGTGCTGGTTTGCCAATCAGAGGAGCATATTTTAATTAATTTAAACGATTGTCCAAGAGATAAGAAATCTAACATATTAGCATACACTAGGACTCTGTGGACTGCTTTACGAGTCGCTGCATTCATTTGAGAAATCCACTCGTACTAAGCTTCCACAGAGAATCAATTTTTAGTATGTTGTGCATCGAGTTTGGAGCGACGAAAGTGATTAATGTGTTTGCTGCCAGTTTGATTGTACCAGTAAATCTCACAGAAATGAGCTGGAAACCTTTTTATCGACCACATTGTCATCTTTAGCCGCTCAGCCGAGTGGACATCGATAAAGCCGAACAAAGAAGAACACCAAAAGTGATCCACCTACTTTAAATGATTTCACACCTCACGTGATTTCTTCATTATTTTGTTCTACAGGGTGGCGCACGAATCGTGCTACAAAAATAAAACGTAATAACCTTTTTTCTGTGTGAGTAATCGGCTTATTTTTTTTTTATTTTGTAGGTTACTATTTAGATTTATAAAAATGGATGCTTGGGATACGGAAAAAAAGAATTTGGATAGTGCAACGGTACCATGCTTTGCAGTCCGTCATTTCCGTCCAAAGGGAATTTAGGCGGGAGTTTGGCGGTAATCCCCCGAGTAGATGGACCATTATGAGGTTTGTTAACATGTTTGCCGAATCTGGAAGCATCGCACGAAGGCCGTACCATCGAGATGCCAATGTTCGGGTTCAGGATACAATCGCAGCAGTAGCATCTGCAATACAGGCCAATCCGAGCGTTTCGACCCGAAACTTATCGGGGCAAATTGGAGTTAGTAGACGGTCATTACAACGGATACTTCATGACGATTTAAACTTGTTTCCGTACAAAGTCCAAATTACTAGCAAGTTAAACCCTCAGGATTTGCCTGTTCGCCTGGAATTTTGCCAAAAAATGATATCAATGGCCGAAGAAGACAACACATTGATCAATTGTTTGTTCATGTCTGATGAGGCCCATTTTGATCTTAACGGCAATGTAAACAAGCAAAATTGCCGTATATGGAAAGAGTCTAATCCAGAAATGCTCCATGAGACGGAACTGCACCCAGAACGAGTCACTGTGTGGTGCGCAGTTTCATCAAGGTGTATTGTCGGGCCGTACTTCTTTGAAGAAAACGGTGTAACCGTTACTGTCAATGGGGACCGTTATTTAAAGATGTTGAAGGAGTTTTTTTTACCCAGAACTGCGCCGAAGACGTATACCATTCAACAGCGTTTGGTTTCAGCAAGATGGAGCAACTGCACATATAGCCAGACCAGTTATGGCGGAGCTAAACAAAAAATTCGCAAACAAATTAATTTCTAGGAACTCCACTCTTCGCTGGCCCCCAAGGTCACCTGACCTGACTGCACCAGACTTCTTTTTATGGGGTTATGTCAAGCAAGAGGTGTATAAAACGAAGCCCAGGAATTTAACTGAATTAAAGCAGTCCATAACGACAATAATTGAGGCGATCCCAACTTCAACTCTTCAGGCCGCAATGAATAATTTTTTGATCAGGTGCCGCATATGCGTGGGAGAGCGTGGAGGTCATTTGCGATCTATAATCTTTAAAAACAACTAACTATTAAAAATAAAATTTAATTTTCTAACCAATAAAAAAAAAAAAATGAAATACATCGATTAAAAAAAAACTTATTTGAATTTCTTATTGTAGCACAATTGGTGCGCCACCCTGTATAAATTGTGCATAACCAAGAAAACCGCCAAGTTTAGGTTAAATTTGATTGTGTGGATTAATCTATTAGTCTAAAGTGAATATTTGAAACGTTTATTTGCTAATTTGTAAATTCAAGTCATAAACTAATATTCCAAGCTGTAATATAAAAAAAAAATGCAAGTTAATTTCAAACATAAAGACTATATAGAATAACTGGCAAATTGGTACTATGACATTGTCTAACTTTTTTTTTTAATTTGTAAAAAGTGTTTAAAATAAGTTATAGAAAATATTTATATATATTAACTATATGGTAGCATCATTATGCAGACAAAAGCGAGAGGTTTGTGCACAAAGTTCGACGCAAGGAATTTATAAAAGTGAGTACATTCTCAATCCTATTTTCTTTAACTTTAAATAAACACTAAAACTTAAAAGCTATCATGCAATCTAAATCTGAAGAACTAATATTTTAACAAAATAAGCTAAATAACCTAATTTGCTTCACCTACTGTATAATTTTTATCTACCTACATTAACTAAAATACTTACATATACATATACATTAAAATACTTATACCTACTCACATTTATTTTTTTTTTTATTTTATTTTATATTTCAACGAATTCAGATTTACAATAGTATGTTTCAATATCTGCGAAGCTGTATAATAGCTTATCTGCAGAAGGTTGTTTACAAAAAATTTTAGCATTGATGTGAACAGGTTTTAAATTTTAATCTTAAGTATTTATTCTATGTGTGTAGTATATAACCTACTAAATTTTATATGAATGTATTTTATTTTATATTTAATTTTTTTTTTTCGTAATTACATAATTGCAAGAAACGGATTATCTAAATTCTTGCTTCAAGGAAAAATTGTTTTAATCTTTTTTTTCTACAAGTTGCATTGTTAATATGTCTTAAAAGCTGTGGAACTTTGTTTAGGATGTTGGGTATTGTTTAGATAAGTTGCCTCTTCCCATAAACGTTTGAGATACATGGAAGTTCATAGAAACCCTCTGCTCGTCTTCTTGTTGTGTATTGGTGGTTGATTGGTGTTCTAAAGCGTAAGTCATCATAATATTCCACCGCTGCTGTCATCTCGAAAATATTTTTCACTCTCATCACCGTCTCTGCGTTTGGTGTGCTATTTCTTCTCGTTATTAATTTTACCGCTCTGTCTTGAACTTTTTGAAGTTTGTTTATATGAGTTGCTGAAGCTCCTCCCCATGCAAGTATACCATATCTCAATCTTGATTCAACAAGAGCGTAATAAATTTGTTTTTGCACTGTGGTAGTCGCTTTGAATTGCATGCAAGCCAAAGCGAAGAGTGACCCTCTCAGTTTGCTCCTTGTATCATTTACTTTCTTCGTGCATGTAATTGTGCTGACGTTATTTTCGACTCTTTCACATTTACCATAAACTCCGAACACTACGCAATAGTGGTCAGAGATGTCATATTCGACTACAGCGGAAAGTATCTTACGGTCTAATACAGATAATATTATATGGTCAATAAGAGTGGACGTTCCTTCGCTTAAATTTGTTCGGGTGTGAGATCTGATCACGTTATAGAGCCCCTTTGATGCTAGCATTTCTTGATAATTGAGTACATGATTATTGGTTATATCAAGTAAGTTTATATTCATATCACCTAGCAATATTATCTCCTTTTGTTCTTCCCTTGTATCTGCGATTTTAGCCATATCTTCGACAAACTCAGTTTTATTAGTTTTTGGTGGTCGGTATATACCACTAATTACTTGGCCTGTGGCATTTATCTTTATCGTCAGATTGTCGCAGGAATTAGTTTCAATGTCTAATCGTTTGTACTTCACAGAATCTTTTATAAACATCGCAATCCCTCCACCTTTTTTTAGTTCCCTATTTTCAAATTCAGGTGTAAAACCATTTAATGTGTAAAGTTTATTTTCCCGTTTTTTAATATTTATTTCTTCTAAGACAATAAGATCGATATAGTTCAGAATCGGGGATATGCTCGAACAGAAAATATCCCAGTTTTTCCTAATAGACCTTATATTCAAACATATAGCGCAAAAATTTAATTCTTTTAATTCATTTTTTAATTGTTGGAAGTCTGGCAATACCATACAGTTCATATCGAATAAATCTTCTTCATAGTTTATGTTTCCTTCACCCATTATGTGAGAAAAAGAGTTTTGTTTGTTTGTTTTTTTTTTTTTTTTTGTTAATTTCGTTTTATTTTGCTCAAATCATACATTGATCGAATAGGTATGACTTCAGCATTTTCAACTCTCCTGACAAATATCTTTCCACTGTTTTCCCACACATATTTCCAGTTTTCTTCTTTTGTCTTTTGTTTCGTTTGCCACAGTAGCTGCTTATTTGCATTGGTAAGCATATTGTTGATGAATACCGTATGCGTATCATTGTTCACTGAATTTATTTTGTCAGTGTTTTTCAGGTTTTCGTTTATTTTGCCAACTGTCAGCGGTCGTACTGTTCTTGCGTTTTTTATTATTGTTGATTTGACTCTATTATCGCTAAGCGTAGCAACAATTGAAGAACTCTTTGATCTTGTACGGTATGTGTCTGTGATATTTGTCTCGTTTATCTCACATTGAATGGTTTTTCCTATAGCCTTGACTATTTCTATCAGATTCTCGTTGTGTGTTGGTGGTATATTTTTGATTTCAATCTTGTCTTTCATAAATTGTTGTTCTAATCCATTTATTTGAGCCTGCATATTGGCAATGCATTCATCTTTTTCTTTGTTCGATTCTTTAAGTGTTTTTATTTCCTGCATTAGTGAATCCATAATTGTGTTGTTTTTTTCAATATTTTTGTTAATATCATCGAATTTTTGCGACACGAAATTACAGAAATCCGATATACCTTTTAATTCTGTTTTCAACTGTTTTAGTTCGGTCATTACTTCTTTTGTGTTTAATTGTGATAGAAATTCAGGTGTTAATTCAACATTTACATTTTTTTCTGGGCTTTTCATTTCCAGACGGTTTCTTTTATTTGGTTGCACATCCGGCGTAGATGGCCGCGATGAAGACGCACTCGGATTTGTGACCTCTCCGGTATTTCTACATACTTGGCACTTCCAGCTTTGTCTTTTGGCTCCCATTGATCTCCATGATTTCTCCGTTACAGTGGTACAGCCAAAGTGGAAATTTTTGGAGCATGTAGGACAAATGACAAAATCACCTGCCAAGGGCAATGCTTCTTCACAATGGGCGCATATGGTCATCGTACTTACTTAGTAGATTGTATCAGCAAGTTCTAATAAAAGTCACTATCTTCGTTTGTTTTTTTGTTTTTTTTTTTATTTTTTTTTATGCTTGAAATTTAAGACCAGTTCACAGGGTACAAGATTAAACCACTCACATCAAAGTTATGTTACATTTATACTTACATTTATACACTACCATTACCGGAAATTATAACACCTTTACCTACCTAACAATATTCAATTCAACCACGTTGAATTCAATAATCTATACCTAAAGTTGGCTAGTAAATGTTATACATATCCTACGTGAATTAAATTATACCGATAAACAAACATCCTACTGTATACATACATAACACAAAGAGCGCGGAAACAAGCCTGTATGACTGTTGTATTAAGATGCATAGGTCTATGAATTTTAAAAATATTAGTTATAAATTGCAAATTATGTTCTAATTTTAAATTATAATCGTTGAGATGTGTTATTAGTTCGAGAATTTGAATCAGTACGTATGTGTTAGTTTGGGATTACTTTCATAATCATAGAGGAGGAAGTAGTCAGGTGCAAATGAAAGCGAACATTTGTAGGGGAGGGGACCTCTCGGTGTCATAACACCCAAGACACCACGACTAATAATAACGGGTTCACATATATCTTTTTTTCTTAAACTTTCCAAGCATTTTACCCCCTTTTGAAGTTGTATTTCATTATACGTCCCTTTGCCTCTTACCCTCTTGTATGCGAGGTGTAACCTTTTTTTTTCTCTTGTTTGTAGACAGGAAAGATAAGCAGCAAGAACCCACCCCAACGACGCACGAGCTGATGCTGAGCACCGCAAGCGTGCCAACCTGCTGCTACAACCTATGTGAACAATAGGTTATTCATCTCGATTACTCTGTGCCAATACGGACATAGAGATGATCGAACCTTCCTACCTGCTACAAATTCGTCAAATTCTTGCATGGTTTGTATTGGATCTTACACCTACCTCTTGAAAGAGAAAGTTGAGTTCGAACCAGTCATGCACCCACCACCTTTTTTTATAATGTACTACAAAAAGTAACCAATCAATTTTATCTTTTATGATGGATAGCTTACAAAAATGTAAACCCCTATCGAAATGTTTCACATTATGACATGGTCGACCGTCATTTATGTCAAAGTTATTACTTAACTAGTTTCGAGACAGCCTATTAAGAAGGATAAACGTAACTATAAGGTTCTATACACCGCACATTAACATATCAATTTGGGAAAAACAACTTTTTGTTAGTTTTCGGCACGTCAACGCAGTTTTAAGACCCTTCCACGTTCAACCCCTTTTGAGGCTACTTATGTCGACGTCCCCCAATTCACATTAAGCAGTTATTTTCTGCGATAGTCAGCATTTCATTGCTTGGGTTACTTATCGATTAACCATAACACCGGTCATGTCATAATAACAAAATGTATTACCCTACTGTTACTTTGACAGGCAGACACCAATGCAATCGCTTCGATGATTCCTTTTTTTTTTTGGTCAACCAGGTCGTAGTCTGGATGCCTCCTACTAATAAAAAACTCCCAACCCAGGAGCAATAATTTCCCAAAGTCAAACGGATCCACAAAGACGGTTCATACATTAAGACGTACGTGCTGTCAACCCGACGACATCTGATTCGTGTGTATGCACACTCACACTACACACGCGCTCTTAGTGTTAAGCCATTGAAACTTTAATACCCATTTCAGTTCAAAGGATACAGTGTGTGTGTTGGTGTATATCTTGACGGTTTATGATGGTGCCTTGAAGTTCTTTATTTGGATAAGGCGTGCGAAGGACAAAAAAACAACAACGTATCTGGGGATGAATCCCTCATGCAAAATAAATACTTTAGCAGAACATCACCGAAGTATCCGTGAAGTAAGATAACGATGGTGCTACTACAACGACGACAACGTGGAAGACGACGATGATATTGGGTTTTTTGCTATTTAACGCTTTGGTCAATGCGTAAGCACGTTTGAATGTATCCAATTCGAAAACAATTTTCGAAAGAGGTTTATTGACTTTACAAGCAACTAAAACTAACAAGGGCGGGCTGGGAGGACTCGGTTAGACCATGCACGAGCTATATATTGATTGAGTTGCTGTGGGGGTAATGTAAGAGAATACATTAAAGATGTAAAGGTCGTAGCCAATGGATCTGGGCCAGGATGTAGCTTTGGAAAAACAAACCTCATTAATGGTAATGGTAGACGAGACCGAAGATTGGACTAAGACGAGATTAAGGGGTAAAATGAAGATGATGGTGGCGTATACTTGTCTTTTTCCCTTGTTTTATTTTGGATTTTCTGAAACATCGGACGAAGTTGTGTAATTGACTTGTAATTTTTGAATAGCAGGATAATGTAAGAAATGTTTTTATTTCATTTAAATTGTACTTGAAATGTTTATTTGTTCACGATGAAGGAGCTTTGAGTGGAATTACCTTGGGGTGGTTTAGAGGCTTTGGAAATTGTACTAGAAGTGTTTATTTGTTCACGATGAAGGAACTTTGAGTCTAATTACCATGGGATGCTTTCCAGGCTTAGAAGGTACAGAATTAACATTTTTAAGATACTAATAAACGCGTTAGTGTACGTTCCTATAAGTTATAAAAAGACTTGATTTTATTAACATGAAGGTAAATGAGAGAGTGGGTGAGACATTTTGAGGTATGGTATAATGACAGAGTCGTGTCAAACTGTCAAGTTGTTTTTTGTTCTGTAGCTAAAAATTTAGATAAAATTTAAATTTTAAATATATCTGGGGCGGTCAAACATTTTGAAAAACTGCAAAAATATTGATCAAACACTGAAAATTATTCTGACCACAGGGTCGCCAGAAAATTTGATTTTTTTTTTAAATATTGATCAGCTATCAGCTGCCGTTTATTAGCAACCCCTACCCCCTACGAACTACCAATAGTTACCACTAACTACCAGCCACCTACTGCAAAGTATTCGTGGGCGCACACCACAAGTCGGACGTTGTCCTGCATACACAAAAAATCATTCAAGTTTATCCAACCGTTTAGTTGCAGTCTGCAGACTGCATATAAGGCTGATTTGTAAATCTAAACCATCCAGGGCGCCACCCAAACGCATACAAAAACATATGAGAAGGCTACAATCCTCTGTTCGGATCCTTAAAATCCTTAAAATTAATATTTCCAAAAAGTGGGCTTTATAATATAGAAAATGACATTGTCACAACATATTGTTCAAACAGTTTATCAGAATCTTTTGTTGTTTGACAAAACACATCGTTTTCCTCCTGCATATGCTATGGGGTAGGCTATACAAACGGTTTTTGTAAGAAATCGCCCTCAAAAAGTGGGCGTGGGCTAAAATGTTCTATAAACGAAATGTTTATATCAATATTACTAATTTCTCTGCATTAAATTTTTTTTCGAAAATTTTAAAATTTGACCGTAAAACGTTTTTTTATTAAAAACGCCCCCAAAAAGTGGGCGTGGCAAAAAACTTTATATGATCGAAATATAGATATTACGATTATCTTACTACGTTTCTCAGACACTTTATTAAAATTCCGTACCGTTTGGCCAAAAACTACGTTATTCTGAAAAGGGGGCGTGGCAGTGGGCAGATATCGAAATTTTGTACACTTGTTCTGTTGGGAACAACAAAGACCACGTGTACCAAATTTCATCCTTCTAGCTTAAAATTTAAGGCCCAAAAACTGATGACGTACGGACGGACGGACAGACATGGCTAAAACGACTCAGTTTTCGATTCTAAGTCGATCCATATACTTTGAGGTATATGTAGCTAAATTATTTCTCTATTTTACAAACTGGTGGGTATCGATTTGGACTTCTTGAGTTTTTTCCAGGATCTGCCGAAGTGTGAAAATTTGATCGGTTGTGGACTTTCCTGGCCTAAAACCACACTGATAACGGCCAATCAGGTTGTTGGTAAACGGTTTCAGGCGTTCACATATTACGGCAGATAGGATCTTGTAGGCGATGTTAAGGAGACTTATGCCTCTGTAGTTGGCGCAGTTCAGAGGGTCTCCTTTTTTGTGGATCGGGCAAACGATGCTGAGGTTCCATTCTTCAGGCATATTTTCATCCGACCAGATTTGGCTTATGAGTTGGTGGATGTTACTTACCAAGTCATCTCCGCCGGCCTTATAAAGCTCAGCGGGAAGGCCGTCATTTGCGGCAGCCTTATTAAGCTTGAGTTTAGATATTGCTATCCTCACTTCACGCAGGTCGGGTGGTTGGCAGTTTTCGCTGCCGTTGCCAATATTGAATGGTTCGTTCTGCCTGACAGCGGAATGTTGTTCGTCATCGCCGTTTAACAGTCTGCAGAAGTGGTTCTTCCATATCCTCAGCATCGACTGTGTCTCAACTACAATATTTCCTTGTTCATTTCGACAGGATTCTGTTCGAGCCTTGTATCCTTGGCTTTGACGTTTTACACTTTGGTAAAACTTGCGAACATCGTTCCTGGAGTGGCACCTCTCTATATCCTCGATCGCGCGCTTTTCTTGCTCTTTTTTCTTCTTGCTGAAAAGCCGACGTTCTTCCCTTCTTCTTTGCCTATAGATCTCAATGGCAGCTCTCGTCTTCACCTGCAGCTTAGCCTTGTAGGCCTCGTTCTTGGCTGCGAGCATCTGTCGGCATTCCTCATCAATCCAGGGGTTTCTAGCTGGTGGGCGCGGGAAACCTAGCACATCAGTTGCGGCTGATCTAATGGCCTGTTGGCATCGTTGCCATTGCTCTTCGACATTCGATGCTGGTGGTATGTTGTGAGTCGAGAGGTTAAGGGATACGCGTTGTGCGAAGGTCTTGGCGGTCTCTGGCGATTGCAGTCTTTCGACATTAAATTTTTTCACAGTATTTCTGTTTTTTTATGGCGTGGTGGATATCCGCATCCTTACCTTGGCTAGAACAAGGTAGTGGTCCGAGTCGATGTTGGCCCCTCGGAATGTTCGGACATCCAATTGTCTATCGCAATGTGATCAATTTGGTTGACTGTTCCTTGATCTGGAGACCGCCATGTCCCCTTGTGGATATCGAGGTGAGGAAACCGTGTGCTAGCTATAGTGGCATTTCGTTCCGTAGCGAAGTCAATTAGGCTAAGTCCGTTACCAGACGTGTTGTCGTGTGGGCTATATTTTCCGACAGTACTGCTAAAGATGTCTTCTCTTCCTACCTTTGCGTTAAAATCTCCCAGCACGATTTTAACATCGTACTTCGGTAGTCGCTCATAGGTTTTGTCGAGAAGCTCGTAGAAGCAATCCTTAGCTATATCATCTTTTTCTTCCGTCGGAGCGTGAGCGCATATAAGGCTTATGTTGGCGAATTCGGCCTTGATGCGGATTGTTACTATGCGTTCGCTAATGTCTTGGAAACATAAGACTTCTTGCCTAAGTCTGGCACTTATAACAAATCCGCATCCGAATAGTCGCTGTTTCTGGTCCGTAGTATATGTCACAGTTTTTCATCCTCTTTTTGCCCTGCCCATCCCATCGTATTTCCTGACTTGAAACCTGGAAGGAGTATATCCATCATTACTCAACAATCAACCCAAATGGCGTAATTGCACTATACCCAAAAAAACTGTCCAAAAATTATGTTAAGATGTTTTCTACGGCTTAAAATGGGTCATACGAAGCTAACACACGGGCATCTCCTAGCAAATAGGGAACCACCAATTTGCCACCTTTGCCGAAACAACCGCACGTTATCCACAAAGCATCCATTAGAATGTCAGACTACCATGGACGCATCAAGAATATTACTTAACACTAAATTGCAGGATCTATTACAGAATCTAATATAAGAAACGTTTTTAAAGTTTTAACATATTTAAAACTTGATAGTTCATTGTAAAGGCCCACAATATTTATTATTCATTTGTTTACTTATGTATAATTTATTATTTATTTGTTTACCCATTATTATTTATATATCGAGCTAAAAGCCCTGGTAGCTTGTGCTATAAAAAAAATTAATTAATTTACTTACTTAATAATAAAGAAAATAATAATAATAAATCTAACTCCTTCCTTTATAACAATCGCCACCATTTTTTGCTATATAAAATTGTATTGGTAAAAAATTAAAGCTTTCAATATATACCAAGATTGGAACCGTTTTGTTTAAAATTATAGAAAAGTAGAAATACCCTCAACAATAAAGAGCATTTTTTAGCATTTTTGTATAACAACATCTGTGAAAATCGATCGTTTTTATTCGTTGCCGCTTGTCAAGTTCATGAATTTCAATGAAATTTTTCGTAAGCAAGTATCGTAAATAACGGGTGATCCAAGTAGAGATACTTTTTTCAATAGCCTTTTTGACACATCACGTGTGAGTCGTGTCATGCTGTCATGTTATTTTTGTTTAGTATTGTTTGGCATTTCATAATGGAAAGACTTACGCGTGAACAACGTTTACAAATTGTTTAACTTTATTATGAAAATTCACGTTCTGTGAGGAATGTGTTTCGTGCACTTCGCTCAACTTATGGTCAACATAATCGGCCTACTGAGCGTACTATTCGCAACACCATCACCCATTTTGAGACCCAGCATTCATTATTGGATAATATTCGACCGAATAGACCACGTCCAGCACCCTGTGAAGAAAATATAGCGGCCGTAGCTGAGAGTGTACACGAAGACCGTAGAGAGTCGATTCGGCGCCGTTCGCAGCAACTCGGACTGACGTATGGAACGACTTGGCGCATTTTACGTCAAGATCTTAAATTGAAAGCGTACAAAATACAGCTTGTGCAACAACTGAAGCCGCTCGACCTTCCCAAGCGACATCGCTTCGCTCTATGGGCTCTTGAAAAGTTCCAAGAAGATCCGAAGTTTTCGAGGCAAATTTTGTTTAGCGATGAGGCCCATTTCTGGCTCAATGGGTATGTAAACAAACGAAATTGCCGCATTTGGGACGAAGAGCAACCTGAAGAGATTGAAGAACTGCCACTTCATCCAGAAAAAACAACGGTTTGGTGCGGTTTGTGGGCCGGTGGAATCATCGGTCCATGTTTCTTTAAAAATAATGCCGGTGCGAACGTAACCGTCAATGTCGACCGTTATCGTGCCATGATAACCGACTATTTGATGCCTGAAATTGAAGCTCGTGATCTCGGCGACATTTGGTTTCAGCAAGACGGCGCCACTTCCCACACATCGCATCAATCAATGGACTTATTGAGAGAACATTTCGGTGAGCACATAATTTCACGTTTTGGGCCGGTCGATTGGCCACCAAGATCGTGTGATATCACACCGTTAGACTTTTTCCTGTGGGGATATGTAAAGTCAAAAGCTTATGCCGACAAACCCGCTTTGATTCAGGCCTTGGAGGAAAACATCACGCGTATCATTCGCCAGTTACCAGTCGAAATGCTCGAACGAGTGATCGAAAATAGTTCCGTGTAGCGGTTTCTGCAAGCGGATTTTTCATCGGGCGTGTTGCGAAGGAAAATTGACGGAATATGATGTGGGAAGGCTGCAAGCAAATCGGAACATGGGTTACTATTGTGTAGATTGTTTTGGAACTCCGGCAAAAATTCTAAAACTCTACGAAGTGTTGCTTGAGTCTCAAAAGTCTAAATATGAATTTATGATTGAGGCACTTAACACTAATACAAAATTGTTAACGGACCAAATCGCGGAAATGGCAAAAACAATTGAAAATGCTCTATGTAAACAAAATGAACAAAAAGAGAAAGACGACGTGCGGGTAATTGAAGAAATACGGCTTATTTCTACAAAAATAACGGACTTAAATCAAGAATCTTTTTTGAAAACAAAAGAAAGTGTGAGTGAGAAAAACAGCCAACTAATGGAAAGTGTAAAAAATATATCGATTTCGGTAAACGAAATGAGAAATGATATACGGAAATCTAATAAACAAAGTGCAACAATAGCAGAAAAGAGACAAAACGAATTATTATTTTCTGATATTATAAAATCAAGTGAGCCGTCTGTCCTTGTTTATCCTAAGAAGAAGCAGGCATCAAACGAAACAAGGATGGAAATAAAATCAAAGATTGACCCAACTAATATTAATATAAACAGTGTTGTAAACAAGAACAAGGGCGGGATCGCCATAAAATGTGCAGATAAAGTGTCTAGTGAAAAATTCAAAGATGCAATTAAAGAAACTTTGAAAGAGGACTATAATATCGAAATACCAAAGTTAATTAAACCAAAAGTGTGTATAATGAATTTGGAAAATGATGAGTTAGAGGATCAAATTGTGGGAAAAATAAAGAATCAGAACCCTGAATTAAGAAACAGTGAAATGAAAATAGGTAAGATTTTCAAAAATACAAGTCGGTGGAGAAACCTAAATGTTGTCATTGAACTAGATAGCAACAGTTTCCATGATATATTAAAAATTGGTAAAGTAAAAATTGGATGGGTAAAATGTATAGTTCGAGAGTTTTACAACTTGACAAGGTGTTACAAATGTCAAGGATTTAATCACAAAGCAAATGTTTGTAAAAACAAATTATCCTGTATTAAATGCGGAGAAGAACACAACACAAAGGAATGCACAAATAAAATTATTAAATGTATAAACTGTTCAAAGATTAATGAGAATCTAGGCATGAGCTATAATTGCGAGCATGAGGCGAATGACAAGACTTGTCCTGTATTCATCAAAAAATTTAAAACATTCAAAGATAGAATACAATATTAGCAATTAAAAATGTGTAATAACCTTTACTTGAATATACAAGGCTTAGTCAATAACTTTGATGAAATTGAAAATATAATCGAAACGAATAATTTTGAATTTATATGCTTAACGGAAACTCATCTAACATCGAAAGTTGAAGACAAAGAAATTTTTATCAAAGGGTACTTGACGGTAAGGTGTGATTCAATATCGACACGTACATGAGGTGTGGTTTTCTATATAAAGGATATATGGCAAATTGATATCTTAGAAAATGTATCCATAAACGTAGAATTGTGGTGCTTAGCCCTAAAAATAAAAGTTGGAAAGCATAATATGTTGCTGGTGGGACTATACAGATCACCAAGTACATCGGAAAGGTTGTTTTGTGATAAATTTCGGGAGTGTATGGAAAAGCTTCCGTCTAATGAAAGCACAATAATAGTTATGGGAGATTTCAATATAGACTGGTTAAAAAGTGATACATATAAACTACGAATTGAACAAATTATAAATGACAGTGATTTTATTCAATTAGTTAACGAACCCACCAGGATAGCACATACCTCACGAAATACGGGTGATTCAAGAAACATAGGGACAACAACAAGGACTATTGTGGATTACATGATATCAAACTCAAATAAAGTGCAAGCCAATGTGATAGATATATATAAAATTAGTGATCACGAAAGCATTGAAATAAAGATAGAAATGGATCAATCAGTGAAAAGTGTAAATACAAAAATAGAAACGTTGAAATACAATAAAATTCGCTTCTGTGACCGCGTGTACCTTGGGCTCGAAGATTTCGCAAATTTATGGGAAGTTGGGGATGTAAACCTGACTGCAAACATTGTATCGGACTGTTTGAAAACAGCGGTGAATAGTTTGAAATGTATAAGAAATATAAATATTAAGGGAACAAATCCATGGTTCGATAACCAACTTAAAGTAATGAGAAATATGAAAATTTACAAACATAAAAGAGCAGTGTGGTCCAATCTATCAAGTGACTGGGAAAATTATAGAGTGGCTAGAAATGAGTTTAAATCAGCTCTTGATCGAGCAAAAAGTAATTATGTAAACTATAAGATTCAATCTTCTAGTGACCAGAAAACAATGTGGCGAACGATAAAAATGCTAGTACTCAAAGAGCAGAAAAGTGCAATAAAAAGTGTTGTTTTTGATGGTGTGTTAGTAAAAGACTGCGCGATGCTGGCAACAAATTTTAATGTCTTTTTTGTACAAAGTGTCAGTCTATTGAATAGAACTATTCCCAATGTCTCTTACGAAAATATTATTCCAAATGTAAGCACAATATTTAAATTTAAGTCCATAATACCTAATGAGCTAAAAAGTATTTTGAAAAATATGAAAAATAAGAAGGATCCAAATAAGTTAAGTATGAACATGATTTTAGACGCGTTTCACATTATCGGTATGAAATTGTGCGCACTAATAAATAAATCGATGACTGAAGGAGTGTATCCGAACCTATGGAAAGAGGCGATTGTAATACCGATTGCAAAAGTGAATAACCCGAAAGAGCCATCTGATTTTCGTCCTGTTAATATGTTGCCAAATGAAGCTAAAATACTGGAAAAAGTGGTGCAAATTCAACTTCAAAAATATATGGAAGACAATCGGTTGTTCGTAGAATGTCAATCTGGGTTCAGAGGCAGGCATAGTTGTGAATCTTTACTAAACCTGATCATCGCAGATTGGAAAAATGAAGTCCAACAAAATAAGAAGATTGTTGCTGTTTTTATCGACCTAAGAAGAGCTTTTGAGACAATAGACAGGAACATCCTTCTGAACAAGTTACATCAATATGGTATAAGAGATGCAGAATTTAAATGGTTCCAGTCATATTTAAATGAACGCAGGCAAAGAACAAGAGTTGAGGAGGCAATTTCTGAGGCGATAAACGTTAATTTAGGAGTACCACAAGGATCAGTATTGGGAGCGCTGCTATTTATTATTTATGTAAATGAAATGCCAAGAGTATAAAAGTACGCTTCAGTACAGTTGTTCGCAGATGATGGTCTACTCTACATATCATCAAAAAACGTAAATGAATGTATAGACAAAATAAATAATGATCTAGAAAGCCTTTACAAGTGGTTTCAAATGAACAAACTAAGTCTAAATATAAGTAAAACCAAATGCATGGTCATAAATGGACAACCTGAGGCAGATATTATAATAAATGGTGAAAAAATAGAAGTAATTAATGAAATTAAATACTTAGGAATTGTTATTGATACAAGTTTGAATTTTAGCAGTCACATTCAATACATATCAAAAAAAAATAGTAAAAAAATTGGATTCTTTGGAAGAATTAGAAAACGAATACCTCTTGTTAGTGCAATTAATATTTATAATTCAATTATTAAACCTCATTTTGAGTATTGTTCAACAATAATATATTCATCAAACGCAACAATGATGGAAAGATTGCAAAAATTTCAAAATAAAGCTATGAGAATTATTTTAAAATGTCATTGGCTAACACCGACTGTGAATATGTTAAGTGTATTGAAATGGTTAAATGTGAAACAAAGAACAGTAATGAATGTATTAATTTTTGTCTTTAAAATGAAGTCCGGAATGTTGCCTAATTATTTATGTGATACAATAATGTATGTTGAAAACGTACACAATTATAATGTGAGAAATAGAAATGATATTCGTCTTCCACTATTCAGAACTCAAAACGCCCAAAACAGTGTTTTTTATAAGGGATTTAAGATGTATAATGAATTACCCTCAGAAATCAAAAATGAAACTAATTTAATAAGTTTTAAAAAAAACATTATTGCGTATGTAAGAAATAATTGTGAAAGATAAATGTATACCATTTTAGTTTTATGAAAATATATTAAATGTTATAATAGCTTATTACCTGCTAAATAAACACAAATGAAATGAAAAAAAAAAAAAAAAATTGGACTCAACGGATGGACCATCTGCGACGTAGCAACGGCCAACATTTGATAGACATAATCTTCAAAAAATAAATGCCAAAGAATGTTCTTTCAAATGATAATAAACATTCTCCATTAAATTTGAATTTTCTGTGTTTTTGTTCTTTAAAAAAGTAGGGAACCTCGAAATGGATCACCCTTTACTACGACAAAGTAGAGATTCCAGGTTGATGGTTATCAACGTTCAATCAACATTTTTGAGTTTTTTTTTGAAATTTTTGACAACCACGGGGTGATTAAAAATTTAAGTTGACATCCCCGGAGTCACGATAATTTTCAGTTTTTGATCGAAATTAAAAAAAAAAATTTTTCTGACGACACTGGGGTCACAATAATTTTCAGTTTTAGATCAAAATTTAAAAAAAAATCAAATTTTCTGACGAACCCGAGGTTGCAATAAATTTCAGTTTACTGAAATTGTTTTCATCAATTTTTTTTTTGAGTTTTTCGAAATTTTTGACGACCAATAATTTTCAGTTTTGGATCAAAATTTTTGAGTTTTTCGAAATTTTTGACGTAACCGGGGTCATTAAAAGTTTAAATTTTTGATCAAATATTACAAATTGCAATACAATATACGAGGGTGCTAGTGTTAAGGATGTGGCTAGCCCGATATTTTCAGAGTAAACCTCTGAGCCTCCTAGGCTTTCCATTTTTGATCCATCAGTGTAAAGATCGTTGTTTCCAAGCTGGATAGACATGCTTAATTAGGCATTCCTTCCTCATATGCTATTGGTTTACGGCTGATAATTGCTTTTCAACCTTCCAATAAACTGATAAACATGGCTTCTATAATCAGTAAGGATGTCATCCGTTACTTTACCAATTTTTTTCCTAGTGATGATTTCTCTAAGCTCCTCCGAATATATGTGGTAAAGGTTGCAATATAATTCAAGATCTGGTCGAAATTGGCCTTTATAGAGAAGTAACGTTGGGATGGTGAAAAATATCTCCTAGATCACAAAAGGTAACTAAGTTTGTACAGCTGATTTGGAAATAGAGGTTGCTGTTGTTGCCATGTGCATAACTGATGGGTTCTTCTGATTGCGGACTCCATTCTCCATGTTGATTTGCGGTTGTAAAGTTAGCTTTTCCTTTCCGCATTGTATAATCTCTTCTAGGTCTTCGTTTATAGAGTAGAATTTGTTCACATCTCTGCTGGTGTGCATTAATAGCGGTTATAGGCATGTCGTTTAAGTAAGATCGCTATCATCTGCAAAACTAAAATTTGTCAGGGGTCGCCCCCCTTAGAGTAAGAATTGTTGTTACTCCTACCTCACTACTACCACATAAAATTGTTATTGTTAGTTTTCCTCAAAAGCAGAATTAGAGAATTGATCCGCGAAGTATCCAAGCGATTAAAGAGTATCTTTCTGAGAAAACGCCATCTACCACTACTTGCAAAGATCTACCTTTTTTAAAGTTGTCCATCCAGCCGCACAGTATTTTAGGAAGTCCGTATGCTGTATTGCCTTATTGCTTATTAATCCATTCCTTTATTAGTAATCAACACTTTCGGTGTTGTATTTTGTTGTATGGGTGTGTATTTTCCACGCATGCATTTGCTTCCTTTTTTGGGAATCTGTTGGATTCGAGAAATTCTCCAGCAACTGGGGAAAACCTGATGATCATAAGACATAAAAAGTAATCTGCATAGAAAGGGTGCAAGTTGGGATGCGTATTTTGTAAATAAAAAAGTTGAAATTACTTCAGGTCCAGTGGGTTTTCTCACAGTCCATATTGTTCATGATGAATCTTAGGGTACGTGCTTATTCTGAAGAAGTTTATATAAGAAGTTTGATTAGACAATTCTTGATCCCATCATCCTTTCATGGATTCCTTGTTTGCTTACCTGAATTATTCTGCAACATAACTAAGAATGGTTGGCTAAAATAATGTACAACTTTTTTTTTATTTAAAGCAATACATATGACGAAATAACGGTTAGTGTCAATACTAACATACTTATTAAATTAGTTGTAGCCCCATTCCGGGATTGGAGGTACTTTCTTAGCGGAATCAAGTGCTTCTCAGTCCATTCTAGGTTACTATCGACGGTCTTAAGGGCGTTATCTAAAGTTTCAGCTGATGTGCCAAATTTGCTGCGATTTTCTTTGATAAACTCCTCGAGACTGTCTCTTTGCTCCCCTGTCGTTAATAAGCTTGCAATGTTGCTGATCAAATTAGCTGTGCGTGACCAGCTTTCAAAGCTAGAATATATAAAACGTGACATAAGAATGACAAAAAATTACATGCCATGCAAAGATTGGAATATACTTACGCTTTAGCGACTTCCTCGACTCTGCTGGTGACCATTTCATAAACTGGCCAGACATTTTCTGGATTTTCTTTATATAACGGTGCCATTGCATCAGCCTTATCATCTACCACCACCACATCACTAAGAACAACATCAAAGAATCTTTGGACATTTTTCGAATTCCGAACACAACCAAGACCATTCATCATTCTTGTTCTCTCCCTGGTCACCTTTTCGGACTTCCATATGTTCAATAACTTTTCGAAATCGGCTTCAGAAGCATCTCTCATACCACTGCAATAGACAGTGGCACGCATATTAACTGGTATTATAACCCCATTGTTCAGGAAATTCCTCAGAGTATTTTGTACTTCTGTAGTGCAAGCAGTTCTACCGTATTTACAGTTAAAGTTCACAACTTGCTTTCGATTGTAAACATCAAGAACAGGCTCTTCTGTAGTCTCAGTTACTCCCAAGTTGTTAAAAACTTTTTCTGTTACAAATAGGATATACCTGCCAAAGTCTTTGTGATCTTCGACTGTTAAAAACTGTCCGACGAACTTAAATCCAGTAAAGGCTGCATTCCAGGGTGTGTATTGTGTTTCAGTCTCTAAGTACTCAAGCAACTTGAAAACCACATCATACTCAATTAATGAAGCTTTCGCAAAGGCTAACAAATCATCAACAAACTGTGCCCGATTTATCTCGTGTATACCGGACCAATTATCCTTGTAGAGGGCGCTGAGAAGATCAAACCAACTGCTGTTGTCGTACATAACCCTGTAGTAGCCAGTTTGTTGTACATTGAACATTACCCATTCGACTGGTCTTGTGAAATTGAAGACCACATTTTCATCATCCTTGTTGAAGTACTTGACAGGAAAGGTGTCTTTAAAATCAGGTTCGATGCTTGTAGCGTATGTTAACGGAATTGTATATCGAAGAGCTGGATCACTTCCGTCAGTGGGATTGAGAAGGTACCGTTTTTGTGTAACTGTTACGCTAGACTTATCATCGGTGAGTATGACTGTTAGTAGTGGAAATCCAACTTGTTCAGTCCAGTCAATGAGGAACTGGTTACTGTCTACTCTGGGTACTGAAGGCCAAAACAAAGTCAACACATCGAATAGGTTGGTTGGGATTACTGATTTGTTAATGCTGAAAAATGTAAAGGCAAAGAAATAAATAAAGGCTGGTGAATATGAGGGAAGATGTTTTAAGGATAATGCAACTTCGCGTGGCGATTGCGTGAATATTAGTAGAATTAGTAAACAAAATATTACACTTGAATGTGCTATCAGTACACATAAATGGGCATCTATGTATTAGTCACAACCACTCCAACAGCGTAACTGAAAATTGGGTGCAAACTAGTGCCGATGTAGTCCAATTGATCATGTACAGTTAGTAAATTAGTAGGCAATGTAATTTCATGCAAAAAACTATAATAAGACTACAATCCTCTCTGCGGATCGTTTAATATCCTATCCCATCCCATCCTTAAAATTAATATCCCCAAATTGGGAACAATAGCTTTATGACGCGACGTTGTCACATTCGGAAAGTTTATCAAAATCTTTTACGGTTCGACAAAAAAAAAGTTTTTCCCTTGCATATGCTATGGAGTAGGTAATGCAATTGGTATTTGTAGGCAAACGCCCCCCAAAAGTGAGCGTGGGTTAAAATGATGTATAGACGAAATGTTCATATTATCTTGCATCGAAAGTTTTTTTCAAATATTTGAAAAATGTACCCAAAAACGTTTTTCAATTAAAACGCCACCAAAAAGTGGGCATGGCAAAACAACTTTATAAAGTCGAAATATAAATATTGAGATTCTCTAAATATGTTTTCCAGCCACTTTTTCAAAATTCCGTACGGTTTGGCTTAAAACTATGTATTTCTAAAAAGGGGGCGGGCAGTAGTCTTGAGAAGCTTTTTCGAAGAATTTTCCGCTCGAATCGACCAAGGATTCCTTCATCCGCTTTTGATACGGTCCATGCTTCAGCGCCGTAGAGCAGGACTAGGATGATCAGGGTCTTATGTAGGATCTCCTTAGTAGTTCGAGTGAGGGCTTTACTACTAAATTGCCTTCTTAGCCCGAAGAAACAGCGATTGGTAAGAGTAATTCTTCGTTTAATTTCTGACGAGATGTTGTTGTCAGAGTTAATAGCGGAGCCGAGGTAGACAAAGTCCCGTACTACCTCAAAGTTATATCTGTCAATGGTGACGTTCTGTCCAATTCGTCGATGTTGTGTGTCCTTTCGTGTGTACAGCATATACAGCATAAACCCATTTTTGCCGCTTCCTTGTCTATACTAGCAAACGTGGCTATGACATCACGTTGAGTCCTATCAATGATGTCAATATCGTCGGCGTATGCTAGTAGTTGCACCGATTTTTGGAAAATTGTGCCTCTGGTGTTGGCTCAGGAGTTTTGCACAATCCTCTCTAGAATCAAATTGAAGAAGTCACATGACAGCGCATCGCCTTGCCTAAATCCTTTTTTGGTATCGAATGTGTCGGTGAGGTCGTTTCCGACCCTGATGGTGCAGCGATAATTCTCCATCGTCATCCTACACAAACGGACGAGTTTGGGCGGTATACCAAAACTAGACATGGCTCTGTATAGTTCGTCTCTATAAATGCTGTCGTATGCTGCTTTGAAATCGATAAAAAGGTGGTGGGGATCTGCCGAAGTGTGAAAATTTGATCGATTGTGGACTTTCCTGGCCTAAAACCACACTGATAAGGGCCGATCAGGTTGTTGGTAAACGGTTTCATGCGTTCACATATTACGGCAAATAGGATCTTGTAGGCGATGTTAAGTAGACTTATGCCTCTGTAGTTGGCGCAGTTCAGAGGGTCTCCTTTTTTGTGGATCGGGCAAACGATGCTGAGGTTCCATTCTTCAGGCATATTTTCATCCGACCAGATTTGGCTTATGAGTTGGTGGATGTTGCTTACCAAGTCATCTCCGCCAGCTTTATAAAGCTCAGCGGGAAGGCCGTCATTTCCGGCGGCCTTATTAAGCTTGAGTTTAGATATACCTATCCTCACTTAACTTAGGTCGGGTGGGTGGCAGTTTTCGCTGTCGTTGCCAATATTGAATGGTTCGTTCTGCCTGACAGCGGAATGTTGTTCGTCATCGCCGTTTAAAAGTCTGCAGAAGTGGGTCTTCCATATCCTCAGCATCGACTGCCCTAGTTCATCTCGACAGGATTCTGTTCGAGCCTTCTATCCTTGGCTTTGACGTTTTACACTTTGGTAAAACTTGCGAACATCGTTCCTGGAGTGGCACCTCTCTATATCCTCGATCGCGCGCTTTCCTTGCTCTTTTTTCTTCTTTCTGAAAAGCCGATGTTCTTCCCTTCTTCTTTGCGTATAGAGCTCAATGGCAGCTCTCGTCTTCACCTGCAGCTTAGCCTTGTAGGCCTCGTTCTTGGCTGCGAGCATCTGTCGGCATTCCTCATCAAACCAGGGGTTTCTGGCTGTTGGCCGCGAGAACCCTAGCACATCAGTTGCGGCTGATCTAATGGCTTGTTGGCATCGTTGCCATTGTTCTTCGACATTAGATGCTGGTGGTATATTGTGAGTCGAGAGGTTAAGGGATACGCGTTGCGCGAAGGTCTTGGCGGTCTCTGGCGATTGCAGTCTTTCGACATTAAATTTTTTCACAGTATTTCTGTTTTTTTATGGCGTGGTGGATATCCGCATCTTACCTTGGCTAGAACAAGGTAGTGGTCCGAGTCGATGTTGGCCCCTCAGAATGTTCGGACATCCAAAATACTGGATGCGTGCCTCTTGTCTATCGCAATGTGATCAATTTGGTTGACTGTTCGTTGATCTGGAGACCGCCATGTCCCCTTGTGGATATCGAGGTGAGGAAACCGTGTGCTGGCTATAGTGGCATTTCGTTCCGTAGCGAAGTCAATTAGCCTAAGTCCGTTACCAGACGTGTTGTCGTGTAGGCTATATTTTCCGACAGTACTGCTAAAGATGTCTTCTCTTCCTACCTTTGCGTTAAAATCTCCCAGCACGATTTTAACATCGTACTTTGGTAGTCGCTCATAGGTTTTGTCGAGGAGCTCGTAGAAGCAATCCTTAGTTGTATCATCTTTTTCCTCCGTCGGAGCATGAGCGCATATAAGGCTTATGTTGGCGAATTTGGCCTTGATGCGGATTGTCACAATGCGTTCGCTAATGTCTTGAAAACATAAGACTTCTTGCCTAAGTCTGGCACCTATAACAAATCCGCATCCAAATAGTCGCTGTTTCTGCTCACTATAACACGGTCCGTAGTATATGTCACAGTTTTTCATCCTCTTTTTGCCCGGCCCATCCCATCGTATTTCCTGGATGGCAGTAATGTCTGCTTTGTAGCAGTTTAGGGCTTCCGCTAGTTGTTCGCCTGCACCTCTAATGTTTAATGTTCTCACATTCCAGGTGCAGATACGAACGTCGTTGTCCTTTTTTCGTTTAGCATGGTCGTCAACAATAATATCAGTCCTTTCCGAGGCTATTGGTTGCTTCGTAACAATATTTTTTTCCGTGGATGGGTAGTTAACCCAAAGTACAACCCCCAACCTGGAGGGCCAGGTTTTTGACCCTAGGACAGCGGGCCGGAAAAAATACCGATGTCAGTAGCCCGTTTTTGGGGTATGAGCGCTGCCGTTGACCCATTGAGGGCTCCTCCGCCACCAACTCTTTTCCAATACCCTGGCTCAGTATTGGAAATCCCTATAGACCTGGTGTTCAAATATGTCGAAGCAGCTCATATAGGGATTTCACTACCAGTTCGATCAAACTGGAGCTGTAGGCGCCACCGTTGACTCCATGTAGGGAATTCCTCCGCTGCCGCCTGAGAGTGAGTGCCTTAGTGAGAGGACACTCCTCCCCCCTCTCTCGTTTGCTGAAGTAGTTTAGGCCGTTAGAATGATGAGATTTGGTAACAAAAATAAAATATTTATGGTTCTATCACTGTAATAGACAAACGTTCGCTTGCCGTTATTTTAAGTCTGAGGAAACGGTGGCGAAGCCATGATTTCCATGTTCGGACAGAAAGTTTTTTCTGGGTTTTGCAGGGAATCATCTACTATGAACAGCTTCCCAATGGACAAACTCTTAATTCGGACATCTGTCAACAATTAGACCGTCTGAAGAAAGCAATCGTACAAAAGTGCATAGCATAGACCAACAGGAGAGGTTTTGTGTCATTAGAACACAGACATCGATAGTTGATAAACTTTAAGTAAACTGTCAGTTAGTGTCTGAAAGTGTTACAATTATGTTAAATTATTCTAAACTTACTATAATTTATTCAAACGCATTCCCGTACTTTTAATTCGACATTCTCTGAGATGATTTACTCTCACTCCAAGAAATTTTAAAATAAACTATTTTGTACTACAAAAATACGGGAACAAAGCTAATGTCTCTAATAGTAGAATGCCGTCTTGCTCTCAAAAGACGTGAATATGGAATAACTGACATATGTATATGTATATTTAAAATCGACTTGAAATGAATAAATGCCATTCGATGGCTAGTATACGAAAAAGCTAAAAACTGCTTCAGTATTCTAATTTGTTTTTTTTTTTTAAACTTACTGTTCTTAGAATATTCGAGCTTTGGATCTTTTACCGTATCAAAACATTTTAAAAGCCAATATGTTGATGTTCATACTTACTTATTTGCGATGTAGCGTTTAATTGCCAATTTGAAAAGGCTGTCAGACATTGCATTGCTTATCATTCGTATAATTGATGCACCCTTCACATACGTAATCGTGCTAAATTTGTTTGCAATTTCTGATGGTGAAGCCACATCCGGTTCACTTAACGGTTGCGTTGAATTTAACGCATCAATGTTGAAGACATTTTGAAGCTGATCGACAACAAACTGCTTGTCTAGTTCGTATTCAGGATAAATCTAAAATAAATCGCAATTTAATCAAAGAAAACACGCATTTCAACAAACTGCCATCTTTCTTACTGTATTTGTAGCGAAATATTGATAGTATCTTGCAAAACCTTCGTTAAGCCAAAAATATCCCCACCATTTAAAGGTGATTGCATCTCCAAACCAACCATGCGAGGTCTCGTGAGATATAATTGTTGTGGTGTATTGTTTACCGCTTAAATCGGTAGATCCTTCCTCGTAAATTAAAACCTCGTCTCTGTCAAAAGAATGTAAAAATCTTAACATTCCATACAGACGTAAAACTTACTTGTAAATCATAAGACCCCAATTTTCCATACCGTTGTGCGGAAACTTAGACAGCGATAGCTTTTGCATTATAGGATTTCCTAGAGAACTATATCCTCGTCCAAATAGCTCACCGTAATGGTCCATGATTTTATCTGTTACTTCATAACTGAATTCAGTGTTATCGTACCATTGGGGTCGAGATATTATGCTCAAAGATTCATCTCCACGAGATTTATAATCGGCAACAACCATTGCTACCAAGTAGGTCGACATGTAAGGCGTTGTTTTATAATGGTCCACGTAACGGGTTCTGTCATTGCTGTAAATTAAACAATAATAACGGTGTAATTGTATTTTAAGGGACAATTTAAGTCTATTACCTGTCAATGTTAATAGCGTATACGTTTGTATTACTGTAAGATCTATACGTGGCCGGACGGTTAATGTGTATATCGAAGTTTGATTTGAAGCCTGGTTCATCAAAACATGGAAATACTTTTCTGGCGTCAATACGTTGGAGTTGTGTTGCTACCATCCACCTGGAAAAATAAATAAGAACATTTTTATTACATACAATCACAAAACATAGAGCTGTAGGCTTCATAGACCAAGTTTACTGATCCATTAAAAAGAGTTTGTAAGCATGTTGGTAACCCCTTTTGAAGTTACATGACAATATCAACTAAGCTCTATTTTGTATGAGGTGCGATCTTTGGCGTAAATGATAACTCGGATATTTGTTGTTTTTGTTCGATCAAGCTCCTGCTGTCATATGAAGGATTTTCATATCAGCTGACCGTTCAGAAAGTTCATGGCTATATAAAAAATGACTTAAGAGACGTTCCTCATTTACCCCTATTTGACAGCTTCTTCGGGGTTTTGAAATTTAAGATAGAAATTAAGATACGATTCAAGCGAGAAAAAGAAACTATATTCAATACTTCCCCAGATACTTCCGCAAAATGTTGATAATAAGTTGGACTTGCCAATAAAATTCGCGTCAGAGAACGATCACTAGGAGGGCCCAGTTATGACGATGGTTACTTCAATGAATTTGCCACGCATAAGGTCTGTATTCTTCCGAAAAGCTGTCGGAATATTTCTCCGACATTTAATAACGCATCCAGGAGAATTGCGTTGATATGCGTTCAGGTGCATTTTTCATGCAATTTTTGACAGCTAAGGGCCATTCTTTTTCCGATTTCCTCCGACACGAATTCTTCGCGGAATTTTTTTACGAATTGTAGTGAAGTGAAGCCGTCGCATTTGTGTAGAATTTTTTCCGATAACACATACCTCGAATAGAATTTAAACCTCCGGCGAAGTACGCATTGCGGAAAATTGTCCGCTCCGACGGATACCTTGATAGGGCTGAATACTTTCAGGTTGGCAGCACTGGTTAGTAATGGCGTCCAATCGTCATCTGTTAAAGTGAACAGTTTTCAGTATACTCTGCTATTTATTCATGGAAAGACTTACAACAGAGCAACGATTGCAAATTATTGAAACTCATTATCAAAATTCGTGCTCTGTGAAAAATGTGCACCGTTTGTTACGACCATATTATGGTCGTCATAATCGAACCAAATTTCGCACCAAATTTACTTTGTTGGAAATTAAACTATCGACTCGCATGCGTACAGTGCGTACCGAAGAGAATATTGCAATCGTAGCGTCCAATGTTAATGAAGATCGTGAAATGTCAATTCGTCGCCGCTCTCAGCAATTGGACATGTGTTACTCAACCACATGGAAGATTTTATGTGTCGATTTGGGTTTGAAAGCCCTTAAAATTCAACTTATGCAAGAATTGAAGCCGAATGACCCATCACAACGTCTTATTTTTGGTGAATGGGCCTTAGAACAGCTCCATGAAAATCCGCTGTTTTATTGAAAAATTGTGTTCAATGATGAGTCTCATTTCTGGCTCAACGGATACGTAAATAAGAAAAACTGTAGCATCTGGAGTGATGTACAGCAACATCCCATATAAGAATTACAGATGCATCCCGAAAAAACGACAGTTTGGTGTGGTTTATCGGCTGGTAGCATCATCGGTCCATTTTTCTTCAAAGACGACCGTGGAAGAAACGTTACAGTCAACGGCGAACGACATCGAGCCATGATACGCCCAGTTTTTGGCCCAGTTGGCTGAGTTGACAACATCCCACCAGCATCTAATGTCGAAGAACAATGGCAACGATGCCAACAAGCCATTAGATCAGCCGCAACTGATGAGCTAGGTTTCTCGCGGCCACCAGCAAGAAACCCCTGGTTTGATGAGGAATGCCGACAGATGCTCGCAGCCAAGAACGAGGCCTACAAGGCTTAGCTGCAGGTGCAGACGAGAACTGCCATTGAGCTCTATAGGCAAAGAAGAAGGAAAGAACATCGGCTTTTCAGACAGAAGAAAAAAAGAGCAAGAAAAGCGCGCGATCGAGGATATAGAGAGGTGCCACTCCAGGAACGATGTTCGCAAGTTTCACAAAAATGTAAAACGTCAAAGCCAAGGATACAAGGCTCGAACAGAATCCTGTCGAGATGAACAAGGAAATATTGTAGTTGAGACACAGTCAATGCTGAGGATATGGAAGAACCACTTCTGCAGACTGTTAAACGGCGATGACGAACAACATTCCGCTGTCAGGCAGAACGAACCATTTAATATTGGCAACGACAGCTAAAACTGCCAACCACCCGACCTAAGTGAAGTGAGGATAGGTATATCTACACTCAAGCCTTATAAGGCCGCCGGAAATGACGGCCTTCCCGCTGAGCTTTATAAAGCTGGCGGAGATGACTTTGTAAGCAACATCCACCAACTCATAAGCCAAATCTGGTCGGTTGAAGGCATGCCTGAAGAATGGAACCTCAGCATCGTTTGCCCGATCCACAAAAAAGGAGACCCTCTGAACTGCGCCAACTACAGAGGTATAAGTCTACTCAACATCGCCTACAAGATCCTATCTGCCGTAATATGTGAACGCCTGAAGCCGTTTACCAACAACCTGATCGGCCCTTATCAGTGTGGTTTTAGGCCAGGAAAGTCCACAATCGATCAAATTTTCACACTTCGGCAGATCCTGGAAAAAACCCAAGAAGTCCAAATCGAAACCCACCACCTATTTATCGATTTCAAAGCCGCATACGAAAGCATTTAGAGAGACGAACTATGTGTAGGATGACGATGGGGAATTCTCGCTGCACCATCAGGGTCGGAAACGACCTCACCGACACATTCGATACCAAAAAAGGATTTAGGCAAGGCGATGCGCTGTCATGTGACTTCTTCAATTTGATTCTTGAGCGCGCACAAGTAGAAACCGACCTCAACCAACTTGGAGTGCGCAACTGGAGGCAGTTAGCTAAGGACCGGGCTAATTGGAGAGGCATGTTGGTTGAGGCCCAGGTTCATCCCGGACTGTAGCGCCACTTAAGTTAGTAAGTAAGTTGGCTGAGTTGAACTTGGTGGACATGTGGTTTCATCAAGACGGTGTCACATACCACACAGCTCGTGAAACAATGGAAATGTAGAAGATGAATTTGCTGATCAGCTTATCTTTCGAAATGGCCCTGTGAGTTGGCCGCCAAGATCATGCGATTTAACACCTCTTGATTATTTCTTGAGGGGTTATGTAAGTCTACGTGAACAAGCCGAACACGATTGAAGCCTTACAGGGTAACATAACACGCGTAATTCGTGTAATACAGGCCGAAATGCTCGAAAAAGTGACGCAAAATTGGACCTTCCGAATGGACCATTTGAAACTGAGCCGCGGACAACATTTACATGAAGTTGTCTTTAAAACGTAAATGGCAAAGGCCCATTTATCGATTACAATAAAAAAATTGAATATTTGATGCAAATTTGAGTGCTTTATTTGATTTAAAAAAAACTACACTAAAAAAAATCAACCGTTATATCTATAAAAACGTTTATTTATTTGAGAATAAATCTAATTGAAACTTTGTATTAATTCTTAAATCGACGGCAATTGTTTGTTAAAAATCAAATAACGGTTTATTTTCAAATTGCGTATTTCTTACTAACGAAGCGAACGATTTTTTTTATATGCTTTCCTTTAGCCAATAAATGTTTATTAATGCGATTTGGCATAGATTCCGCTAGATTTTCTATAGTTATATCTCTTGATTGCTTGACATTATCAAACTGTCGTCCATTTATATAAATTCTTGCTAAAAGAATTCCTTAGAGATCTTCAATCGGGTTTAAGTCTGAACTAATCGCTGGCCACTCTAGAACTGGTATATTCTTTGATGAAAGAAATGCTTTTGTGGCGCGTGAGGTGTGAATTGGAGCGTTGTCCTGCTGAAAAGTCCAATTATCGGCGTAAAGCTCTGTGGCAAAGTCTATTAATTCTTTGTCCAGCAACCTGGTATACATCTCGGAATTCATTTTTGTTGGACTAAAACAAATGCGAGACTTTCCTGCATATCCAAAAGCAGCCCAAACCATCAGTGATCCGCCGCCAAAGTTCCTCTTGTGTCGTGTTTCTCGGGGGTGTCTTAAATCACGCCGATACTTATGACACCCATCAGGGCTATCCAGATTCCACTTTTTCTCATCCGAAAATATAACACTGCGGAATTCTTCGGTCCAAAATTTATATTTGTCTGCAAATGCCAAACGTGTGGTTATGTGAAGTGGTAGTAGCATTGGTACAGGCACCCGAGAACTATATTTAACGGTCTTATTTTCAACCAAAAGCTGATGAACCCGTCTCCTAGACACTTTGAGCTTCAAATGACGCCTGATCTCGTTACAAGACATTTGCTTGTTAACAGCAAGAGGCTTAATCTCGCGTTTACACCTCTCGTCGACGGTACTGGGTCTGCCACTGCGTTTGGCTTTTCCATAAAATTCCATATTCCATAAAAAAAATTGAAACCGTATTTGGATGTCTGGAAACTCTGGAAGCTATTTGAGAAATTTTAGCGCCACTTTCTTTCAAACCCATTATAAGCCCGCGCTCTTCGGCTGACAAGTGCGTTCCACGAGGCATTCTGAGAAAAAAACTTCATATTTTATAGTGCTACATGTGATCACTTGATTACTTACAAGTTATTCTTGTGTAAAAAATAATTTTCTTTAAAATACAGTTAATTAAAACCAATCCACTCAAATCAAAGATCACGTTGATTGACAATTGCGCACAAACTTCTGTATTCACATATACTTATTTCCTAAGAAAATAAAATCGCGGCACACAAATTTGAGTAACGGTGCTAAGAATAGTGAGCAAAGAAGAATGTTTTATATGCATTGTAAAAACAGTTAACAACAGTAGAGTATTGCATACCAATAATAGATTGACGAATAATATAAATAGTAATAGAAGTAACAACAAATTTACACATATACTTATTTCCTTGAGGTTATGTGGCTATGTTTTGAAAAATTACTCAAATAACGGTTTTTTGAAAGTAATGTTTTATCAAAATCGATTTTTATTTAATTTGATATCTAAGGTAGTCAATGAAGGCTCAGTGGCACGATGGTTAGTGCAGCACAATAGGTATGGGTTCGTTTCCCAGACTTAGGAACACCTAATTGATTTTTCACTGGCCGTCCTCTCGTGAATATCTGACAAATCATCCGAGTAGTACCAATTGTCAAGAAAAGGAGTTTATATCAACTAAGCCGTTTGGAGTCGGCATAAAAGAGGAGGTCACACCATCGTGCAACAATTACACACGTACAAATGAATGGGTGTGAGAAAATTATACCCTGGCTACTAACGAGCCCAAAATTTTGAATTTGTATTTGCATCTTAGATAGTATTAAGCAGAAAATATCGGTATTTATTAAAAATAATGCTTCCATTATTTCCCTTAGAAATGATAATAACGGTAAAACACCAGTTGTTTTGTTCAAACTTTATTTCAAACACAAAAGTCTTATAAACTTCTGAGGAAGTTTGTCCGAGTTGTGTCGGACCTTCATGATTTTGTTTTCTGATGAAACCTCAAACCAAACCTGTTTGGTGTTTGGTATTAAATCTTGTGGCAAAACAATATTAGCGAAAACTTAATTTGAAAACCATTAATACTTCCTATACTGGGAAAGTTAAATTAATTTAAATTATTTAAGAGTACTAAACTAAAGAAATGTCAGACAAACTAACTAACAAACTAACCCAAACACATACCTCTCAATATTAGCATCATCTGTATAATTTATGCGATAAAGCCCATCCGTACCACTGGAAATTCGTCCAGTGTATTTGAAATGCAATGAGTAATTCGTATAAGGCGATAACACGCCCTCTTCCAGTCGGAATATAAGCTTATCCGTTATTTCTTCATATTCACTTGTAAAAGTTACCGGTTGTCCATCCTTTGTCCACATACCCAATTCGGTAAATTCCAAATAGTCAGCATGCACGGCAAATTCACGAACACCAGTTGCAGTTGACTGGATGGTGATCCATGTCTCCCCATCGAATGTAAACCTTTTGTCACCATCTTCCGGTAGGAAATATGGAGTTATTGTAATGTCGTATAACTCAGGACGCACATTTGTTGAGAGGCGATAATCAACGGCACCAACTGATTGCAGTGCGAAAATTCCGATTAAAAGCGAAAACGCCACAATAATGCTTGCGGTTAGCGATCTCATTTTGAACTGTTGCTGCCAGAAATTAAGTTCAATTAAATAAAAAAACGCTGAAAATCATGTTTCATGAGACGAAGAATATTCTAATCAATCGGCGAAGATGATTAGATAAATCCATTTAGGTCATAAATTCGTAAGGTAGTTAATTTGTCGATTATTTGCTGATTAGCTGTCATAGATTGGAATCTATTGTTTTTTTTTTTTGTTGGATATGTCAAAGTAGCAAGAATACGGGTATACATTTGTTTGTTACTAAAAATACTTGCATGACTTACGTTCTGAGAAGTACAAGTTGTGTGATTTTCGGATCTTGTAGTTCTGCTTCTTGAGTATACGAAGTATATCGGATTAATGGTGATTGTGGTATTTGTGTACTCTTTGAAAATATTATATTACGTTGGATAGGCTGTTGACTCTAAGGTGAATAGACTAGCTGGTATAGAAAAACGAAGACCCTTAGCGACAAATATTTACTTAATTGGCGAACATAGATATAAGAGTTACAAATGGAACAAGAATGTACGTAAAAGCTCCAAAGAGCCTTTAGACAGGGAACAATATAAGTCGTTTTTCAAAAGTTGTAATAATCTCACTGAAGAAGAAAAAGACTTGCCTCTTGGGATAACAATGAAAACATCTTAGAATTCTCCAGATTCCGCAACATCTTCTTTACTAATCCACTTATAAAGGGTCCGCCAAATAACTTTTTGAAAATGCTATAAACAAATTTTTCTCAAATTTCTTTTTTTATTTGAAAGTACAATCCTTCCGGTTAATAATGGAAAATAATTTCATTCAAATGGCTGCCTCGGCTGTCCATGCAGTAGCCTACACGATCGGTCCAATTTTTAAGAACATTATCGATTGTGTGCAGCTGTATTTTACCAATGGCTTCACGAATATTGTCCTTTAAAGCGTCAATTGTCTCTGGCTTGTCGGCGTAACACTAATCTTTTACGGCACCCCACAAATAATAGTCCAACGGTGTCAAATCGCAGCTCCGAGGTGGCCAAACGACATCAGCTCTGCGGCTGATAATGCGATCTTCAAAAACAGGGCGCAAAACATCGAGTGTAGCTTCGGCTGTGTGGCACGTAGCGCCGTCCTGTTGAAACCAAATGTTGCCAATATCCTCCTCTTCAATTTTTGTGAACAAAAATTTGTTCAACATGACCCGATAACGATCGCCATTGACTGTAACGGCCACTCCTTGCTCATTTTCGAAGAAAAATGGCCCCATTAAGCCTCTGGACCAAAATCCGCACCAAACAGTGACTCGTTTTGGGTGTATCGGCTAATATCCTCCTCTTCAATTTTTGTGAACAAAAATTCGTTCAACATGGCCCGATAACGATCGCCATTGACTGTAACGGCCACTCCTAGCTCATTTTCGAAGAAAAATGGCCCAATTATGCCTCTGGACCAAAATCCGCAACAAACAGTGACTCGTTTTGGGTGTATCGGCTTTTCAATGTATGCGTGCGGCTTTTCTGTGCCCCAAATGCGACAATTTTCTTGTTTACATACCGGCCAAGATCAAAATGAGCTTCATCTGAAAAGATGATTTTTTTGGCAAAATCGGCATCTTCTCTAACGCATTCGATGGTCAGTTGTCTTCAACTCCTGAACCAATTGGACTTTGTATGGCGTCATACCAAGGTCTGTATGCAAAATTCGTCTCAATGATGTCTCCGAAATGTTCAATTGTTGAGAACGACGGTGAATTGATGTTGATGGCGCTTCACGCACACTTTCTGCCACAGCAGCAATATTCTCGGGTGTACGCACTGTTTTTGGCTTTTCACGCTTTGGTTTATCGATGAGGATGCCAGTTTCTTTCACTTTTTTCACAAGATAACGAACATACGGTGCTGACGGTGCTTCTCTTTTTCCAAAATCCGTACGCAATTTTCGCACACATTCTGCAACATTAACATGATTTTCAAAGTAATGTCGCAATATTTCCCAGCGTTGTTCAAGCGTATACACAACCATATTCGTTCAGCGGAAGGATAAAACTGATTATCTGTCAAATCAGACATGAGCTAAGTGTTACCATTCACGAAATAAGCACAAGTTGAAAAAAAAAACGTTAGATGGCGGACCCGTTATATGATTGAAATATCTGTCTTAACGGCTCATCATGAGCCTCGAAACTGACTCCCCTCTTCATTTGTGTGTGCGAAGTTATTCAGTGGCAATTCTAAAATGACCTCCCCAGGAATTGTTTTCTCCCGTGTGGGTCGTGTATATAATAAAAAGGGTCTTCCAATAGGGACAACATATTGTTGAAGTTACATCTGTTAAATTGGCTGTCATTTATTTAGCCTCTCTTGCCAAATCACCATGGACGGATATAGCGGCCAAATGATAAAACTTTTTTTTCAAAATGAGTTTTCTGTTCGGGCAACTTTACCGCACGCTGCGCCTATTTTACGGTTGTCATAATCGTCGTATTGAGAGGACTATTCGCAGTGTGGTGGATACATTTTAGTCCACTGATTCAGTAAACGATAAACTGACACTCGTAGGTACGCCGATGAAACGCAAGATCTGACGAAAATATTACCGCTACCCGTGAGACTATACAGGAAAATCCGAAGCAGTCAACTTCGCATCGATCAAAATAAACTCAGCCTTTTGCAGAACACAACAGGGCTAATTTTGTGACGTGACTTGGGCCTGCACCTACACTGGAACTACACGATCATGGTCAGGCCCATTATAGCATACGCTTCAATAGTATGTTGGAAAAAATCACCCAAAAAACAGCCATAAATAAATTAAACAACGTACAACGGCTTGTCTGTCAAGGCACTACCGGAGCCATGCCTACCTGTCTCACTGCGGTTATAGAAGCCTTAATAGGACTAACACCCCTCCACATCTATATAAAAAAGGGATAGCATGGGTAAGCAATAACCCACCAACCTGCCAAAACGGCCTTAAGTGGTATACGGATGGTTCTAAAATGAACTCAGGGGTAGTAGCTGGTATCCATGGACCAATTTAGTCGACTCACCGGAGTGTAGACTATGTCTAGAAGAAGACGAAACAGCCGAACACATCATATGTGAATGCCCGGCCCTTTACAGTATAATCCTTCTTTAAGGAAATATTAAGTACCGAAGAATTAAGGAAATCCTCTGCTGAATGTATTATCAGCTACATTAGGAAAGTAGAAGCGCTACTAACCTAAAAAGACATCTGACGGCAAGCACAATAGATCTGTTAGGTCGACGTACATCTTATTGCTTCGGCAAGTCAGAATTAAAAAAAAAATATGCGCCAGAGTCATGGAAAATTAGAAATTTTGGATTCGCGTCACCCAGAAAAGCCTCGGCGGATAGTTGAATAATCTTATATTCCATAAATAATGTCATCGATAGGCCTTTCAAATGAATAAAACATTTCGATGATATTTTTTTTAATTTTAAATTTAAAGATAGGAAACGCTTATTGAAAGACCCCTACTTGCTTTATTGGCGTCGATTTACTTACTTACTTAAGTGGCGCTTCAGTCCGGGATGAACTTGGGCCTCAACCAGCATACCTCTACAATTAGCCCGGTCCTTAGCTAACTGCCTCCAGTTGCCCACTCCAAATTGGTTGAGGTCGGTTTCTACTTGTAAGCGCTATTTAAGGCGAGGTCTTCCTCTACTGCATCCGACGTCTGGCTGGGAATCGAAGACTCTGCGAGCCGGAATATTAGTGTCCATTCGTTCTACATGTCCCAGCCATCTTAAACGTCCAATGCGGAGTTTTTTGAACAGGGGTAAGTCGCTCTTGGCGTGTGACGCCGAATGAGTTTTAACAGAAATTTATTTATTCTTTTTAAGTTGGCTTCTTTGTAAAGGACCTGGTTAAAATATACCGACTCTTGTGTTCTGTGAATTCCGAATCGCTGGGTAAATGCTGAGAAGGCATGAATTTCGAACTGTACAGTGAACTAGACCTAATCAAAAAACTCCGCATTGGGCGTTTAATATGGCTAGGACATGAACGATTGGACATCACTACTCCGGCCCGGAGAGAATTCTTTTCGAAGTTGGTTGAAACCCAGTCAGAGTCAGGGTGAACTGAATATTGCAGCACTTAAGTACATAAGAAGTAATTCCAAATCAACCATACATATCAGATCCAGCCTATATGGCACTGATCACTTGTCATCTATACTTACCGCTGAAAGGGTTAAACTTTTGAGATGTATTGATGGCTAACTCGTAGAACTATGCTTTTGTGTCCTTTTTTAGCTGCATTAGTAAATTGGTTATTACCAAGTAAGTATCTGTCATATTCATATCCGTCACTCATATTGACTTTTCGAAATGTAATTATATCCAAAATCCTGAAGACATGTATACATACATCAGGATGTCTGCTTGAAATTTGGTCAACGACATATACTTACCTAATGCCTAAAAAAATTTGAATTAGAAATATTTATATTTTCTTCTGCAAGACCTCCGATTCTAAGAAATACTTGCCTATATAAGAAATATCTGAGGAAGTTTGTCCAAGACTTATCGGTGCTTTTGTTCATTTGTGTGATAGCTATCCATAGCCAGATAAGAGATTCACAAGAAATGTGGTGAATCGGCAGAGAGGGATCAATTGATAGGTACAATCAAGAAGATCCATCAACAAAGATCTTCGTCAAAATATGAGTGGTTATAAAAATTACTGGTGACGAATAAACTATGTGAATTTTTAAATCAATGTATACACGCGTGTATCTACATCAGTATAGCACATGTAAATTGTATATTGCATTGGGAATCACACAATTTATTTCAGTGCATAGAGTTTGAAGACGTTGCTACGGTAAATATTATAATTCTTCTTTAAATCCGGTCGTTCCCTCTTCTCTTTGTGGTCGTAAATCCGGAATTTTGACCAAGTGGTGGTTCCATTAGCCACTGGTCTTCGACCTTCAAATGCAGGGAATGCAACCAAAAACCTATTTGAAGGCTACAATCCGCTATGCGGATCGTTTAATACCCTATCCCATCTCATCCTTACAGTGTATATCATCGAAATGTGGCCTTTATGTCGATAAAATATAGAAAATGACGTTGTCACAATATATTGCTCGACAGTTTAACAAAATTTAAGGAGCAAAAACTGGTGGCGTTCGTATACGTACTTTGATGTATGTAAAGGGTGATCCATTTCGATGTTCCCTACTTTTTTAAAGAAAAAAACACAGAAAATTCAAATTTAATGGAGAATGTTTATTATCATTTGAAAGAACATTCTTTGGCATTTATTTTTTGAAGATTATGTCTATCAAATGTTGGCCGTTGCTACGTCGCAGATGGTCCATCCGTTGAGTCCAATTTTCGATCACTCGTTCGAGCATTTCGACTATTAACTGGCGAATGACACGCGTGATGTTTTCCTCCAAGGCCTGAATCGAAGCGGGTTTGTCGGCATAAGCTTTTGACTTTACATATCCCCACAGGAAAAAGTCTAACGGTGTGATATCACACGATCTTGGTGGCCAATCGACCGGCCCAAAACGTGAAATTATGTGCTCACCGAAATGTTCTCTCAATAAGTCCATTGATTGATGCGATGTGTGGGAAGTGGCGCCGTCTTGCTGAAACCAAATGTCGCCGAGATCACGAGCTTCAATTTCCAGCATCAAATAGTCGGTTATCATGGTCCGAGTTGCTGCGAACGGCGTCGAATCGACTCTCCACGGTCTTCGTGTACACTCTCAGCTACGGCCGCTATATTTTCTTCACAGCGTGCTGGACGTGGTCTATTCGGTCGAATATTATCCAATAATGAATGCTGGGTCTCAAAATGGGTGATGGTGTTGCGAATAGTACGCTCAGTAGGCCGATTATGTTGACCATAAGTTGAGCGAAGTGCACGAAACACATTCCTCACAGAACGTGAATTTTCATAATAAAGTTGAACAATTTGTAAACGTTGTTCACGCGTAAGTCTTTCCATTATGAAATGCCAAACAATACTAAACAAAAATAACATGACAGCATGACACGACTCACACGTGATCTGTCAAAAAAAGGCTATTGAAAAAAGTAGATATCTCTACTTGGATCACCCTTTATAACCAAAGAGTATAGAACTACATAGAGTGCGCATCTCATATAACGAAAATTTACTATGTGGGGTACTGATATTGATACCCCAGGGTGCACATTGCCATGCCATCATCAAGCAACAGCATAGCAGATGCATACGAACGACGAAAATTCCCCTTTGCACTTACCGCCCGCGTCTGAAACAGCATCAACATTTTTAGCTGTGATGCGTACTGTATAGCTATATACCTCTTTGGTATAACTATCGAAATTATTTCTCTATGTTACAAACTTAATGTCAAAACTAATATACAGCTATGGGATACGGCACGACAATAAGTCGTAAGAGATAGCAATATAGCTACAATTGAGCAATAGCTAAAAGAATCGTAAAGAAACAGTACAGCCATGTAGGCATTCTGACACAAAAACGACTTAAAGAGAGAGCCATACATTATAGCCTCACATATATAAAGTTTATATTTTCAATATATCCTATTCACTCTATTTATAAGACAACTCATGTCAAATTCGTTTACAAGAAGTCTCAATAAAGAATCTGAATCTGAATCTATGGGATAGGGTATAAAAATTGCCACACGTGTAAAATCAATCACTCGCGTACCTTTTTACCTACCGACACCAACCAACCCAAATAGACCGAAGAAATCCACCTCACCACACATCAACCTCGGAACACCAATAGCTCATCCACCACCATAGCAACGAAAAATATTCGTCCAGCAATTACACCAACCATCTAGATTCAATTCTCCTAGGTGACCCTAGAGGGAGCATTATTTTCTAACCCAGAGAAAAATTATATGCAAGTACACTGAAAAAAATTTTGAATAAAAATTGTTATTTAAGTGGCGCTACAGTCCGGAATGAACCTGGTCCTCAACCAACAATTAGCCCGATCCTTAGCTAACTGCCTCCAATCGCGCACTCCAAGTTGGTTGAGGTCGGTTTCTACTTGTTCGCGCCACTTAAGGCGAGGTCTTTCTCTACTGCGACAGACGTCTGGCTGGGAATCGAAGACTCTGCGAGCCGGAATATTTATGTCCATTCGTTCTACATGTCCTAGCCATCCATCTTAAACGTCCAATGCGGAGATTTTTGACCAGGGGTATGTCGCTGTAAAATTGTAATTCAAAAAAATTAAATGAAAATTCAACCACGAACTATACGAGCGTTCGTGGTTGAATTTTCGTCATAGCCCTTCAACGCAAAGGGAACCGAAGATTTTTTCTCTAGAATCGACCAAGGATTTCTTCATCCACTTTTAATACGGTCCATGCTTCAGCGCCGTAGAGCAGGACTGGGATTATCAGGGTCTTGTATAGGATCTCCTTAGTAGTTCGAGTGAGAACTTTACTACTACATTGCCTTCTTAGCCCGAAGAAACAGCGATTGGTAAGAGTAATTCTTCGTTTGATTTCTGACGAGATGTTGTTGTCAGAGTTAATAGCGGAGCCGAGGTAGACAAAGTCCCGTACTACCTCAAAGTTATATCTGTCAATGGTGACGCTCTGTCCAATTCGTCGATGTTGTGTGTCTTTTCGTCTGTCAACACGAAAGGACTTGGTCTTACCCTCATTTACTGCTAAACCCATTTTTGCCGCTTCCTTCTCTATACTAGCAAACGTGGCTATGACATCAAGTTGAGTTCTACCAATGATGTCAATATCGTCGGCGTATGATAGTAGATGCACCGGTTTTTGGAAAATTGTGCCTCTGGTGTTGGCTCGGGAGTTTTGCACAATCCTCTCAAGAATCAAATTGAAGAAGTCACATGACAGCACATCGCCTTGCTTAAATCCTTTTTTGGTATCGAATGTGTCGGTGAGGTCGTTTCCGACCCTGATGGAGCAGCAAGAATTCTCCATCGTCATCCTACACAAACGGACGAGTTTATAATGAGTATTCGTATTCGTATGCGGCTTTAAAATCGATAAACAGGTGGTGGGTATCGATTTGGACTTCTTGGGTTTTTCAAGGATCTGCCGAAGTGTGAAAATTTGATCGGTTGTGGATTTTCCTGGCCTAAAACCACACTGATAAGGGCTGATCAGTAAGTTGGTAAACGGTTTCAGGCGTTCACATATTACGGCAGATAGGATATTGTAGGCGATGTTGAGGAGACTTATGCCTCTGCGGTTGGAGCAGTTCAGAGGGTCCCCTGTTTGTGAATCGGACAAGCGATGCTGACGTTCTATTCTTCAGGCATACTTACATCCGACCAGATTTGGCTTATGAGCTAGTTGCTTACTAAGTCATCTCCGCCGGCTTTAAAGCTCAGCGGGAAGGCCGTCATTTCCGGCAGCCTTAATAGATAAGCTTGAGTTTAGATATTGCCATCACTTAGGACGAGTGGTTGGTAGTTTTCGCTGTCGTCGCCAATATTTAATGGTTCGTTTTGCCTGATAGCAGGAGATTTTTCGTCATCGCCGATTAACAGTCCGCAGAAGTGGTTCTTACATATTCTCAGCATGGACTGTTGTATCCCTGGATTTGTCGTTTTACAGCTAGGTTCCAGAAATCGAGTGAAATGAAAGTGAAATTACTTTTGTAGATCGAGTGAATTTGTTTCATAACATCGAAAAGTTTTCGAAATCACTCCGTGAAATTAACGACAGCTGATACTATCTTTCATATGGGAAATTGCAAAATTATTTTTATTTTGATAAATTTGTTTGTTTACAAATTCTGCTTAATTTTTATAAAATAAATAATAAATTATAAAATATTGAGTGCTATTTATATTGCTGCGGTGTTGCAAGTTGAAAAACAAAAGTACGCAGAGGAAAAATAAAAAGGTGTACGATAAGACCCCTTTCTAATCCTTTAGAAATTGCAGATGCTGCGTAACTAAAACAAATGAAAATTAAAAATTGTTATTTCATTTAGATTTATGTCATATTATCGACTTTATAAACATGCTTTCCAAATGTTGCTGCAAACTTTTGCGCCACACCTAAAACAATCATAGATTTTTTGTGTGTTGCAGATCGCCTCAGTTTTGCGTTTCCTTACCGAAAGAAGCTTTCTGAGATCAATTGGAAAAGATTCTGATGTTGCTTTGGGCCGTAGCACTGTATCAAAGATATTGAAAAGAGTTCTCAATGTTTTGGAGAACAAAATTTGTCCAAGATGGTCAAACATTCCATGTCGGATGAAGAAAAACGGAAATAAAAACAACATTTCATGGACGAATTTCTTATTCCTGGGGTCATCGACATCGAAGGAAAGAATACTTCTCAGTTAATGCACTGATTGTGAGTAGGATCCAAAAATAGTATCTTTTCAAAAACAATGCGTCTGCTGCAACTGGATCTCCTTTAATAAATCCTCTGACAAGATCTTTATGCCTCTCCATAAATTTTGCCTCCTGGGAATTATTTTTGTGTTTACCTTTGGTAAAATACATTATCTTTTAGCATGTCTATTCAAAATCTAAACAACATTACTACACGCAGATATTTTTCAATTACATTTTCAATCAGGTCAGCTCATCCCAACAATTTCACAGATACTAAAATGATCGAATTGAAATCACACACAAAATGATAAAACCGAATTGTGGAACATGGAAATTCATTTTTTTTTTAACTTCGAAAAATATGAAATTGAAATCGGTAAAAGTGAAATGTGGAACCCAAAATTTCACTTTAGTACGATTTTAATTTCATTTCGAGTGAAGTGAAACGTAGAACCTAAATTTTGGTACAATTTAAATACGACTAAGCATTTTCTCACAAAATGGTTGCAAAATAGGAAACACTACTATTGCAATCTTTACTAAAACTGTAAGTGGTACTTACCCCTAATAATAAAAGTTGCTATAAATTATATTTATTTATATTATAATACAGGGTGGCGCACGAATCGTGCTACAAAATAAAACGTAATAACTTTTTTTCTGTGTGAGTAATCGGCTTATTTTTTTTTTTTATTTTGTAGGTTACTATTTAGATTTATAAAAATGGATGCTTGGGATACGGAGAAAAGAATTTGGATAGTGCAACGGTACCATGCTTTGCAGTCCGTCATTTCCGTCCAAAGGGAATTTAGGCGGGAGTTTGGCGGTAATCCCCCGAGTAGATGGACCATTATGAGGTTTGTAAACATGTTTGCCGAATCTGGAAGCATCGCACGAAGGCCGTACCATCGAGATGCCAATGTTCGGGTTCAGGATACAATCGCAGCAGTAGCATCTGCAATACAGGCCAATCCGAGCGTTTCGACCCGAAACTTATCGGGGCAAATTGGAGTTAGTAGACGGTCATTACAACGGATACTTCATGACGATTTAAACTTGTTTCCGTACAAAGTCCAAATTACTAGCAAGTTAAACCCTCAGGATTTGCCTGTTCGCCTGGAATTTTGTTTGTTTTTTTTTTACCCAGAACTGCGCCGAAGACGTATACCATTCAACAGCCTTTGGTTTCAGCAAGATGGAGCAACTGCACATATAGCCAGACCAGTTATGGCGGAGCTAAACAAAAAATTCGCAAACAAATTAATTTCTAGGAACTCCACTCTTCGCTGGCCCCCAAGGTCACCTGACCTGACTGCACCAGACTTCTTTTTATGGGGTTATGTCAAGCAAGAGGTGTATAAAACGAAGCCCAGGAATTTAACTGAATTAAAGCAGTCCATAATGACAATAATTGAGGCGATCCCAACTTCAACTCTTCAGGCCGCAATGAATAATTTTTTGATCAGGTGCCGCATATGCGTGGGAGAGCGTGGAGGTCATTTGCGATCTATAATCTTTAAAAACAACTAACTATTTAAAATAAAATTTAATTTTCTAACCAATAAAAAAAAAATGAAATACATCGATTAAAAAAAAAGTTATTTGAATTTCTTATTGTAGCACAATTGGTGCGCCACCCTGTATATATATATATAATATTTATTTATATTTTAATGATATTTTCATTAGCATAATGGATAATATCATTGGATTCGATTTAACAAAAACTATAAGGGGGTACCGTTAATGAAGAAAATGGTTTCTAAATATTGTAATTATTCTGTAAATATAAAAATAAAAAATTTAAAAATAAATGTACTTACCGATTCATAAGCTACATAATGTTCGTATGAAATAAAACAGCATTTTAAAGTTCATCCAATCGTATATTTATATGCAAAAAATTACTATACACACATGTAGATAATATTTATTTAAACTTATATTAACATAAATGTATTTTTTATATAGCGCACAACAAAAGTATGTCCATCATTTTTATTATACAGTTATTTTGCAATGACAAAAATTACATTTTTTAAGGAAATTATTTTAAAAACAAATAGCAATGACTGAATATTGTCACTTTACTTAAATACTTTTGCGCACGTTTATCTAAAAATCATATGCTACAATATTTACAAATTATATATCACATATTTTAGAAATAGTAAGCAAGAATATTTTTGTCCTCTAAATGAATTTATTTTTCTGTTTGCTTTGACCATTGTCTTGACATAAAATTCGAATCCTGTACTTTTGTATTTTCTGTTTACAATACAATAAGTAAGATTTTTAGCATTGTTAAGATTTCGCTTTAACAAAATTTTAATTAAAGCATTTTTATATTTATTTAATTTAATGACTAAGTTCATTAAAAGATATAAAATAAATAAATAAATAATCAGTTTACATATAATCTACGAAAATGTTTTAGACTTAAGTAAAGATATTACTTATTCAACTTATGTTAAATGGAACATGTAACAAAATTGCAAACATGTAGAATCTAATTTTGTGTAATTTTCTCTTGGCATTATGAACTAAGTTAAGTCTAACTTTTATTTTTAAATAAAAAAATATATTTACCATTTAAATAAATTAAAATGCAGTTTAACAAAATTGTTGTAACTTAAAAAATGATATACAATAGTAATAAAAATTGCTGTAATACATTTTATTAAATTTATAAAACATGCGATTTAAGAAAAAATTTTTTTATTTAAGCTTTAAACTACATTCAATGGATCGCAACTTGATATTTCAGTATGAGTTGGGATGTGAAACATTCATAAAAAACAATTTAGGATCCGAAATAAGAATTGGTTAATTATTTTTTTTAATTTAAATTGAATCGGAATAAAAAGTACAAGATATTCGATTGGTCATACATGGCGCATTAGCCATAGTTTTTTTTTAGTAATAAAATGTATCATCACCTTGCATCTGCGTGGTAAGTACAACATATAGGTATTAGGTATAAAGCCCTATCTAAGTTTAATGTCTGAAACTATTGACACAGTTATGTGAATATATGTGAATATTGAGGAGTAATTTTTTTTTTTTAAAAAAAAAATTGATAGGTAAATGCCAAACATATTTTTTATAATACCGACATAAATATGTCGCACCCTGTAGACAATTAAAAAATCAAACCAATTTGATTAACTGAAGTTCTGTGTGATATACAACATAATTTGCGCATCATATTTTAGAAGATAGGGTTTTCAGTGAACAATTTTAACAAGCAATCGCTCACTTATCCCTGAGTTTCTTTTTATTATTATTTGCAATGTTGAAAACCTTTATAATACCTTCATACAAGAAATAAATAATGTATATACGGAAGCAAGCAAAACCAAAACAATCAAAAGCACAAGGAGACATAAACCATGGATAACGACCGAAATATTGTCAATGTTTAAAAAAGAGATGAGCTTTTGTAAACTACTTTAGAGCGCCACCTATTTGTAATATTTAATAATGTAAATGCTTTTGTGTCGCCACCTAGAGGTGGAATATTATTAACCGAACGAAAGACATCCAACTTCAAGTTGAATGTCTTTCTCGGGCATTCTTCTAGAAGGTTTCCCTGATAAAAGTTTGTTACAAAGCCAACCATTTTTGAAAATTATTTGAGAGACAATAAAGATTTTCCTTGATAAAAACTCAGGTGTGGGGTAGCTGAAGAATCAATCCCTTTTACGGCATTTGTGACTCCGAATGGCCAGTGGGAATATTTAAAAATGCCATTTGGGCTCAAAAACGCGCCTTCCGTTTTTCAACGGTTCATTAATATTATCTTTCGCGACTTAATTGATGCTGGCAAGATAGTTGTGTACATGGATGACATTCTGATTGCCACATCAGATTATCAAGAGCATGTTGTTTTATTGCAAACTGTATTGCGACGTATCACTCGACGAGCTTTGAAACTGAATCTTTCTAAATGCAAATTTTGTTATAATGAGATAGAATATCTAGGGTATGCTGTCTCATCTGCCGGAATTACACCAAGTGAATCCCATATTAGTGCTATAAAAAAATATCCGCTACCCACCAATCAAAAGGAATTACATTCATGTATTGGATTGTTCTCTTATTTTAGACGATTTGTGCCGTCATTTTCTCGAGTTGCAAAACCTTTGCTTAACCTTTTGAAAAAGGATGCTAGTTTTGATTTTGATGAACAATGTCTTAACTCCTTCAACGAACTTAAGTTTCGTCTCATTAATGCACCTGTACTCGTTATCTATAATCCCGAGAAAGATACAGAAATGCATTGTGATGCAAGTTCAAGTGGTTTTGGAGCTGTTTTACTCCAACGCCAAGAAGATGGAAAGTTTCACCCAGTGTCATACTTCTCGAAAACTACTTCCCCTGCCGAATCGAAGTACCATAGCTTCGAATTAGAAACACTTGCCATTATTTATGCTCTGAGGCGGTTTCGTGTCTATTTGGAAGGAATTCCTTTTAAGATTGTGACAGACTGTAACTCACTGACAATGACGTTAGAAAAGAAACATGTTAATCCCAGGATTGCCAGATGGGCGTTGGAACTTGAAAACTATAATTATAAGATACAGCATCGCAGTGGTGTTTCAATGGGTCACGTAGACGCCTTAAGCAGATGCCAAATAGCTTCTATTTGGATGGAAAGTGATGTAGATTTCCAAATTCAGGTGGCACAGGAACGAGATGAAGTTATAAGAGGCTTGCGCAAACGTTTAGAGAATGGGTAAATAAAAGGGTTTGATTTAACAGATGGACTTGTCGTTAGAGTAAAGCGGAATGGACATAGAGTCATATACGTCCCTAGTCATATGGAAGATAATGTAATACGGTTATTACATGAAAAGCTTGGACATCAAGCACTTGATAAATGCTACGAAAAACTTGCCGTGCATTACTGGTTTCCTGGAATGCGTCAGAAGATTGAAAAGTTTATAATGAATTGTATTAAGTGTGTCATGTACGCCACTCCAGTCCGGGCCAGTGAGAGGAACCTCTATAGTATACCTAAGAAAGCCATACCGTTTGACACTGTACATGTTGACCATTTTGGTCCTTTGCCATCTATTAGTTCAAAGAGAAAGCATATTCTTGTTGTAATAGATGCCTTTACAAAGTATGTTAAGTTGTATCCTACGAAATCTACCAGCACCAAGGAGGTTACCGCCGCCCTCGAGAAGTACTTTACTTATTACAGCAGGCCTAGAAGGATTGTTTCAGATAGGGTGTCATGCTTTACATCTTTCGAATTCGAAGAATTCTTATTGAAGCGAAATATAGGAAACGTCAAGGTAGCCATTGCTTCTCCCCAGGCAAATGGGCAAGTGGAAAGAGTCAACAGAGTAATCAAGGCTATGCTCGGGAAGTTGAGTGAGCCCCTAAACCATGCCGATTGGTCTAGTAAATTATTGCAGGTAGAATACGCGATTAACAATTCCATCCACAGCACCACTAGGAGTGCTCCCAGCACGTTACTATTCGGTATAGAACAACGAGGAGAGGTAGTCGATGAACTTACTGAATATTTGGACGATAAGATGGATTTAGGTAGCAGTCGCAATTTACTTCAAGTCCGTGCAGATGCAGCCAGGGAAATAGCAAAGTCGCAAGAGTATAGTCAGAGTTATTTTCTTAAGAACAGCAGGAGTGTCAAACGTTATCATGTCGGTGATCTTGTAGTTATGCGGAATTTAGATACGACAACTGGAGCAAATAAAAAACTTTTGCCAGTTTACAAGGGACCGTATATTGTTCATAAAGTTCTCGGAAATGATAGGTACGTGTTGCGAGATATAGAAAATTGCCAATTGACTCAGCTTCCATACGACGGGGTTGTTGAAGCTAACAGGATGCGTAAGTGGCTTTTAAAATATAATGACAAGGCTGTAGCTAAATAGGAACCAGGCAATACTTAGTTAGTATAAGATAATGTAATTTAACCTAGCGTAATGTAATTAAATGTACTATTGTTCGTGGTCGACCAATTGTCAGATCGGCCGAGTTGTAAACTACTTTAGAGCGCCACCTATTTGTAATATTTAATAATGTAAATGCTTTTGTGTCGCCACCTAGAGGTGGAATATTATTAACCGAACGAAAGACATCCAACTTCAAGTTGAATGTCTTTCTCGGGCATTCTTCTAGGTTTCCCTGATAAAAGTTTGTTACAAAGCCAACCATTTTTGAAAATTATTTGAGAGACAATAAAGATTTTCCTTGATAAAACTTTATAGGGTGTGGAAAAATAGCCCGAGGAGTATTACATATGAATAAGAGTATTAACGTTTTTGAAATATTGTCAATAAAAACATACAAACATAAGAACCAAATTCTATAAACAACAATTTGCAAATGCTTACAATGATACAAAGAAAACATGAACGTTGTTAATGAACTACTGGTAAGAAAGAATTAACTTTTTCATATAATCATGTTATGTCAAGTAGCCTAGGCAGGGATGCCGTCTTGTAAATTTAGAGTGGAGTATTTCAGAGTATTCCGTGTTTTAGGGGAGTACACAAATAAAAAATCTATCTTTTTATTAGCAGCATAACTTTATTCATTTTCTTTTTAATTTGTACTTGACTCAAATAAACCAATAAAAAATAACATTTATTCAATGTGAAATAAAAAAATAAGATACGTTCGTGTTTTTTTTATTTATTATTATTATTATTTATCAGAATTTTTTTTCATTAAAGGAAACCTATTTGTAATAATTACGTAAGAGATCTTTTGATGGCACACATTGTGATGCATGGAAATTGTAAAGCATTAACCTTGCCATTAAAATTTCATTAACTGTGCCAAACTATTGGCTCACGAAGGGCGTTATTAGTTACGAAAACATTTTGTCAGAACTCTTCCAAACTGCAATCTCTATTAATTAATTCACTGTTGTTCAAAAGCATTCATTCTTCATCTAGTTCCTCAACATTTTCCGTAGCACCCGTTATATATTTTTATAAGAGGTAAAGAGGTTATTTTTTAGAGGTATAGAACTTCGAATTGAAATAAAACACATGAAAATCGTTTCAATGTCCATCAATTTATCTTTATTGGAAGGATCATTTTATGCCATTGATGTTTAAATATGATTTCGGGCATGTGGCCGCCGCGCCTGGTTCAAATAAAGCCAAGTCTAGAGGTCCAAATTTTAATCACTTTATCGAGCATTTGGGGCTCGGTAATAACGCCACGAATGTTGGCTTCCAAGTCCCCTAACGTTTCTGGTTTGTTGGCGTAGACGAGCGACTTCACATATCCACAAAGAAAATAATCCAATGGTGCCAAATCGCACGATCTTGGTGGCCAATTGACAGGTCCATTCCGCGAAATTATTCGCTCATCGAATGTTTCCTTCAATAAATCGCCGTCTTGTTGGAACCACATCTCATCCACATTCATGCCATCCAATTCGGGAAGAAAATAGTCGGTTATCATGGCTCTATAACGGTCTCCATTAACGGTGATTGATTCCCCAGCATCATTTCGGAAGAAGTATGGCCCAATGACTTCACCAGCCCATAGAGTACACCAAACAGTTGTAATGGCGTCTCAAGGGTCTCATATGGATTCTCTTCACTCCAAATGCGGCAATTTTGTTTGTTGACGTAGCCATTCAACCAAAATGAGCCTCATCACTGAACAAAATTTTGCGATGAAAATCAGCATCGAGATCAATCTCATTTTCGGCCCATACACCAAAATCACGGCGCTGCATGGTCTCGCGGCTTTGATTCTTGCACAAGCTGGATCTTGTTAGGTCGTAAGAGAAGATCTTTGCGCAAAATCTTCCATAAAGTTGATGGAAAAAGCTCCAATTACTGTGAACGGTGGCGAATCGATTCATTGGGGTCCTCTTCTTTGCTCTACAGCGGCAATTGTTTCTTCGGTGAGCACTGTCCGTCGTCTCTGCGGATGCGTATTATCGCATAAAGTTAACGTAGTGCGAAAACGATCCGTGGTTAACCTGTGAAGGGGATCGCACCAGCGACCGTTTAATATCCACATAGCAATGCATCCATTCGTGCTCGATAATTGACACTCACGTATGCATGGGCATAAAGTATTTTATAGCCGACCGGTAATAAGCATATGAGTACACAATAAGCACACGCCAGAAAGTGTATCATATGTTTGTTGCGAGCTCAGCATTAGAAGTCCGCTGCAGTGAGTGTGTTTGGATATTGGATTGTGCAAGATGGACAATTCTCTGAATGTCCGGGCATTAAACCCAAATATGCATATGAGGCAATCGAACAACGAGAGGTCAGCGATCGATGTACGATGGATATGTTCGATAGAACAAAAGAAATTGTGTATAAATACCAAACAAATTTATTAATAAAATCAGTCTTGAACTTACTCTCGACTCTCAACTTATTTTCACTGCGGCCGTAACTGGCCATACTCTTTCGGCGAGCTGCGCCTTAAAATCAGTAGCGTGCTGCGCTTTAAACAGCTTAGGGCTGGATAGGTATTTATCTGGTAGAAATTTACGACTTTACAATTTTAAGACAGCCTTGTTCTAACTGCGAATGAATAAAGTTGTAGTCCTGTTTAAACTCGTGTTTTGTTTCATTCCATTAAAAATAATATATAACTCAGGCGCATCCGTTGTCTTCGTGGGGTTCGCTAACGCAGGTGAATGTACCGTCCTTGGGGACTTGACCCTTGCTTAGGTTAATGCGGTTCTAAGACTGACGCGAATGCGACAGGATTGTAAACGATTAATAATTGTAGAATAAATCAGTAGAATTATGAAAAAAATTATAACTGTGTTTTTAATCGGGCGTGGTATCCCGAGTTGTTAATTTTTTTATATTCCGCTGGGCCGGGATCGTTAATTGGCACCCGAGCAGGGATCGGTTTAGAAAAAAATTTACTTAGCTCCACGATTAGAAGTCCTTTAACATAGGACTAAGTGGTCAGTGCATTTTTTTATAAAGTGAACGGTGCAGTGAAATAAAAGAAATCCAAGACGATTTCTAATTCCGCAAGCTTATATTATCTAATAAGGCAAGACGTTGTGATTGTGAAGATTGTTCGTGCCCTAGTAGGTTGCTAGAAAAAATAATAAGAAATCCCCAAAGTGTTAATAAAACATAGATAGTTTAATCGATCAATCGATTGTTTTGAACTATCGGGACTATCGATAGTTTGGAAAAAATATCGAAAGTCGTTCAGTTTATGCTTTTATGTTGTTGGGGAAATTTCTTTAGAAATTCGTCAACTGAGAGTTTTCCTTGAATGACAAATAGAACTGAGCTAAAGTTCAGTTGGTTCTTGACCGTATGCCCTTCAATTAACGTACCTACTCTCCTCAATTAATACTGTTCTGTTTTTGACATTTCAGTTCACCTAACCTTCACTGCTTAATTAGGGGAAGTCCCGCATCGGCATTTCATTCCAATACCTACAGTTTTTTCATATTGTTCGTGTTTTCAGTTTCAGTTTCCCTGTATTACAAATAGGCAATACATATGAATAGAAAAAAACAATCGTCGGCGTCGGTGTGGAATTATTTTAACAAAAGAGGGCAATTTGGCGCATGCAATTTTTGTGGCCAGGAGTAAGCACTCTGGAAATACGTCCAACTTACGAGATCACTAAAAAAGAAAACATGGTGATAATATAGAAGTAGAAGGTGAGGATTCATCCCCTGATGAAGGTGGAAATCAACTTGCACCAGTGCCAATGCCACCCAAAACTCCTAGAAATTCCATTAAAAATTTTAAAGGAGTCAGGAATTCGATTAAAATTCTAAAATAAAAAGAAATTCGATTCTCTATACGCACAGATGATCGCTATTGATATGCTTCCATACAGAACTTCGGAACACAAAGGGTTAAAACTATTTATGAAAGCTTTAAACAACAGGTATGAGTTAAGTTAACACGATCCAATCTAGCGAACGCGAGTTACGCACACACCACCAAAGCCTCTACGACTGATGACAACATGAAAGGGCAAACGACCTTAATATGCAAGCTCAGCAAGTTGCATCAAAGCCCACACGAATGTAGGAGTTACTGACCTACAATCATCAGCACATTTTCCAGACACCTTTCATAACTTTCAATTTCTAAGAAAACAAATTGTTAACTTGCATTGACCTAATTAAAACTGTCAACCTTTTATATTAAACCTATAAATACTTTTGTCAACTTTTTAAATCAATCAGAATAAACTCATATGTAAACCCGAAAAGTTTTTTTTTTTTTACTTTCTTACGGTACTCAACCCGTAATTGGCGCAGTCGGTAGTCCGGTGACTTTTCTTTAACTAAATAATTTAAAGTATTTATTCGGCGGTTTATCGAAAAATATACGGCAAATAAAAAGTTAAAGTGACAGAATTATCGTTACCCTACGGCATTATCGACGGAATTCGATAAAAAGTGACACAAAAAAGTAGGATTTTTATCCTTTAATCACCGGAGAACTACAGTGAAAGTGAATTAAACTAACCAAGGAAGGCTACACCAGAAGTTAACTCAACATCATAGAGGAACAGGAAAACACACCTATACTACATCTTTAATTCATCTCTAATAAAATTAACTAATTAACGCAGTATGGTACCCATACTATTGGCATTCATACTTCTAGTAATTCTCCAGTAGAACGTCTTCATTCAACCTTAACAGAAATTTACAGAATCATTATGTTAAAAAGAAAAGTAAAAAACCTTGACTTAGATCAGGAAGAAATCCTTAATGAAACACTAATAACATACAACAACGCAATCCACTCCTCAACTAAACTAACTCCTTACGAAGTTTTCTACGGAAGAACATATAAATTTAACAGTGAAATACAATTTAACAACGAACATGACAATTTAAAAAAAACTTAATGAATATCAAACAATACTTTACCCAACTATAAAAAAAAAGACTAGAATATATAAGAAATACTAATATAGATAAACTCAATGAAACAAGGGATGAACCCGAAACATTAGACACTAATAATATAGTTTATAGGAAAGAATCTCGAAGAAACAAATTAACACCTCGATTTTCAAAACATAAGGTTAAAACAAATAAAAAAATAACGATCCAAACATTCGACAATAAAAAAATACATAAGTGTAGATTAAGGAGAAACAAAAAAGTATAAAATATGAATATATATAAAAAAAATCCCATTTCAGATACACCTCAACCATTGCAACAGCGCAAAAATAGAGACACAAATACTGACCAACAGACAAACAATACTTCCCATTAAACTAGGCAACGCAAGAACGATACAAACATTCAACAATCTCGTACATATCATTGATCTAGACATTTACAAAGACAACATTATTAAAATCTCTAACGCAATAAAAACATTCGACAAATTCTATGATCTAAAAGATTCCATTGAAGTGACAAACCAAAAATTAAAAGAAGTTAAAGCTAAACTCGACTCTTTGCCTCCGAAAGTAAGAAATCGGAGAGGTTTAATTAACGGTTTAGGCACAGCCGTTAAATTTATCACGGGTAATATGGACGCAGATGATGCAAAATATTTATATAACCAAATCGACCTTAAAACCCTTTGTTGACCGACGGTACTTGTAAGTACCACAATGTTTAACTTAAAGTAAAAACTCTGTATGACTAAAATACGGTATTCACGCCCAACGAGACTTTTTAGTACCATTTAATCTCCATGTATTTTGTGGGTCTACAAGTATTTGTTTAGTTTTAGCTACCGTTACAACGGTTTTTTTTTTTTCAAAGCTTACTGCACTTTGAAGAGAATAATTTCATTGAATTTTGATTTTTGTAGAATAAAGTAGCCATTGCAAATTTCGTCATTTTATGAAGTATTTAATTGATTTGCATGTTGAACTTTGGAAGAAACAAGAAATCAATTGAAGTTATAGGGATTTTTCATATATTTTCACAAAAAAACTAAAGTGGACTGGTAAGTACCGTCGGGCTGTGCGACAATTGTATTTTTTTGTTCGAGTGTTAGAATAGTGATTTTTTTCTTCGTTCTATTTTCATGTAATAAAGTGCATTATGTCAGCTGTTCGGAACGTTCTATTGAAGGATGATGAGATTTTAGCTCTGATCGAGGAATTACCATTGGACAATAATGAAGATACAGACCTTGAATCCGAAGATGAATTGGATCTTATAACAATTCGTTCAAGAATAAGAGCTGCACCCCAAATAAATGAAGAACCAGATGAAGCTGTACTTCAAGAAGAGCTTGAAGAGTTGTTGGGAGATGGCATGGAAATTTCGGATAATCGTCCAAGATGCAGTCATTCGAAGAAAAAAATACCCGACGAGGAACCAAATCGCCAATGGAAAGCTAGCGATTGTCCATCAGAAATTCCTGAATATGTATTGCCTGAGGGTCCTGTTGAAGGTTTGTTTGAAAGCTGCGTTAGTCAAACAGGTTTTTTCGTCTCATTTGTTGAAGGTGTGCTAGATAAAATTGTTTATCAATCTAATCTCTATGCGGTTCAAAAAAGTAAGGTATTGGACTTGAAGAAGGGTGAGCTACTAGCTTTTATAGGAATAAACTTTCTTATGGGATATCATAAACTACCCAGCTGGAGGCACTTTTGGAGTGAAAGTGAGGATTTGGGAGTTTCGTTGGTGGGTAAAACGATGAGCCGTAATAGATTTGATGCTATTTTGAGCAGCTTACACATAAATGACAACAGCCTTATTCCAAAAGATAACAAAGATCGACTATTCAAACTTCGGCCAATGATCGATTCTTTGAATGATAAATTTAGCACTTCCTACCATGGAACAAGACAGCTTTCTGTTGATGAGTCATTGATACTTTTCAAGGGTAGAAACTCCATGAAGCAATACAATCCCATGAAACCTATAAAGAGAGGGTACAAATTATGGTGCTTAGCAGATCAACATGGCTACATCAAGACATTTTCGATTTACCAAGGAAAGGACGAGCAGCAGGAAAATAAGTATGAAAATTACGGTCTCGGTGAAAGAGTAGTCTTATCAATGACTGAAAAGGAGTGGGGAAAGCAAAGAATTATTTTCTTCGATAATTATTTTACTTCAGTAAGACTGCTAGAGAAGCTAATAACCGAAAAAACTCTAGCTTGTGGTACGATTCGAGCAAACAGAAAAGGCAACCCGAAAAATTTGAAAGACGATAAAAAAAATGGAAAGAGGAGATTTTGATTATCGATCTTCAAAAGATGGGATCAGTTTTTATAAATGGAAAGATACGAGAATAGTACTGTTGGCCTCAAATTACCATGGCAACAAGCTTTCAACTGTTACCAGAAGGGATAAATCGGGAGTGCAACACGAAGTAAGTTGTCCAAAAGTTGTTAAAGATTATAACACATACATGGGAGGAGTGGACCATGCTGATCAACTTCGGTCCGCATATGGATTAGACCGCAGATCAAAGAAGTGGTGGCATCGTATTTTTTGGGGAATGCTCGAAATATGTTTCGTAAACTCGTTCATCGTCTACTGTCAAATGAATGAAAAAGTATCCCTTCTGGAGTACAAAAGATGTGTAACCCTTGGACTTATGTCACAAAAGGACTTACCTGTTGACAGACGTGGTCTAAAAAGGAAATCATTGAATGACGCTTCTCCACAGTGCAGTAAAAAACGAAGGGGTAAAGAAGAATCTGTTTCGAAGGACGTACGACTGGGTAATCTTGGTGTTCATTGGCCAAAGTTTGTTGAAGCACGGGGAAGGTGTGAGCTTTGTAGTATCAACAAAATACAGTCAAAGCTGTTTTCGAAATGCAGCCATTGCAATGTATATCTTTGCTGCAATGACAAAAAAAAACTGTTTTTCCTTGTACCACGGAATACATTTTCAATAACAAAAATGAATGTACTCATTAAAATGTTGATCCTTTTTTGAAAAATTCCATTTACATTATTATTAGTATCATATTCAAATAAAAAAGAAAATTAATAAAATTTAGTTCAAAGATTTGTTTTGCAACCCATAGCCCAACGGTACTTTTGAGTACCACTTTCACTTTTAGTCCTTAGAGGTCCTTTCAAAAAACAAAAATGAGTTATCCTTTTTAAAACAGCCTAAAATTAAATATTATCAAAAAAAAAATAAAAAAAATTAAGTTTTCCATAGCTTGGTCAACAAAGGGTTAAAGAATCACAAACTCAAAATAAATTACAGAATGAAATCAGTATTAACGTAAAATTGACCCAAAGACTTGAAAACGTAACTAATCATATTAATGATCAACAGAGCAAAATCGAAAATTTCTTTCAAAAATTCCAAGATCAAAATAGTAACAGACTCAATGTGAACGAGGAACTCCTTCTTAGAACACAATACCAAGCCAGATAAATTATAATATTGACCTCTTAAATAATCACATAACAAACATTGCTGAATCAATAGTAATGGCAAAACTTAACATTATACCAAAATTTATTTTAAGACAAGAAGAAATTGATGAAATTCAAAACATTTTTAACGAGCAATCAATTGAAACTATATCTAAAGACTCAGGCGACTACTTGGAAGGATGCAATGGCGATGCTTAAAAACTCATTTGCTACTCCAAGGCCAGCGTATCAAGTTTATATTGATATATTCAGTACAAAGCAAAGCGACAAACAACCAACCGATATTTTCATTTGTGAAATACGTGCACTCCTATCTGAACTAGATAATGGGTCACATGATGAAAAGCAGCAAATCGATATGATTTTTGGCTTGCTCAATAGAAGGATACGCAGTCGAATTGATAGGGATAATATCCAAACCTTTCAGGACCTTCTTAATCTTGCACGGAAATGCGAAAGGAACCTAGAAGAAGTGAAAGATGAATCAGCTCAAAAGAAAACTGACGAAAAGAGAGTAGAGCAAGGTGCTCGAAAAAAGATAAAGTGCAGCTATTGCTCTTGCTTTGGACATAGCATTAACGACTGTAGAAAAAAGGAGAAGGATGCGAAGAATACTGATGCAAATGCTAGCAGTAGTCGAAACAACTCTAGGCCATTACTTAATTGTTACGGTTGTGGTAAGCCAGGATACGTACGAAGCCAATGTCCTAATTGCAACCAAAACAAGGAACCAACGAATCTAAGTTTTTGCTCAGTAGACACTTTGAAGAAGAAGGTTCTACCTCCACTTAGACAACGTCCGTCTGTCCAAATCTCAATTGGTGGAGAAAGAGGCACAGCATTCATTGACACCGGCGCTAGAATGAGTTTAGCTAGTTATCAGCTATACAAACAACTCCTAAAACTGGGCTATAGATTCACTGCATACCAGTCACAAATTGTATTAGCAGATGGAATAAAACGACTTCAAAATGTTCTAGTAACAAAAGCTAACATAAAGTTAGAAGGAAGATTGATTTCAACCAATCTAATGGTCTTAGAAAATCCAAAGGACAACAGAACGCTCCTCGGCATAGATTTCATCGAAGATGCAAAAATGATTATGAACTTGCCGCAACGAATGTGGTATTTTGCAGTGCTCCTGCCCAAAAATACCAAAGAGGGTATAAGTCCTGATCCTCAAAAGGTATCATCGATACAAGATCGTAGCGCCCCAAGAAACTTAAAAGATATGATATCGTTTTTGCAAACTTGTTCATGGTTTAGAAGGTTCATTCCGGATTTTGCAAAAATCGCACAACCATTAACAGCGCTTACCAAGAAAAATGCGAAATGGGCTTGGAACAGTGTGGAACAAAAAGCATTTGTCGAACTTAAGAATCGACTTGTCACTGCCCCAATACTTAGACAAGCAGATGATACAAAACCTTTCACCATACGTACCGATGCAAGTGGTTACGCAATTGGTGCAGCCTTACTGCAAGGGGAGGGTCCAGACGAACGACCTGTCGAATACACTAGTCGCCTATTCAAATTTGAAACCAGCTGGTCTGCTGCAAACTCCAGTGCAGAACCAAAAGTTTGAAGTTCTGGCCATTGATCTCTTCGGTCCACTACCTCCTTCTGACGATGGTATGAAATGGATATTCATTGTAGAAGACGTCACCACACGATGGGTTGAGTTATTTGCCCTGCAAGAGGCTACAGCGACAGTATGTGGAAAAACACTCATCAATGAAATATTCCTTAGATTTGGCCTTCCAAGAAGACTTCTAAGTGACAACGGTAAACAGTTTGTCAGTGCAGTTATGCAGCACATAACTCATTGTCTGGGAATAGCACAATGTTTTATACCCGTTTACCACCCGCAATCTAATCCAGTTTCGACTGGCCCGATAATCTTCCATTTATCCGCTTTGCGATGAACACTGTCCGATGTCAGAGCACAGGGTACAGTGCCTCATTCTTAAA